>WEKX01017233.1:28803-64795 GCA_013390025.1 Pitta sordida
TTATGCCTGAGTATTTCAAGTGCTGGAGCAAATTTTGGCTTGCGACCATTGAAGGAGGAACATACGAAACCCCAAACAACTCCACCTTGGCATTTATTGTAGTCTAACCATGTTCATTATTCCAGATATCTTTGTTTTCCTGTTACAGAAGGATAAATGTTTTAAAAGCTGGGACAAGTTCAACAAATAGTTTCTGTTCTTGGAGTACGCTCTGGGGCAACAAAAAGAAAATTCAGTTTTAAGACAAACTCTGCAAAAAAACATATCCTCATATATCAGAGCATCAGTTTGCTCTTTCAATTATGTTGGTGATTTCCATAGGCTCAGAAAGCTCTGTGAAAGCACTGAGAGCTTGTAATAAAATAATCCTTTTACCAGGTTTTCAGTCTCAAAATCGTTTTAGTTAAGGGTAGCTGTTTAGAACTTTCCTTCAAAATCTCTGTGAATCACAGTGGTAATCCTCTAGGTGTGAAAGTTCACAGGATACTCTGAGTTGGAAGGGACCCACAAGGGGAACACATGTAGGCCCTGAAACTTAGAGGATGCAAGACTTGAGGGAGGTCAGAGGGAGTTTGCTCTGCTCAGTACATTTAGGTGTTTTGTAAATAATCACTTTAAAGTGTGGTATTATGTTCATCAAGATTGAGATCTTGTGGGTTCTGTCTGGTACTGCAGGAAGACAGGGAGTAGGGACAAGGTGATGACTGTTTGGTATCTAAACTACATTGCCTGATTTTAGTACTTATTTGAATGATTTTAATAATTAAATATGGACTTTATTTTTTGGCCTCAATGACCTAGTTCAATGTTTTGGGAAGCTTAATGCTGCTGAGGTTTTTTATTTTGCTTGTTTATTATGAGGAAACCTGAAATTTGGTTCCCTTCAGATAGTTTTTAATGCCTATTCTTTATGGGGAAGGGATATTATTGCAACTTTCACTGCCAGTCCATAAATGCCTTACATTGCTGTGCAATGACAACCAGCTCCAGCTCTGTGCTAGTGACAGCCCGTACCTAGATTAGAGTTTGTGGAGCTGGACAACAAACGTTCTTCAACTTCTGCTTCAAAATGAAACTGAGACTAGGCATTCCATGACTGTCACATCAATCAACTTGATCCAATTTTTTTTATATGCTCAGGAGCAGCAGCAGCATAGTGTAGTAATCCTGAGGTTATTCTGCACTTTGCATGATTTCAAATGTTATCAGAGTGTTAGAGTATCAGTTATACTTGTGTTAGACATCTGAGAAAACCAGTAAAACACAGTGAATTAAAGCTCACAAACGATTCTTATCTTTGAATGCTTCCGTAGTTCCAGTTTTGTTTCATTTTTTGTTGCTTTGGTTAAATACTAGAATACTGCCTTTGAGGGTTGTTTACTTTTTTTTTTCTACATTAGTAGAACTGTGAGCTTGACATGACACCTTTCTTTGAGACAGGAATTTTGCCAGTTTTATTTGGAAGAACAGAAGGCGATGCTTGAATTATGTCTCTTTCAATCATCTTTCAAATTAATGAGAAAATGTTTCCAATTAAAATCAGTATTTGATTAATTAGTAGTTGACTTACTAGGAAGGAGACAAGAAAGTCAGGAGTGTGCTGTTAGGATGCATTCAATGCAAAGCAAGAGAGAGTGTTAAGGGAAAGAAACCGTCAGTGCCTCAAAGGATAATGGTTGTTTTGCTGTAGGACATCCTTCAGCAGCCTTTTCAAGCTGATTTAAATGAACTAATAAAGAAAACAGCTATAAATTGTAAGTACTTTGAGTCTGATGAGAGCACCTATCCTGGAGCATGAGCATTCTGTGCTATTGAACATAACATCTTGCAAATGGCAGATTATCTCACCAAAATAAATGTCAAGGACATGTGCACATCCTGACAATCAATCTGAGTAACAAATGAATTTGTTTAATTTTATTATTTTGAAAGATATGTTGTCTCTGCTGTACTAAAAGAGAGAATGAAAATATATAATCTTTTTGGTGATTACACATAGCAGGAAGTTGCACTGAATTTAGAAGTTCTGTGTCCTGGAGACACTCTTATCTATATGTACAGCTTCCAAAAGAAAGTAGAGTTCTAATGAAAGGTGAATTTCACTTGTGTCTTAGGACAAAATAGGCCCCAAATTTGGCCCCACAGTATGTTAATTCTTTTCAGACTCCTCTAGTCCAAATAAGTGTTCTGGCACAAAGGCAGTATCACTTTGCTATAATACTACTGTGAAATCATAAGCCTGTAGGCAGGTAACCTGCCTGTTTTCTCATGGATGCTCATGCAGTGCTGCCTCCTGCATCTTCCTGCTTCGTAAAAAAATGAAATTGTGTTCATCAGTACCTGGTTTCTTGATCTAGAATCACAGAAGATCCTGAGTTGGAAGGGACCCACAGGGACCATCTAAGTCCAGCTCTTGGCTCTGAACAGGATACCCCAACAATCCCACTGTGTGCCTGAGAGTGGTGTCTAAGTACCTCTTGCACTCTACCAGGCTTGATGCTGTGACCACTGCCCTGGGGAACCTGTTCCAGTGCCCAATCACCAGACTTTTCCCCTTATCCAACCTAAACCTCCACTGACCTAGATTTAGCCATTTTCTTAAGTCCCGTCACCGGTCACAAGAGAGCAGAGATCAGTGTCTGTCCCTCTGCTGGCCCTTGTGAGGAAGCTGCAGACCACGATGAGGTCTGTCCTCAGTCTTTTCTCCAGGCTGAATAAGGCAAGTGATCTCAGCTTCTTCTTGCATGGCCCCTCTAGACCCTTTGCAAAAAGGAAGGCTTTCAAATAGCTTTATATCCTTATATTGTGGTGCCCAAAGCTGCCAGACGCAGCAGAACCATTCAAAACCCTGCCATGTAATGTAACTTTTGCTGGTTCGCATGTACTGTAACACCGCAGGCTTAATATTATTAATAGCAGGAGTAAAAGAAAGTAGCTTTATGGTTTCTATTCCATCTGAAATATCAATGCAAAATGGCCTCAGATCTAAGGGAAGCTAATGATTGACTGCTTGGTTCTGGTTATTTAAATTAAAAATTTCAAGTAGAAGTAGCAAAGATTGTTGATATATTATCCAGAATTCAGAGGAAATCAATACAAGCCTTAATGACCTCCCTGCACTGCTCCTTAGCTGCATTAGTCACATCTTGGGAGAGCACTGTAGCCATCAATCAGGGAAAAAAATTACTGTATTTTCATATTGTGAACTTAATGGCAGCACAGGTGTAAGATAGGCCTGAAATTCTGGATGAAAAATACAGGAGGAAAAAGTTTCTGAAAAGATGACAAGCTTTAAAGTATACACAAGCTGTAATTCAGACACAGGATAAACCTTAGAAAACAAATTTTTATTTTTTAGTAATTGAGTGATCTAGATAGGTGACAATGCATGTTACTGTGTTGAACCGGGACACCTGATGTAGTGAGAAGAGCTGTGCAATAACAGCCGTACAAGTAGATTAAGTAGACCAGCTGTCCCATCTTCGAGACCTCTGCCCAGATCCTTACAATGTTTTGCTTCAATCTTAATGTCTCTATCTGTGAGCATAGTCTAGTACATTCTAATACTTAAGTATCTCATAGCTTTCAGTTCTGCACATAGGAATACTCATCTTCTCTGTATCAAGAGTGGATTAGAAGTGTCTATCAAAACCTTATTTAATTTCTAGGCTTGCATTTTCACTGAGAAAAGGAGGAGAAATATAGGTATCTATTTGCCAAGAATAATATTTTTTGGGGTTGGGTGTTTTTTTTTTCAGAAGGCTAAATGAGTGATTAGGCTTAGGTAGTAAATACTTTGTGGTTTAGCTATATCTTGAACATATCTTTGATTTAGATATATCTTCAATAGAATTAATTAAGCTGTTGTACTCTAAAAGTATTTTGGGTCTTATGTCCATCAAACACAAGAAGAAATGACCTGACCTAAAACTTTTGTATATGGAAGAGGAAGGAAAGTGTTGGTGCTTTTAAATGTGATCTTAGGAATCCCACCAGGTCCCACACAGATCTAGCAAGGGTGACAATTTCTTCAAGAGGTACTTAACAGATTAATGTGGGTCATGCTGATTGTTCTTTGTGCCTGTAAGATGGTAGTGATACTGCAAAGGTTAAGAAGATTCAAACTGAATTTAGACAGTAAATTCCACTTTGAGGATGGATTTCGTTCTGTGCAGCTTCTGTGTACTGTGTAATCTTTAGTATAGTGGCTTTCCAAGTCTCGATATTTATCTTGGATATTAATGTAAGACAAATAAGCATGAATAATAGAGGGCAAAGCTGTGTCTCCCATTATACTTCTCAGTCCCTTGCAGTGGGAAAAAGATTGTAAACTAGAAAATGGGTCTGACCCTCAGAAGTTGAACTGTGTCCTAATCATAATAGGAAAAAGTGAAGTTGAAAAAATGCTTTCTGAACAGCACATGAAATATAAATAATAACTAATAGTTCATTTGTTAATTTGTCCTGCAACTTAACACAGGCAACTCTCATAACTGAACTCATGAATTGCAGAGATCTGTTACGTTTGCATCACGGTAGTTACCTGTTTTAGCATTTAGTGCAACCAGCATGAACTCTTTCGTGTCTTGTGTCTGAAGGTGCCACTTGTTCCCATGTTCTCTTGATGCTGCTGCTGTAGAAACAACGGTATTCATATTCATTTTATCAAGCACAATTAAAACTCCATTGGACTCAATTTATTATTCCCCATACTGTATTTAAGGTTCTACATCATTGGTTCTCATCAACTTCATTCCATCATAGATATTTAATGTGGTGTAAGATAGGAAGGTTTCCCTATCTTACCCAGAGATACAGGTAAAATTCATAGGTAGATTCATAGATAAATTCATAGAAATTCTAAAGAATTTGAGGTAGCTACAATGATTAATGGCTACACATTTGCAGTTCCTATATGCTCCACTGACCTTAATCCATAGGTGAACCTGTTCTTCTGTTTCTTTTTTGTATGTAAAATTATTTGGGTATTGAGGAGAGTTTTGGAGCTCTTAACTGTCAGTATAAAAATGCCACCACCTCACATCTTCATTTATAAAACATTTTTAAAGTGTTTCTATTTTTCAAATGTATATTTAAATTCCATGGATGAAAAACAAAAATCACAAGAGCTGTGCCATTGCTAACAAAGAGAATGGATGCCACACCTACGCTCTACATCCTCTTTTGCAGATTTTATTTTCCCTGTAGTCTTTAGTTAGATCATTCTGTAATTAAGAATTTTATTTTTAGTTATGAAAGAGCTGCAGCTCAGTTATTTAGCTTTTCCCTTCTTTGACATTCTTTATCTTCTTGTTTCACCTGCAGGAATGCTGTTTTGAAAAGACAATTATGTTACAATTTATTAAATTCATGATCTACGGTAGCAAGTAACACAGCGAGACAAAGTCAATCAGTTATCTACTGCAAACTGTGTACCTGGAGGGACTTAAAGAGCACCTAGCAGTTCAGATATAATCACTTATCCATGTCTTTAATGACTGAAAGTTGTATTCCATGTATGTCCTTTGTAGGTTTTTTTTTCCTCTTTAGGTCAATTTCATGTCAGTTGACATGACAAGCCATTGACTTGACTTACCACATATGTTGGTTTTGAGTAGATTTAGAAGAGTATTTGAGTAGATGTGGGATTTGAGTACCTCTTTCACTCAAGGATAAGAGGCATGACGGTAGCTTGGCACAGATAATCCAAATAAACGAATTTCATGTCATCTTGCCTTGAACTTCAGAAATAATGCCACTTCTCTGCATTTCTTTTTGAACTTGTCATAGTTAACTTAGTTTGCAGCAGGAATGCATAGTTTAAATTGATTAATATCAGTCAAACACGTGTATAGACAATAAAACCAAGTACATTTCATTCCCCTCCCCATCTACCCACCAGATGCAGGTTGAAGTTTGTCTGCTCAATGTTGAGAGATAGGTTAAATCAAAGGAGCTAATAAATGAGCAGTCAGTGTTGCTGTGAAAAATTGGGGGAGGCATGGAGAATATACACTGCCAAATTTCATTTCTTACATGGTGAGACAAACCTCTGTAGGGTTGTGATAGACCCAAAAGGGAGGTGAACAGGGAAGATTCCTTCTCAAGGCAGCTGAGAGCAGGGTCTAACTGAAAGATGATAGCAGCAATGATGACAAAAATGTTCATGGATTTTTCTCTCAGTGATCTGGCTTTTTTACATACTCTCCTGGCTTGCTAGGAGACCTGACAGCTTGTACACTTGGAAATGTCTGTCGTTGTGACAAGCTGGATTCCTTGAACACGTTATTGTGCAGGTAACTTTCATTTATTTCGGAGAACTCACGATCAAGTTGATACTTGTAATAGACGTGGGGGGAAAAAAGCGTGATCACTGTGTTTTCTCGTCCTTGATATGACATTTCAAGGAAAAAATTATTTCACAGGAATCTGAGAAAAACGTTAGTAATTTTTATGATTCGCATGGTGGCCTATAATTTGAAAATTGAAGCTTTCAATGATACTTGCTGTATAGAGTTCTGCGAACTAGGTAGATGTTTTTCCAATGAAATTAACTCTATAAATTAGAAAGCATTTGAAAGCTAAATCATGAATATTCTGTTGACAGAAATCTAAGTAAGACTTTTATGTGTTTGGCTTTGTCAAGCAGAGATGAGATGATTCATAAATCGAATTTGACAATGTTCTTCTGGAATCACTTGCTCTTGATGCCAGCCAGAATGATGACCCCCGAACACCTGTTGAAAAGGTGAGATTGCTGGGGCCACAGGAATAGAGCTGCACCTTGTAGAGACTGTTTGGTGCTGGTTGCCTCCTCAGGATTTCTGGTCTTAATGTCCTACCATGGAACTGAAGCACTTCTGATAGGGTTTTTAGTGAGAGTTTGTGTTTTTGGCTGTCTCTTCTGGCTGCTGTGGATAATGTTTCCTTGTTCTTTTGCATAGTATTTAAAAAGTGGCCTCTTTGTGACTCACCCTATGGCGGAAAATCAAAACAGTTCAGAAAAATATATTCAGTCATTTTCTTAACAACTCTGCATCCTGGAGGCTGAAAGAACATTCCACCCTGATTGCTGTGCTCAGCTCTACAGTACAGACCTATTTGACCTGAGTTTACTGCTTTGACTTCATATATAAAAATATATGAAAATGATACACTCTCTTTTTAGGCATCATTTGGTATACCAGTATGAGAAATACCTAGGGACTCGGATAATTAAGCTCAATTTCCTCCTGTCCAGCCATTGAGTTAACCAAGTGAGGGCCAAAGTAGCATTTTTGCTTCTCAAATGACCTTAATTTGAACTCTAAGTGCATGGCTGGTTCAGAACATTTCAAGATAAACCGGTCGACCGAGCCCGTTCCTCTCCAGTGCAAGTGAATAGTCTGTAGACATTAAAAGTATATCAACCAGTCCTCTAGTAATTCAGGAAGTCAGGTCAAGTTGAAAGTAATTCTACTTTTGAATATGGCTTAAACTCAAGATAAGTGTTTTATGTAGTTGTAATTGAAATACAAAACTTTAAGAAGTCAGTCATTGAGAATCAAGATTTATTTCACGGATTTAAACTCTGAGCTTTTACTAAAAGCAAATCTTGTGAGTTCATCCTTGCATCAAGGTGTTCCACACTTGCTCAGAATACCTGCCCTGTAAGTTATAGGTCTAATTCAGGGGCCTTGAAAAAATTGCCTTGCGAGTCCTTCAGCTCCAATGGAAAAGGGAGTTTGTTTTTTGTTTTCTCTGTGAGCTGGGTCAGGCTGTGTCATGTGTTGATACGACCACTGAGTGGTCAGATTCTGACAGGTGTTCTACGTAATATATGCACATCCCCCATGAACCATGTAAAAAGCACGAACTGTGGCCCTGTGGTTGTTTTCAGATTTACAGCTTTCTCTCAATGCTAGAAAATTTGGTAAGGTTTTTATCATTGACCTCAAGCGACTTTGAATTAAATGAAGACGGTTATGCTATACATAATAGCAGGCATTGGTCTGCCTGTGAGTCCAGGTAGTTATACCCTGATAGTGACTCTGTTCCATCCAGTACTTATATCCTGTCCTTCCCACCTAGCTTAGTCATGCTAGAAGGAAATAATTTTCTCCTGGATTCTGTAACCTTTCTCCTTTCTCATAGTGCATTTCTGGAGTGACAAATAGTAAAAATGTAAGTCACCTTGACTATCAAAGAATTGCCTTTTCATAGTTACCTGGGTCATATATTACTGTAGAAATGTGGGTCCAGGCATTTGATATTCACACAGAAGAGAGCACATTGATGTACCTAGGCCTCAATCAAGTGCTATCTCATTAGCATTAAATAGTTCTAATGGGAAAAAGATGAAAATAACTGCAGAAACATGAGGAACAACAAAGATGAAAAGGAAGATGTGAGAATGGTATAAAAACATGATTCTGTACTTGTGGGGTAAACTTGAAAGGTACACTTCTCAGCCTGCCTGGTTTATGATGTATTCAGAAATGGAAATTAATCAGTGGTTGTTTATACCTGTGTGAATCTGGCACTGGGATCTGATATAATAGTTGGCAACCTACAGACTTTAATATTAAGCTGCAGCTCCTTGAGATGCCTTTTCCCACTAACTTTATCCATAGTCTCAGTATCTGAGGTGTTCTCCTTGTTCTTTTTTCCACATGACTTTGATATATGAACATATTCTTCACTCTTGCTGCACAGAGTCTAGAGATATTCCTCTGTATTTTGGATCTCAAGGATGTTAAATTTGTTACACTTCATGTTCTTTTGTCTATTACAAAATTATATTGATATTTTGATGTATTTTTCTCTTTTAAAATTAAAAAATGAAAGATAAAATAGTCCAATCAAAGCTCAGTTCTGTCAAGTAGATGTACAGTTGTTTGCCAACCAGTTTGTCTGTCTAAACTTGATTCAGGTTTTGTTTGATCCTGTTGTGAACCAGGAATTTGCTTAATGTTGATACCAGTGAACATGATGCCACTATATCAAACATCTTCACAGCTATCTTAACATACACGGATTCTTTATCATCTCCAGGGTTTTGTAGATGGAAATGTTATATTTCTTCCAGATTGCAGGGATTCTAAATGGCGTGAAAACTGAAGGATTGATTATAATTCTCCCACCCACTTTTGTCCATTTGGTCTCAATTGTTTCAGTGAAGGCATTTTGTCTCTTCAGGTTGGGTTATGCTTTTAACATCCTTAATTCTGAAGAGTCAGTGCAAACAAACCTGCTGATTTCATGTAGTTGTTAATTTGCAAAATGGTGGCAGAGATAGGAATCCAGTGGTATTACTCAGAAATTTCATCTGGAGCTGTTGCGAGTTTGCTCTGAATTTTGCCTGGTCTCAGCCATATTCTGATGTGCGGCCTCGCTCTGAGAGACAAGTCAAGGAATCTCAGTCAAGGGGCCACTGGTCAACTGCTGTACAATTGAAATATTTCCAAGCAAAAGATGTGGTGTCTCAAAGCATGTATGGCAGGGTATCTTCTTTGATCCCCTCTTCCAGCCTGATCTAACTGTCAGTAAGAACACTACACATCCTTTCCTGGACTTTAAGATGACTTGGGTCAGAAGTCAAAATAATTAACAATTTCTCATTGCAGAGCATTACACAGTTATAAAAACAATCACTGAATATTCTTCCTTTATAAACATGGAAGGTAGAGTGAAAGAAAATCATCATATTGATCTTCAACACCTTCATTCAGAGGAATATGGTTATATTGAGAATACTTACTGAGCCTCCAGATGAACAAGGACTTATGTATTCCTTCTTAGCTAAGAGTTCACTGCTTTCAGTTCCAGAGGAAACACACATCAAACATAGTTTTCTTGACCAGTGTCATGTTCTGTCCGGAGGACGCAAGACCTGAATTCAGATAGCAGACCTTGGTAAAGGATTTATTTTCCTCCCTTACCGTTCTATCTCATTGCTTTCTTTCCTTTATTCAGAAAAAAGAATTGCTTCTGAACATGTGTATGTCTGTACTCGTGTGTATACAGTAGCTTATGCTGTTATCACATAGAATATACAATTGTAACATTATGTAGTTGAATGATGATTGCAATGCCAGGAATTACAGGTTATTTAAAAGGTGAATGGATAATGATGAAATGGCTGAGAAGAGCATCTCAAATTCATAATGGTCATTCACATAAATAACACTTTACCATTTCCCATCTGTCATCCACAAGGGAAGATTTGTGATACCCTTTGATCAGATGACTTGTCCTTGAAGTACAGTCAGAATTCCAGTGTGAATGGTGACAGAATGAGTTCAGTCAGCAAGCACCAAATGCTCTGTATGGCACTCATCACGAGGGTACAAAGTGAGTTCAGTCTTTGGGCAGAGTAACCTGCATATCCTGACAATTAAAGCTGAGCAAAAGGCTGACCTTGAGCATGTCTGTGCTGCTGCTTGTATGGTACAGAGAATACTTGAAACACAATGAGTTTTAGTATTTGAATGCAAAGTAGGAAAGATTGTATTTTAAGTAGAAAGTGCTACTCTCATAATGAAATTAGAAAACTTTCATAAATACCCTTTCCATGGTCTTGTAAAAATGGAAATTTCTTGACCGCATGGAATGCTTTGTATGGATGCAGATCATGTCTCAAAGCATGGACTTCAACTGGAGCTATGCTGTGTTTGACTGAATGCAAGCTACTGGGTATTACAGGAGACATTATTCCATCAGTGCTCAAACACAAAATGAGAAACAATCATTCTAACACAATAGTACTGAAATATTCTGTTACATGCAGTACATTTTTATTTTGATATTAGCTCCAGTTTTTCTTTTGGATGAGGAAGACATAAAAATTGAATAATTACTTCATGAATAAGCTCTTATAAATTAAAAGCCTGACAGATGCATGTAGATCAAACATACCCTTCAGTTTATTCATTCAATAAGCCCTTACTTGTTATGCTGGTACAGATACATGCTCTGCAGGGTGTAAATATCTGAGAATGTACTACTTTTCTATCAGGTATGAAATAGATATTTTGAATGTGTTAAAACGTTCAATGTCATGTTCTGCTAGTGAATAGATCATTTATGAGCTCCTTGAATTTTGCCACCAGCAAACACATCCCTTTTTTAAGATGTCTGGATGACTCTTAGTGGAAAGGGTTTTTTCAACTAAAATAATGAATTTTTATGATACGCTCATAAACTTCTTTTAATAAAATAAAATAGTAACTTATTGATTTTATGCATAATAAGGCTAGTCTTTTCATATATGACATGGGATTCTCCCCCTCTACTCAGCCTTCATGAGACCCTACCTGGTCTGGGTGTTTGAGGATCACAGGATATTCCAGGTTAGAAGGAACCTACATGGATCATCTAGTCCAGCTCCCAAGCGAATGCCCACATAGGGACTGAACCCACAACCCTGGAGCCATGGGCATCACACTCCATCCATCCAAGCCTCCCATCATCTAGACGATGTCACTGAGTTCCTCATCCAGTCTTTTCTTAAATGCCTCCAGGGATGGTGACTCCTCCATCTCCCTGGGCAGACCATTATGGGCTGAATCCAATGGCATGGGGTTCAACCAGTCTAAGTGTCGGGTCCTACACTTCGGTTACAATAACCCCATGCAGAACTATAGGCTGGGATTGGAGTGGCTGCAGGAGGATCAGGTGGAAAGAGACCTGGGAGTGCTGGTGGATAGAAAACTTAACATGAGGCAGCAGTGTGCCCAGGTGGCCAGAAAAGCTAATGGTATCCTGGCCTGCATCAGGAATAGTGTTGTCAGTAGGACTAGGGAAGTTATTCTCCCCCTGTACTCAGCACTGGTTAGACCACATCTTGAGTACTGTGTTCAGTTCTGGGCTCCTCAGTTTAAGAGGGATGTTGAGATCCTTGAGCGTGTCCAGAGAAGGGCGACAAGGATGGTGAAGGGGCTGGAACACAAGCCCTATGAGGAGCGACTGAGAGAGCTGGGATTGTTCAGTCTGGAGAAAAGGAGGCTGAGGGGAGACCTTATCGCTCTCTACAACTACCTGAAAGGAAGTTGTAGTCAGCTAGGTGTCAGTCTCTTCTCTCTGGTTACCAGTGATAGAACAAGAGGACACAGTCTTAAACTGCGTCAGGGGAGATTTAGACTTGACATTAGGTGGAACTTTTTCACAGTGGAATGGGCTGCCCAAGGATGTGGTGGAGTCACCGTCCCTAGAGGTGTTTAAGAAAAGGTTGGATGAAGTTCTTGGTGGCATGACCTAGATATTAGGGTAGTGTGTTATAGGTAGGATGATGTGATGGTAGTAGGATGGCAACAGGTTAGGTAACAGGTTTGACTAGATTAGATTAGGTAACAGGTGATAGGTTGGACTTGATGATCTCTATGGTCTTTTCCAACCTTACTGATTCTGTGATTCTGTGATTCCAATGAGGGATCACTCTGTCTGTCAAAAACCTCTTCCTAACATCCAGTCTAGACCTCCCCTGGTGGAGCTTAAGGCTGTGTCCTCTTGTTCTGATGTCGTCAGCCTGAGAGAAGAGATTCACACCCACCTGACTGCAACCTCCCTTCAGTCAGTTGTAAACAACGAGGTCACCTCTGAGCCTCCTCTTCTCCAGGCTGAACAACCCCAGCTCCCGCAGTCGCTCCCCATGGGTGAGGGACATGGACCTGTTAGAGGGTCCATAAGTGACCACAAAGATGCTCAGAGGGCTGGAGCACCTCTCCTATGAAGACGGACTGTGAGAGTTGGTGGTGTTCAGCCTGGAGAACAAAAGGCTCTGGGGAGACCCTAGATTACCTTCCAGTACTTTAAGAGGGCTGATAACAGAAGAGTGACCTTTTACATGGACAGATAGTGATAGAGCAAGGGGAAATAGTTTTAAACTAAAGGATGAGATTTAGATTAGATATTAGAAATTCTTCCCTGTGAGGGTGGTGAGGCACTGGCACAGGTTACCCAGAGAAGCTGTGGCTGCCCCATCCTTGGCAATTTTCAAGGCAAGGTTAGATGGGGCTTGAAACAACCTGGTCTAGCTGAAGGTATCTCTTCCACTAGAAGGGGTTGGAACCCATTGGGGTTGGCAGGGAGTTAGAACATGTTGAGCTTTAAGGTGCCTTCCCACCCAAACCCGTGGTTCTCTAATTCTTAGTTCTTTGTTTTATTTTCAGGAAATGAACAACCAGTTTATGAGCTTCCTAATTAGGGGTTTGGTACATTGTTTCTGCTGAGACTTAAGATTCCTTTAAATAATGACAGGTATACCTTGAGACATTACTCAGCTATCTGAAGCCCATCCAATTGCCCTCATAATTCCTAGATGGCATGAGATATTCTAATGATATTGATTTTTTTTTTATATTTCTTCCTTCTTTCTTAGTAGCAATTAAAATGAGAAAGAATATAAAGATCTGACAGTTTGTCACAAAAGTTCATTGCCTGTTTTCCTAATGGCCTCTTCCCTAAAAAGTCTCTAGAGTAGAAAAAAGATGCACTACATATGCTTACCTCCTGTGATGCTAATTACAATTATTATCATCATGTCTGGATGGTTCCAAGGCTCAAAGGATATATCAATCTTTACTCAGGTATATTAACCACCAAATTAACAATGGATAGAAATTATTTTCTTATAGCATATTTATTTTTCATACTATTTTTCATAGTGACTTGGAACTAAGTAACAATCTATTGTTGGAATAGTTTTCTATGGAAGCAAGGTATAATTTTGGCCACATTTTTGCATGACAGTCTCTTTTTGTATTGATCACTTATAGTCAATTGCTGAAACTTCGGTTTGTCATAGTCTGAAAGAGTCCACATCTGGAGAAATTTACAGTAAAGAAACAAGGCCTTCTCTAGGTAACTTTCCACATGATTTATGGGAAAAGGACGATGTTTTTCCCCTCCTGTAAGAGACTAACTCCACCGCAGTAATGGTGACTGTACTAATGTTGTTAATATTTAATAAGTGTTAAGTGTTTTAGGCATAGGGTGCCCTGGAGTATGTGCTCTTTTGGCTACAGTCCACATACATAAGCCAGTTTTCTTGTTACAACAAGTATAATAGATGGATGAGATTCTGCATTTTTTCAGGCAAGGCTCCTATTGCCTAAGCGGTATGGGTTCAGACTCTGTATATGGTTTGTATGCAAGATTAATACCTGTATAGTTTTTCAGTCAAAAGCTACATTAAATTTTCCTGGTGTGACTTCAGTTCACAAAAGGATGAAAATTCTCAGCATTAAGCTTCCAAGACTTTGCTGCAAAAGTGTGACTTGAAGTGAGGTTACAGTGGTTCCCTGTTGTGCCTTGATCCTGCTCAAGGTCTGCTGGCACAGACAAAAGTTAAAATGAAGTCTTTTTAAAAGTTAGGAGGGATAAAAGTATCCCTAAACTCTTCTAGGTATATGAAAACATAAAGGTCTGCAGTGACTAAGGTTTTCAGAATCGAAAATTTCCTTTGTATGTCAGTCTCAAAGAGGTAGATGGAGCTGAAAAAGTCTAGTCTTGAAGATGCAAATATATTAAGGAATAAACTGTTGTCATTCAACAGAGCCACATAACATAAATGTCAGTTGCCCATACACATTTTACCATGAGGTGTTACTACCATTTGGTCATTCCCCAGTATCTTATTGCTTCACTAGACCTCATAAGTCTTCATAATCAGTTTATTACCTGTGACTTTGTGGATGGTTGTCCATTACCTTAAAACTCTGCCTTTTCTTTTCCATCATGTTTTTCTTTGGCAAAGGTGAGGAGACAAATATTTATTCTATAAGATGAGTCAGAGCCATGTTACTGAGTCTGCTCTGCAAAATGACAAATGAACATTACGAATGTGTTGCACAGGTTCAGTAGCTACAATATTAGTGTGATGGAAGGAGCAAGTAGCTTGCTCCTATGGTCATCCTATAAATATTTATAATTTCATAATTAGTTCAGCAGCAGTGGAGTGTGGAGTCAATCAGTAGAAACTGATAAAGGGAAAATCTTAATACAACCCATTTACATGTTGCCCTTCCACCCCTACTGTAGCTAGGGAAGAGAATTTTTCTTTGAAATTGCTATGCTGCTAAGACAATATTAAGTGTTCAGTGTTGCAACTAAACCAATAGAAAGTGATTCTATACATCTAAAATATATATGTAGATATTAGAATAAGATAGAAAATATAATGGGTCCGATATCTCACAATTATTGTTTCAGACTCGTCCTTGCATTTAAGCAAAGTTAAAATTTAGTTTTATTTTTATTTCTTCCCACATTCCTTTTGGAAACTTATAGCATGAACTTACAGCTGATCAAATGAATGCATGTTGAAACCCCATGAGTTAAACTAAAGGGATTCTTATTGTATTGCACATGAAAATACATTCCTAATAGATTTTTCTTCTTGAATACCGTAGTGAAAACTGTGACTCAATCTTAAAAGCAAAAGTAGAGAATACAGGGGGTAAAAAACGCTAATGATAAGTTCAAGATGCTCTTTCATGCTGCTGGAAAAAAACTTTTCCACTTGCTCTTCTCTCAAGTAGCTCGTATGTTGGAAAGAAGAATTTGATCTTTCAATTTATAAGCTGGTCTTTCTCTTTACACAGAAACAATGCATTGATTGGATTAGTTTAATTCAAGAACTGAACGAATTTTTAACCCTTCTGTTTGAGTTAAAGTGAACGTAATTGTGCTGGTATCAAGAGTGAAAAGAAGATTACATACCTAATGAGATCCTTACAAATCTAACATTGTTTGATAACAATTTCAGAGAGAGATTTAAGTGGAGGACACATCAAAAGTCATGGCCAGATTTCTTACCTGCTGATTGACAATTCTAGGTTAGAAAATAATTACATGATATAAATATAAAATACAGTACATACACTGCTCTGTGTATTTGTAGTTATCTTTATCCTTAACATAAGAGCAGAAACAGAAATTAATGCCCTGGCTCACAAAGCTTCTGATCAATATGAAACTTGAAGTTAAGAGTTTTAAAGAAATGCATGTTCTAGAGGAAGATGGAGGTCAGGAAGAAACAAAGAGGAAAAAAGTTTGTACAGATGCATACTTAGCTGCAATAAGACTCTACACCATGATCACAGAATCACAGAATATTATGAGCTGGAAGGGACCCACAAGGATCATCTAGTCCAACTCACCATCTAACACCCGTAGGGAGACCGAGAGCACATCGCAGGGCATAACACCAGCCTAGATCCCTCACAGTCTAGCAGGCCACTNACCCAAGTCTCTCTCCATATATTGGACTTTGGTTTGTATTTGTGTGGTCAGCTGCAGAAACTACGTTACTCTCCCTGCTTTAAGCAGCTGGGATTAAAGACACTTACAGTCTGACATCTACGTTGGTGCACTTGATATAATTATAAAAAAATATTACCCTCATAATAAGAAGTATTCTGAGCTGTAGGGGTCATGTCTGTACTCTATAGAGCTATTCCCAAACTATAATAATAGTATACCTTGGAATGTAAACAGTCTCCCTTAAATAGGCTGTAAATTACCTAGCTAAAGTAGGGCTATATAAATCCCTCTTTGCTATTTGTCTAGTACATGTATCTTCATTTCCTAATTCCTCAGAGCTTGCGTAAGATAAAGCATGTATATATTGAGTTACCACGTAGATAAATCTAACATAAAAAATGCATTATGTTCCACAAAGGTTCATTTTCTTCGAAATATATTCAGATACACATGCTACAAGGTATTAAGTAATTTTAAAATGACAATTGGATTCTAATAAGTTGTATAAATACATTTTTACCTTTGGCCCTTTTTATATTGAGATTCATGGGTTTAGCTTATTTTTTGTCAATTTAACTGAAATTTGACTATTAGTTCTAAATACTTACTATGTTAATTACCAAATTTTGTTAACCTAATGTAAGTGTGTGATATAATTATACTATGGGTCCTTTGGGTAACACACGTGCTTTGTTAGATTTTGCCTCATATTTCTCCTCCCAACTCCCTTAGTGTTTCAGAGCAACCATGGGCAAATGCTCACCATTTGTGGAGAAATGTGTCTCTGGCTAGACTCTTCACAAAGCTATTATCTGTTTTCCATTGATGTGAATCATCCACTACTGTTATTTCTGAAGATGCATAATTTACCATCTAGATGCAAAACACTTTTTACCATATACTGTTGTTCATTAATGAGCCAATTAAAGTACCCCCCCATCCCCCTTAGTAGAACACAGGAGCACTGAGATACCTACCTATGGTTTGTTGGGAACTGTTCCAGATCTGTTCCTAATGTTTTATTTGTACCTACTTTACAGCTGATAGTGCAGTAAGGCACTATTAGTCTGGTAATCTGGCAGTTCTCTAGCATGATTCACACCATATCCTGGCAGTTGGACTGTACAGAGCAAAGCTTAATTTGCTTTTGCCACGTCTGCCACAGTGCATATATTATATACTATAGATCATTGCAGACAGCTGAATTCTTCAGCTAGCTTGGGTTTCACACCTCATGTCTGTTCATTCCTCTGAATTTTTATTAACCTTGGAGTTCCACTTAATTTTCTGTTCCATGATCTGTCTGATAAACGAGGTTCCCTGAATATCCTTAGGGTAATCCAGTGGCCCTCATGGGACGGATCCCATTGAAGATGTGTTCACAGGTTATTCTGAGTTGGAAGGGACCCACAGGATCATCTAGTCCAAATCCCAAGTGATCAGGCCCGCAAGAGTGGAACCATGGGCAACACGCTCCATCCATCCAAACCTCCCACCAACTAGACCACGTCACTAAGTTCCTCATGGAGTCTCCTCTTAAACACCTCCAGGGATGGCGACTCCACCACCTCCCTGGGCAGGTCATTCCACTGAGGGATCACTCTGTCAAAAACCTCTTCCTAACATCCAGCCTAAACCTCCCCTGGTGTAGCTTGAGGCCATGTCCTCTTGTTCTGGTGTTTTCAGCCTGAGAGGAGATTCACACCCACCTGGCTGCAACCTCCCCTCAGGTAGTTGTAAACAGCAATGAGGTCACCTCTGAGCCTCCTCTTCTCCAGGCTGAACAACCCCAGTTTCCGTAGCCGCTCCCCATAGGGCTTGTCCTCCGGTCCTTTCACCATCCTTGTCATGCTGATTCTGTCAGTCTGCCTCTTCCCCAACAGCACAAAAATCCATAGTATTTTTCCAACTCTGTTAGCAAGGGTCCTGACCTCTCCAACTCTTTATTGCTCTTGGGAGGCATTATAATATCTTTCTAACCCAGTTCATTGAAGACAATGAGAAATGGATGAAAATTTGTGTTGGCCAAAGCGTGCTGGGTGTCTGGTAATCCCGTCAGGGAGAGAGTCATAAAATAATCACGCTTTCTTCATTCTCTGAAATAATGATGATAACACTGCTCTCTTCTATGATTTTAGGTCTCTTATCTAAGAAATCTATGTGTTAAATCGTCTTTTACTAACCAGAAATCTTTTGATCAATTTACGTTTAATCAGAAGATAGTTATTCTGGGACAGGCTGTCTATCTTTTAATTAGCTGAAAAAACCCTCAAAGGTTTTGGATTCCATCCAGTGTAGAACAAGGACATTCTGAAATCTCAGATTTTACCAAGACAACTGCCTCAGTCCAAAGGGAAATTCATGGCCAAATGAATGTGCTTACTGAGGATTGGCACAAACTCCACAGGAGCTGTACAGGGGAGGAAGACTTCTGAGGAGGAAGGATGGTGAAGCAGAAATCTCACATGAGGAACTGAATTTCAAAGGCTTTCCTGCAGATAACCTTCCTCTTCAGGCAGCGACCGAGGAAAAATCCTGTGAGGAAGTTGAAAGAAAATATTATTCTTCAGGGGTGTGAGAGTGAATGGCAACTCTGACTCAACCAAGTCTGTATTTTTTTGTTTGTAAAGAGTAGGCTCGCATAATGATGAAATTGATTTTGTGTCACTTATTTTTTTGGTCTCCTGGTTCTTTCGGCAATAGACTTCAGACTGCAACAAAATCTTTTCTGGGAATTAGTAACTAGAGCTGCCCAAATGATGGTGCGGATGGAAGCTGGTTTGGAACATCTTAATTATTCTGAGAGAATTGGCAAGCTCATAATTTAAATTATGTACAAATGAAGAAATAAATCCTGTTATTAAAGACCAAGGTAATATTGAATTATTAGGTCAGTTTAATAATGGACAGAGTAGCTTGGGCAAAAGTTTGAGGGTTGATCAGGCGTGGATAATGGAATCAGTAAGCTGGGAGAATGAAACAAGGACTTTGTGGGAAATGTATAAAACTTTAATTTTTTTTGTTATTGTTTAGCCTGAAAATATGACACTACTGCTTCAGCAGTAATGATGATCAGAGGCTGATGGAAGCAACAAAACCAAAACACCAGAATCCCAGGAAATACTTATGAAGTTATTTAGAAATAAAAATGCATCTATAAGAATTACTGAATGAAAACAGTTTTCTTGAGATTCATCAGTAGAGTTAAACTGATTAATTTGTATAAAGGCTGAAGGATGTGCATATGTAGACAACATTTTCAGCTCAATAGGTAAGTTTGGGGGTGTTTGTTTTAATAATTTTGTCACAAAAACAGAACAATGGAAAAGTTAGTTAAAAGAGAAGAGAGCTTATATTGTTGGGAAATAAAAAGACTGAATGAGGAATAAAAAGAAAATGATTATGTATAACAGTCCCTCAAACAAGGGGGTTATTTTCTTATAGAAAACAACTATGAGTGAAAGTGAATCAGTTGTACACAGAAGAGTAAGAGCCTGTGTAGATGTTCAGGCTCTAAAAGTTTGCATATCCTACGCAACTTGACCATGTATCAGGGTATATCTGATATACAGAAACATCATAATAGAAACCCCTACAAATTTCTCTGTTTTAGTCTCCCAGCTGTAGTCTGATTTGATGCCCATATCCTGGCTGATGTCATGACTGAGTAGACATAGTGTGATCTCCACTGATTCATGCTTAGAACCAGTTTGTGGAATATTGGCCTTCAAAGTCTGATCCAGAACTCCTTCAGAATAAAAAGGAGTTAATGAGGTGTTTCAGTACATTCCCACCCTTCTGCACTCACAGGCACTGTAGAATAATATACAGGATTGCCGAGAGTGATTTCACCATTTAGCATCTTTTACTCTAAACAGTCATGAAGGAATATCAATACCATTATCCTAAGGAGGAGAATTCAGAAGCCTTTTGTTTAGGTATGGATGATCTGGCATTTAATGACTTGGAACAGTCTTACCTAAAGCAGAACATATTTTATAACACACCCTACCCCTTCCAAGCACTGCAGACTTGTGGGAAGTTCAGATGCATGGGGAGCTTATAGGGACCTGCAGCTGCAGTGGGTATTGTGCTACTTCCAGCTGCTCGCTAGAAGTTTAAGAAAAGCAATTTTAGTTGAGCTTGTATGGGTACAAAAAATATAAACAGCTATGGCTCTGCACAAAGTAGGCTGATAAATGACAAAACAGACTGTCATGTTAAGAATTTAGAAGGGACTCACTTTCTATCCCCCTTTATTTCACCCTGTTAAATATATATATTTCACTTCAAAGATATCTTTGATCACTTGTGTTTTGTTAAATTGTACAGGAGTGTGCAATAGCATGTTAGGAATTCCTTTCTATGCAGATTACAATGACAAGCAAAGATTTACATGGAATATTTTTTGCAAAGCAAATATCTGCTATGCCTCTACCCTTTGCTATTTCATATTTGTCTTTCTTTATACCATCTTTGTTTTATGAAGAAATGACAAATTTGCTTTGAGAAGCTAAAATGAAGATAAAAGTTTGATTGGAGTGGGTTGCTTTCTATTAGTCATTAGCCATGAGGGAAGAAGGTAAAAAAGCAGTTTTCTTGATACTTGGGAAAGAAAATCTGTCCAGAGAAAGTATGAAGAAATTTTTATTTTTTAAACCATCTGTAATGTATCAGGAGTTACAAGGACTTATATTTTTCTTCTGGCTTTTAAAAAGAATAGCCTGTAATAACTGGTGCTTTTTTTTTTTTTCTTCCACCCATTGCTTGGTTTTTGCTCATCTCCCCATTCTTTGAGTACCACTTAAGTGCAGCCTTAGGCTCAGTAGCTTTAAAAAGGCATGACTCATACATGCTTTGAGTTTGACCTTTACTATTTAGAGGCACTGGGTTGGCTGTGCTAAGGAAACACTGAGATTTGCTCGGTCTATATCCACCAGTCTGAAGATGGCTGAAATGGGCACTAAAAGGTGGCTGTGAAGACTCAGATCATAATCAGCAGAGATGTAGGAGTTTCTCTCCCACAAGTCATCTCAGTTGAAGGTGCACATTGAAAAAGTCTGAGTGACTCAGGCTGTAGTACTGCCTGTTTACCTGTGTTGACCGTGAAGTCTGCTTTTTTAGATCAGATATAGATAGTTACACTATAGAAGTCCAAAGCTATTCCTGCCTGTTTCTGCAGGAATAACAGGATAAGTAGATCAGGCTTGCCTGGATATCATCTTAATTCTGTACTTAAGGAAATGTTTCAGCCAGTAATTAGAGTTGACCTTGTGCAACTGGGACTGCTATGAAAAAAAAAGGCTGTTTCATGTACATTATTGTGCTCAATTTGCCAAGCAAAACCCTTTTGAGAATTGGTCTGTTGTTTAACTTTTTTTAGTTGTTTAACTTTTTTTAGTGCTGATAAGTACAGAAAGGGAGAGTTGACAAAGAACATGAGTGGGATTGTAGCCTGCAGAGCTGTTATTCTGAAGACACCTGTATAGGAAAACATTGATTTTTTTTTAATTTTTTTTTTCTCCTAAGAACTCTGCTAGGAGACTAAGTAAGGAATTTACATTGCAGCTGGTTAAAGATATAAGGACAGCCCAAAGATCATTTCCAGTTAACATAATTTGAACTTCTGCTGTTTCTGACTCCCTTGGTCCAAGTTGTACTACCTTGTAGAACATACCCTTACACTTTTATTTATCGACTTTCGATACCAACTGTTAAAACCTCTAATGTAGGGGGGGGGGTTTGTGTGTTCAATCTACTGTTGTTTTCTTATAAGGCTGGTTCTTCTAACTAACGATACTCTCATTTGATGAGAGGACACACAGGCAAGACTGAATCAGGACTATTGTGTCCAAGCTATCTTTTCTTGCTAGTGACATATTTTGTGAGAGTAGTCAAGCAAGACTTTAGAATGAGGCCTCTATTTATGTTTCAGGGACTCCGTCCATGTTCCAAGAGAGAAAACACTCTTGAGGAAGGCCCAGGGCCTTTCAGTGTATATAACAGAACACAAATATCATTGAATGAAAAATGGTTTGGGTTGAACGGGAGTTTAAAAATCATCCGGTTCAAACCCTTCTGCAATGAGCAGGGACACTTTCCATTAGACCAGGTTTCTCAAAGATGATATGCTTCACCTTTTTACACTATGTTTCTGTCTTTAAATGAGGTGTTTTAATCAATCTCTGCAATAAAGAGAACAGGGTGCTACGGGCAGTAAAATAGATAATTACAATTTTAAAGCTGACTCTAGCAAATGACAGTATTTTTCTGTCAATATCAAGAGATGAATAATCTGTGACTGCAGGATAGGTTGTAGTGTAAACTGGATAATGCTGATAGATTTAAGAGCTCACAATGTGGAGAAATGTGATTCACAGCTGGTCAGGACTAAAGCAAGTCAGGTACTACATCTTATGATTAGCTCTGAATTCCTAAGGGCCTGCATGAAGCAGTATGAGTCATGTAAAAATGACAGACTGACAGTAGAAAAAGATTGTATGATACCATAAATTTCTTTCCTAAGTCTCTGTCTAATCTTGTTCTGCTTGATCCTCATTTATTGGTGAAGTCTATGTTCTAGAACCTTACTTTTCCCATTTCTGATTAGTTGTCATTTAGAAAAGTGCTATGATTAGAAAACTAAAGAAGTATATTGCTGTAAAAAAGGTAGCTGACACTACATGCACCATGAGCTACATTTAGCTGAAGCAGAAGTCAATGATTTAGCACCAGGTACTTCTCTGAGTAACAGCAAGGTGATGGGAAGGATGATTGTCAATAAAAACAATCAGACAGGTGATGGAAATTTAAAAACAGCAAGCCCTCCTGCCTTATGTTTTGGTGTGGTTTTGGTGGTTTTTTTTTAATTAACTATTGTTTTTTAAAATTTTACCTCTGGCCTAAATGTGTGTATTTTTTCTATGTGTTTGTGGAGAAGAAATATCTGTGACTGATATCACTCTGAAGTATTAATTTGTATTTTATACATTAATTCTGCATGTTTAAATTGGCACATAATGTAATTTGTAAATGCTAATCAAGAATGTAAATTCTAGGTAAGTGTTAAATTCAGGTGTCATATGAATCTTTAATGGGATTTCTATTTGTGGCATTATAATATTGAACTTAATACAGTTGAAGAGAACAGCATCAAGTGACAGTTCAAGAGGCATTTGGATGATAATTTCTGGCACATGGTGGCACTCTTGGGGATGTTCCTATGCAGGGCTAAGAGTTGCTTGTGGATCCATTCCAACTTGACATATTCTGTGAAAAAAATTTTTTTTCATAAAGAAGAAAAAGTTGTTAGTGGTTATGCAAACACAGAGAAGACATCACAATTTTTGTTTATGGACTTGTGTGTTTATACATGTATACATGTCACCTTTGCTGAATTGTTGTGGAAATATTGCCTCAGAATTAAATGGTTAAAGATAAAAATAATAAAATTATGAGATGCTGATATTTTTTCAGTATCTATCACAGTCAGATCTAGGTATTTTTTAAGCCTTTATCGTGGATAGTGTGAGCACCCAAGCACACACGATAAAAGAAATCCTCAGAGGCAAGGCACTGAGTCGTGCAACAAGTCAAGGGCTTTCAATTCTCTCAAATCATAGGTGTGTCCTGTAACAGCCCTAGTAAAATTACTGTGGCATGAGTCATTTGGTGCTGCAAAAGGATCTGTGCCTGATGATTCAGTTTTAAGCTCCAGTTAAACAAATCAATGAAATGTAAAATTCTTAAGACTTATTCAGTCCCATGGAGAGAGGGAAATGATGTTTCTGCCCTGACTGCATGACTGTATTATCTTCTGATAATTGGCTTTTGGGCTCAGTAATAAAATAAAATTTTTCTCTGCTCTGTGCACAATCTGACTTATGGAAAGGAAGTGTGACAGCAGTGCAGAATATAAAATACTATGGGGAAAAAAAGCTGTGAAAAGCAGTACACCAACAAATGTGGTGTGCTAGCAAAAATGGCTTAGAAGAAGTAACGTCAGAGACAATGTCAAATCAAGAAGCTGCATGCCTGAGTTCTGATGCTCAAGTGGGGACCTTTATCTGGTTTCAAAGGTGGTTATAGACTCTGGCTTTGTGGGTCCCCAAAGAAATGTGTGGTAACATCCTCATACCACTGCACAGACTGATTTCTGTAGACAAGTTCCCTAGGACTAATTTAATGACAGTGAAAGTGTTTTCTTACTTCTGTAAGTGCAGAGTGGTATTACATTGGCTAAGCAATAAGTGGCTGCTGAAACTCATCCACTTGAAAGCAACATTTTGCACATTACCCTGTCTTTAGAAGGTAGAGAAAGATACCTTCTGTTGCATTTTAGTAACACATACAACACATGGTTGTGATGAGGTTTCTTTTGTTTCCCTTTCTTTTAAGATACCAATGGAACCACCTAAACTTTTTTGACTTATATTTGACTGAGGTTAAAAATGAAGGGGAAAAAGGAATACTATTTAACTCTTTATTTTGTGTATTGCTATTTGAAAATAAAATGCTCACATACGACTCTGAAAATCCAAGTAGCTGTAATAACTGATTTTTATCTGTGTTTTGAAATGGTGAATTACCACTGCTTTTTTCCTACTTTAGCTCCTTATGCCATTCCCCGTAAAAATTTGTGTGTATTCTATTATACTTTTATTGTGGTTTTGTGATGTATTTCTAAGATAAGAACATTATTTGGCAAAAAATACTATAGAAACAGTATAGAATGTATCTGGTATGTGCACTTTCATGCCACATTGCTTTTAGAATTGTTAAGAGAATCTGAAATTAAGGGACTTATTTCTTTTGGCTGTCATCATTCTTGAAATCACCTGTCTGGGAGACAAGTTAGTGCTGATTCTGTAAGTGCTTGTGTCTGTCTTGTGTGATTTATAGTAAAAGGACATAATGCACCTGAAGTGAAATCACTGATAATCTCTTCCACCTGTCATGCAGGCTAAGCCCTTCATCAGCATGCTTTGATTTTTAAAGCATGAGTGATTTCAGAATCTGTGTTTTGTCCTGGGTCCTAATTACATACAAATGTACGTATTTACTTGAGTGCCACTTACTAAAATCAAAATACTCTATTTATTCTCATTTCTAAAATAAAGTAACCGTGCTTAAAGTTGTTGCTGGAATGGGTGGGTAAGGAGTGTTTTCAGCTTAACCAAATAATGTCTTGTATTGAAGTCTCGTTATATTGTCATAAAGGCTTTGTGTCTTTTCTGTCCTTGTCTCACACACTGATAGGTGACCTTGGTTTACTGAAAGGAATAGCTGATTGCTTTAGATGAAAAGAAGTTAACCTAGCCTCAAGTATAGTGTTCAAATCCAACTGGAGGACTCAGGTGAATACATGCACAAAAGCGAAGCTGTTTCCAGGAAACGGGTATTTGCTGCTTACCTATGAAGTGTATCAGAAATTACAAGAAAAATACAGAGCTGAAAAACTGTCAGGTTTTGTGATACTTCTCTTCACGCTTTGTTTTCTGTGGTCAACAGGGTTCATGAGAATCTCAGCTTTTATTTTCAGGGAAATTTTCTGACCATTGTTTGGAGAAGGCCTTGAAAATCTAAAGCAAGGACACCTAATAGCATCAGGAGAGTAGTAGGCAGGGAAGAAACTTTACAGTTTTTCTTGAGATGAAGTTTCATAGCTTTTAAGGGAATATTACAACTTTTGCAGGGCACTGAATTAGATATTTTTTGAAAATGTTTGTTCTTGGCAATGCTAAAAAGAATATGTTGGGACATAATTAAGTGCATTCTGGGAATAAATCATGAGAGTAATTTCAAGATGCAACAACCCATGTGGAACTCTATTCTGGCTTTCTTGATCTTCTGAAATTGCATTTTAAAATGCAACAGTAATTTTGTATATCATATAAAAGTACAGCCATGGTTTTAACAGTAAATGAGTATGTATGCAGAATTCTTCTGCTGTCAATCCCAGTTGTACCTATTGTAGAAATGTTATGGGATATCAGTGTTAATATTTTCCTATATACATAAGAAGTGTGACCTTGATAAAAGGATCTCAGTCATGATATGTAAGTGCCCTGAAGTAAACAAATATCAGCAGCCAAACTTTGGTCTCAGGCTTTTTGTTTTATAATACTGGAAGGAACTGTTGTGATCCTTGTGATGTGTTCGGTTTGGCAATTCTAATGGGCAGTTGTTTTTTCTCTTATGGAGGCAGCCATGATTTATTTCACTAGAAACCAGCAGACTTGTAACAACCTCAGTGTGCTGTTTGTCTTGGTAATTAATTATAATTTAGCTTTATGTGAACTTGTAAGAAATACATGTTGGAATTACTTTTTATCATGAATAAATCACTTACTCGATGTTTGACATTTGGTTATTGCAACATAAACGTGCAGCATGAAGAATATCTGAAGAGCTTGGGTTGTCCTTTCAACTGAGGGATGTATTAACTATAAGCACACAATTTTCTGCAGATTTCAAGAATTCTATTCAGAGATTTTAAGAATTATTTGGTGTCAAATAATATTGTTTTCATGTGCGATATTGTGAGTAAAGGAGAGAGAGGGGAAGGAACTCTAAACTCTTGCAACTTTAGGGTTATGTGCTTGGATCTTGTGTGCAGCACCTCTATAACTGGGATCAAGTGAATCTTAGCTGTACTTCTAAACAATTCTTTTATAACAGAGGGAATAGGCTTGAACTTTTCAAGATCAGCATGGAATTATTGAGGCATTCTTTTAATACCTGACTAGTGAAAGCTTTATCCCGAGGCATAAAAAATCTTTTTCAGTGTTTCCAAGCTAAGTAATCACACTGAAAGAGCTTAGAAAAAGCATTTTTAATAACTGAGAAAACATGTCTTCTTCCCTAAGAATGTATATAAATGTGCATTATTTTTTACGCCCACTGATAAAGTGGAGGTCCTTGATATATAACTCCTTAAATGCAAAAATTCCACATCTCTCTGTTTTGTCTCCTAGTTCATTTTGGATGCCGTGCTCATAATCAGCAATTTCATTTCTTCACAGATTTTACTATAATATAGGGAGATTACTAACACAAGTGCATTTAATAGGATTTTGTTTGTTTCACAAACAGAATCTTCCAAAGGCCTGAGGCTCTTTAGTATAATGCATTAAGTATTCACTGTATTAAATATCAGTAGAACTCATACAGCACTACTGTACAGGGTATTAATGAGACACTTTGTTTTTCTTTCTCTGTAATGGGCCATCTATATGGGTTATCACATTATCTAGTGTGTGTTATCACATTTTCTTAGAAGTTAAGGACTTCAGTGTAAGTGGCATTTTGGATTATGTGGTCAACATGTTCCAGAAAGACCTTGGGGCTGTTGAGGGAACACAGGATAATGTCCAAGAAAGTTAAAGCTCAGTGGGTTACAGTTCATATGAGCTGCTCTTCACATTGTAAGCACTGAGCACAGTGTGGATGCAGGGAAATCACAGAATCAGAATCACAGAATCATAGAATATTCTGAGTTGGAAGGGACCCACAAGGATCATCGAGTCCAACTCTTAACACTGTGTCCCTGGTGGGAATCGAACCCGGGTCTCCCACACGCCAGGTGGGGACACTTACCACTGTACTGAAGTGGATTTTTCATCAGGACGCTCTAAATCAAGAATAGATTTCTATACCTAATACCCATGTTTAAACCAACACTCACCCTTACCTACACCTAGTAGTAAAGGTATACATGGTTTCATTTATAAAATCCCTTGTTTGCTAAATAATGCTGGAACTGTCGTGGTCTTAATGCTGTTGAGCTGCTCAGTGCTCTGCTGTATACAAATCATGCCAAGATAAACAATGCTGGGGATTCTTGCAGCAAGACCTGATCTGGTGCTTTGAGGATACCATTACTGCCTGGGGCTCAAGCAGTTTGGGATGCAGGAGTTCAAATCATGGTTTGTGTTTCATAGTGCTCAGGCTGTGCTATCACTAATTATGGGATGAGCAAGTATTGGCAGATATTGGAGAAAGACATACTGCTTGTCACAGGTTAAATCCCATCTCAGGGTATGCAATATCATCTTAAGACTCATTTATTCACTTGGTAGTCTAATCTTTTATGTGTATTCTGCATCTTCAGGGAGGGTGCTTTTGGGTTACTAAATAATTATCAATGCCATTGTCTTTTTAACACTGCACCTTTTTCTTTTTTGTTTGAAGATAACATTTCCTAGCCTGAGGGAGAGGGACATGAGGGAACTGATTGTGCTTATATTTCTTCCAAGACTCAGGCAGAAATTATTTATAATTTATTCCTCACTCTTGCTCTTACAGGGAAAACTTTTGGCCTTGTAAAAATGATATTTGGATGTGTAATTAAATTTGGTGTAACTATGATATTTTCCCAAAGTCTGCAAAAGATTTCCACCAGTACCTTGATGCAGATCATATAATACAGCTGTTGAACATGGCTTATCCTTTGAATGGAAAGAAAAGATTAATGACTCGAACTAAAATGAGTGTGGTGAGATGCAGTGTTGCAGTGATGTAGGAATTGGGAGGAGACAAAATGAAAATATTAAAAGGAGATTACTAAAGACACATGTTGAAGTAAAAAAAACCCCCGAGACTATCAAAAACTCCTCCCTACCCCTTCTATACAAGGGGAAGAAAGTAAATCCTTGAAAATAAATATCTGCCTTGTGTATATTAAAAATACATATAAAAAAACTTCTAGAACAAGCTGGCTCTCAATTGTAGCCTTTGTAGTAAGCCTGCCTGCAACTTTGACAAAATAAAGCCTTCCTGGGAAGAGAAGAGACTGCAAAGTCTGTTCTGTAGACCATTCCAGAGGACTTTTATGAGTGTATATATAAAAAGACTTTATTGATAATGCTTAACTATACAGAGCTAAATCAGTTCCTGGGTGTGATACATGGAAAGAATTTCTCTACTGTCAGTTTGGTAATCACTTGTTGGCTTTTATTTTGCTTTCCTGTACAGAACAATATATTTCAGAGCACTGAAATCAAGAGATTTCTGTCCCTGTGGCAAATGGAGCCCGGGTGATCCCACCTCTGTGGCTGTGAGAGTTGGAGCCCACCTGGAGCCTGTGGTGTGACAGCAGCAGTGGCAGCTACTCACATCAGACAGCAGCTCACGAGACAGGATCCCAACTAGCTTGTGTGTGAACAGAGTCATGCCCTGCTTCAAAAGCATCAGATGACACGTGCTGGGAGAGACTCTTGCTTTTGAGCAGCTGTTTTGAGTGTGCTGGGGCAGCCAACCAGCCCTGGACCAGTAGTATCACAGTATTCAGTCCTTTGTGGTGGATCTACTCTTCTAACAGAGTGTAGACTCTCTCTGCTCAAGGGTCCCCTCCTTGCACTCCCTCCTTGTCCCATGTATGGCAGATACTTTACTATATTTTATATTTTAGTCCTGCATATATAAATAGTAATGTAAGTGTTCAAATATTTTTAAGCTGTTGGCTCAGTGGTGGGTTGTGTGGGGTAGTACTGGGCTGTTAGGAGGCTGCATGGTTTAGTAGATCAATTTATTTTTTTTTCAGTTGAGGATTGAGATCTATTTTAGGGTTGTGCAGAGATAGCAGTTTGGTTCCATTAAAGGTGTGGGAGTGAGTAAATACTTGCAGACAGTAATTACAGCCTGGTCTTGTTCCCCTACCCGGGAGAAATGGAAGTGGTGATGCCTGAGAGGAGGAGGGCTGGAGGGAATGCAACAGTGACAGGAAGACAGATGAGACAAAAGGGGTTGCATCTTAAAAATGTTTTAAAAACTGTCATAAGTGGTTAGACTAAGTTTGATGTTAACTTGCCATAGAGGAAAACTAGCACATTCTGTGTGCAGTGATTGATGACTCGTTCAAAATTCAGTTAGGAAAGAAAATCATCTTTAAATAAACTGTTACAGCATTTGAAATCCTCTGATACTGAGCTACTTCACGTAGAGAGAAAATACTGTGCAGGGTTCCAGTTTGGGATGAGAATGCTCTGAAAACTTGGTTACTGCTGGCACTTTGTTTCTGGTCGAAGTCATCATCTTCATGTGTTCTCATTCCAGAAATTTGTGTGTAGCATGAAGGGTGCCCAGCATTTCTGGTTGAGATGCCTTGGCCATCTGCATTCTCTGCTCCTGCAGGCTAAACGCAGGTTTTACCTAATGGTGTCCTCTCAAGAAGAACTTAATAAAATCTGGGATAGATAAACCAGTAAATCAGTTGCATAGTTTAGCACAAACTGTGCTTATCTCATAAACAATAGGATGCTTTGGTTTGGTTTAGTTTTTGGCTCAATATGAATTTCAATCGTTTTCCTTAATGCAGAGCCTACAGTGGGATTCTCCATATAGGACAATGGCAGAACACATGTAATGTTCTGAAACATTCCTTAAAATGCCTTCATGCCAAGTGTGAGGGCACTGGACCTGCTCCAGCAAAGCACTCAAGTGTGGACTTAACTATAGACACACAAATAGCTTCTGTTCCTGCAGTATGACTTGGCACAAATCCAAAAATTAAGTACCTGCCTGTAGAGGTACTGGTTTGGAACTACTGAGGGCTGTTAAGTCAATGGGAATGTGTTAGCATGCTTAATGGTAAACAAATAGATAGGATATGTCTTAGCCCCGTGTTTGACTTTTTCAGAATAGATTTTTCTGTTGCTCACACAACCCTCTCCTTTCACCCAAGACAATTGCTCTCTGGTTTTCCGCCACCAGTGTGTAACTTCAGTGTGCTGTCTTCACATGCCATCGCTTTGACAGCAGCAAAGAGCCTCCATTGTAGCAGCAATGCCGTCCTAATTCAGTCTGGGTTATAACTGCTGCATTTTTGGTTGTGGCACTCAGCTTCAACCTTCTTAGTGAGGAGATGCCTTGTAATAGAAATATTTTTGAGTATGTGCATATTCTGAGGTCTGGTGAATTGTGATGGGGTTTAAAAGTCTCTATTCCTCTCTTTCCTTCTGACCTTGTATGTATGAACTTAAGATAGTTCAGCTCCTTTAAGGATCAGTGGCTCTTATGGTACAATGAGGAATAGGAAACATAACTGCTATCGTCCTGTTTACCCAGCTGTCTATACTGGTGAGCTGAAATACCTTTGCTGGATAGTGATGTTGAGCCCAGCTGTCTTACGGGTGGCACTGAATAAAGTGATTTTACGTGGCTTTCTATTCAAAGTGGAATGTTATAAAAATAATCACAGAAAAACACAAAGTCTGTCTTTTAGCAGGAAGGACAGGTGGAAAGGGGATATGTGAACTCCAAAGATTTTAAATGCCTTATTATAGATTCTGTTCAAAAACAAAACAAAACACAAACTGTTCAAAGACTATCTGGATGCTCTTGTTAAATTTCACAGGTCTGTGAGGGTTTCAGGGATAGTTTTGTGAAGAAAATCTCTTAAACTAACACGTAGAGATGGAAAATTGTTATGCAGAGTGATCGGAATACAGATCTCTAATCATAATAAATGATTCAAAATAAATTAGGCAACTTGGCGTATTTTCTTTTGTTGCTGACCTGTGCCTTAGATGTGCTCTGAGCTATGCTTCACTGTAGGCAAAGAATGAGAGAAAATGCCCAGTACTCCTACTGAGAACCAACTCAAGCTTGAGATCCAACTCATAATATTCTGTGATCAGCTTTCTTTATTCTCGATATTGTGGAACCAGGTCATGATATATTTCCAGATTCCTTCTTAAAACCAAACTAAAGCTTTTTGCTGCAGGATATAATTTGTTTCCTATCTGACGTGGTGGTGGCATTAAAACTCATTAGAATTAATCATCACTTCAAATTGCTTCACCCCCTAACCCCAGCGAATGTTGCCTCTGGGATGAAGGGCTTTGAATCTCACCTTTCCTTGCGGTGACTTTCAGAGAGCTGCCTTCAAGGTTTGTTGTCACAAAGACTGAATGATTCCTGTGGTGCAGCATGAAATCAAATGTGCAAACTGTTAAAGTTTGTGTGAATGCTTTTTTCAGAACCTCTCCTGAAAACCTCACTGAGGTATTCCAGCTTCAGGAATGAGTAACAGAGAAGGCGCAGGTGGCAGTTTGCCATCGCAGTTTGGTGACATGCCTGTTCTGAGGGATGGGGGACTCCAAGGAAGAGGAGGAGGCTGACTCATAAGCTGTTGGCATAACCGAAACATGTGAAATTTTACTGCACAGTTCTGGAGTTTGAGACGTTTCTGGCTCTGATGAATTCTAACACAGATTGCTGCTGACTCATGCCTTTTAGTGGAGCTGGCTTTTATTTGCCTTGGGGAAAACAGGAGCTTACTCTTCCTACGTAAATTACTGGTTTGTTTTTAATGGGAAGTTCTGTTGGTTTTTTTTTTCAACTTAAAAAAGAAAGAGTTGGTGTAGATAGTTGTTGTAACATGTAGATGCTGACCCATACCTCATGTGGCTGAGGTATTTCAAACTAGAGTATTAGAGAGAATACTGTGGTAATGGTCAGTGTTAGAGTGGATTCGAAGGGAGATTTAGTTTGGGCTTCCTCTTTGTTCCATGCCAAAGGTCCTGTAATCTTAAGTTACTGTCAGTGTAATATTTGAGTTTCTGCTTTCACTTGTGGCTGCCCTGTTCCTGGAGGTGTTCAAGCCCGGGTTGGATGGGGCTCTGATGTAAAGAATGGCATTCCCTGGCCCATGCCAGGGGGGTTGGAACTGGATGAGCTTTAAAGTCCCTTCCAATCCGAACAAATCTATTTTTATGAGTCTATAATTCCATGCAGGTTTAAGATTGGAATGATTCCCCAATCAATGGGAAAACACCACCTTGTATAATGTGTCAAGGAGTCTGAAGGACAAACAGTGAGTGTGAGAGACAGCACTTCTTATTTGGAGGTGCTGCAGAGGGGATCCCACTATAACAACACAGCCACAGAGTGCATCAACTGTGGCCTGTTTGCCCACTCTGACTGTAAGGTTAATGCAGGTATTTTATGAAAGATAAATAGGTTGACTTGTAAGTAGATATTCTCATTTGGACTAGTTTAAATCTGACTTAAGAGGCAGTGATGCTTCTAGACCCTGGAAGCTTAAGTGTTCTTATAGACTTTTCCTGTGGCACATGCTATAATTTGTACTCTGGCAGAGGGAATGTTAAATCCTGGATCTGTTCTTTCCACACATTAACTATAAATTTACTATATGAAAGTTCGTATAAAAGAGTAATATGTGAGCTACATGTAAAAAAAATAAAATAAAATTATCAAGAGTTATTTACACAGCTGCAGGAAGTAGAGACGAAAACAATGCCTTACTATCTGTGTACTCCACCACTGCCTTTTTAAAATTAATGTATTCCAAAAGTAAAATTTCTAATTTTATTGCACAATAAACAATCCAATTATGTTTCTTCATATATATATCCTGGGAGTTTTTCTTACACTGGCTAAATTTCCAGAGAACAATAATAGATATGATGAAACATACTTTAAATCAAATGATTGTTCTGGTTTGTTTCTGAGATGGTTTCTGTTGTGTCCACACTCCCATCTCTGATATCCTGAGGTTATGGCAGTCATGAGAGATGTTGTAAATGTTCTGAACCCTCAATACACTAATTCAGATAAAGCATTTGTAGATGCTGTTAAGGTCACACTGACATTAATGAAAATTTAATTGTGGGTTCCATGCTGTATTTTTGGTTACAATTGACAATACTTTACTGTGTAAAGAAGCTATGGAACAGTCCTTAAATCTTGTTACCTTCTTAATGGCTGAATCATTTACCATATCTTTGTGCATGCACCTGTCCAGAGAAGCACTCAAACTGGTTCATAACGTAGAGCAATGAAGGACTCTAGTTATGCTTGTCACACTCTTAATTTCATGTGTAGTTATGATGAAATTAGCCCTAGGCTGGGTTCTTTGGAAATGTCCTTTACAGAGAACAGTAACCTGAGTTAACAGGAAAATACATAATCCATGTGTTTATGACAATATTTCAGCAGTGTACCCGCTGTGAAGCGTTGTGGAGTGCTCTGTCTTGCATCTGATATTTTAAAAAGAAGGAAAAAATACTCAGAATGTCTCATGTAGATAAGACGGAAATTGAAGAAAAAAACTTCAGATTTTTTCTAATGTTTTTTCAGTGTTTGACAGAAGGAGAAACTGGGGGACAAGATGGAGGGGGGGGAAGGGTTGGTATTTGAAGACATTTGGCTTTGGTTTATCTTTTTCTGCACAGTGACTGGAACGAGACACCTTAGACAGTGTTTCTCATGCCACCTGAAATCTCAAATGCCCCAAAGGCTTTCTTTCCTCACTTAAAAAACCAGCTTTGACTTGATGTCTCTCATTCACAAAGACAGATGAAAATAGCTAAGAGGCAGTGAGCTTGCTTTGGGTGCTATGTAGGGGAGCCTGCTGTCAGTAATTATTACTCCAAAAATTAATAAAAAGGTAAAGGAGTCAACTCTGGATGTGAGCAAGAACATCTTCTGGGTAAAGCTAATTGGGACTATTTACATCTTCTGGCAAAAGCTAATTGGGACTAGGGGTTTCTGCCTGTGAACAGGGAAAATTTGTGCTTTGATTAACCTTGTAAGAAACCCCTCGTTAACTTCAATCATGCAGGGTGCATGTCTAAAGTGACAAGTAGCCGTGATTGTACATAAGTGTTGAATAGAGACTTAATTTAGTAATGTGGTTGAATTGAAATAAAGAAATTAAAAAGGTTTTCTAGTTGTTTTTCCTGAATTCTTATAGATATCTTTGTGCCCATAAAAACAAAACTGTATATGTGAACATGGAGTGCTTTGAATGTCTCGCAGCTCTCTCCTGGTTTTGTAGTGAATAGGGAGAAAAAAATTTTTGCCTATGAAGTGTTTAGTGAGCTGGTTCTGATTCTGATAATCAACTCCTGTGAAGTGCTAGTGCTCTTTGCACATGATAAACACAATTCAGTTCTACTGTGTTGTTGAAATGTTTAATGTCTGTAAATGCATCTGTCCCTGCTCTTGGCATCTTGGGCTTGGTAAATACATTGTTGTTATGAAACCTGGAAGCGACTTCCTGTCCTCAAATAGAAGCTTTATTTTCAATTTATTATTTTTCTCCCTCCCCGAGAGCTAATAGCTGCTATCCATGGTCTTTAAAATAAAAATTAAACCAAATATTTTAAGTAGTCTTGTCATGGCACAAATATTTACTTATATTAGGAGATGTGTTGCAGTAAGGAATTACTTCAATCTGAGAGTTAAGTTCAGTTTCTGGTTTTCAAAAACTGTGAAAAACTAGTTAGTGAAAGAAAAGTAAATTGCTGAGTGTGGCAAGGAAACAGTAGTTGTTCTGGGTCTGAAAACAGACCAGTTAATGTGATACTGTGCATGCAGACTCAGTTTTGATTAACAGCTAAGTCCCATCACTCAAATAGTCTGGGGGGTTATNGCCACCTGAAATCTCAAATGCCCCAAAGGCTTTCTTTCCTCACTTAAAAAACCAGCTTTGACTTGATGTCTCTCATTCACAAAGACAGATGAAAATAGCTAAGAGGCAGTGAGCTTGCTTTGGGTGCTATGTAGGGGAGCCTGCTGTCAGTAATTATTACTCCAAAAATTAATAAAAAGGTAAAGGAGTCAACTCTGGATGTGAGCAAGAACATCTTCTGGGTAAAGCTAATTGGGACTATTTACATCTTCTGGCAAAAGCTAATTGGGACTAGGGGTTTCTGCCTGTGAACAGGGAAAATTTGTGCTTTGATTAACCTTGTAAGAAACCCCTCGTTAACTTCAATCATGC
>WEKX01017233.1:65051-76912 GCA_013390025.1 Pitta sordida
CCTGTGTAATTTTCCTAGGGTTCCTTTCTCCCCACACAGTTAATTTCCACCACCATCCAATAGTAAGTCTTTCTTACTTACTAAGAGTTAATTAAAATCAAGGATCTCCTCAATTAAGTTGTCAGATTACACAAAGAAGTATCTCGGAGTAAAAAAGAAGATGCTAATTAACACAATAAATTGTCTTAATTTCTCTCTTAGACAGATCACCACACTGTTATCACTGTGACTGGGATGTGAATTCTTGGAAAACCGTTGTTTGAACCCTGTAAAGCAACTAAACAAGCTCACTAAGACTTTACACTGAACCCATAACTAGAGATTTATATTGTACATTACAGGGATGAATGGTTTTCTGTGGGACTGCAAGAAGCCCAGTCCCTTATGCAGGGATTCCTATTGCAAATTTTCAGTGTTTTCAACCTGACATCCATTCTCTGAGTGAAGAAGTTACATGTACGTGTATTTGTTCACAGAAGTAATCAAGAAAAGGTGCCTCCAGTCCTAAGTAGTATTGTTTTCACTGGCATAAGCTCTGATGTTAAAATAGTTTTATCCACGCTGAACTAGAAATTCCCATTTCTTTTTCTACTTTTGAATTCCTGCCTGACTTGACAAACTTCCCTCAGCCAGCCAAAATTTCTGTATTAGGTGAGAACATCCTGGGTACTGCGTGTAACAGATTTTTGCCTTTGGGGTGTGTAACATTAACCTTCCTCTGCCTTTTAGATGATTTAGGACACTGGCCTACTTTAATTGGCCCAGATGTTTCAAAGCAGCAACAGAGATTCTGCCTAAACAGCATGATTTAGATGACAAAGCAGTCCTAGGTTCTGTGCTTCTGTAGTGCCAAGTCAATTAAGATGATGCTCTTCCACTGTGGTATGCCAAGTGAAAGCACGACTTTAGCTAGGAAAGAGGAGCTTGTGAATTTTGAGCTTGGGGGTTTCCCTTAAGAGGAGGAGCTGGGATGTTGTTTATCTTAAGCAAGATGCATGTCCAGGCAGAGGGGAAAGGGCCTAATTTTGGGGAGTTGCCAAATACACAGTTCAGGATGTTATAAAATTAAAGAAAGTAATATCAATATCAAAATATGATGCCGAGGTATTTTGGCACCAATATTACTTGAAGTGATTTATATACTTCAGACCTTGTAAGTAAAGAATATTAATATAATATTAAATTATTAAGTTTTTCATCAATGATCACATAATTTTAAGCACAATGTATGGAAGAGGAATTATATAAGTTAAAGTAGCCAATAATCCCCTAAAGAAAAAGTACTTCAATTTCTCTCCAACACTTAGGAAATATCAACAGCATTTTTGTGCTTGTTTCTCTCTCTGATGTCAAGGAAATGAACATATTGCAGGCTCCCACAGTTTGTTTGTATGCCAGGTTTGCATAGCTTTGTTATTTCAAAACCAATTGCCTCAAACAAGGCAAAGATTACTCATATTCCTGCTGCCTGCTGAGCCTGATGCTTTAAAAAAGAGACTTTTAGTCTTATGTAACACACAAAAAAAACCCCTAACATTTTCCAAGTAGCAGAAAGTACGCTTTTCCTCACATTCTCATGCAGTAAGACATGGTGCTGGCTGGATGTTTGTTCCGGAGCTTTCCAAAGCAAAAGCGAGTTTAGACCAAGCAGATGAAAGCTCAGTAAATCAATAGTAAAAATAGGGTGTTTGGAGAGAATTGTCTTAGGAACAATTCTTAGGACAGAGGCCTGGGGAATCCACATTAGCATGAAACAAGTTTTGTATACTTTGTTAGCAGTCTGAATGGCTAGAGAACTGGAGTCCAGCTGGAAAATATAATATTTTTTTGAGGGTCGTCTTGATACTTGTTGATTGCAAAAAGCTGGAAGATTGGACAAAAGGTTTCTGTAATACAAACCAAACTAGCTGAAACTTGAATATTTGAGGCTTTTGATTGTGGATCCTTGCATACCTCCAGTACCCGCTCTTTAAGGCACAGCACTCCTGGGACAAATGTGCATCCAGCCCAGTGGTATTTGAACTGCTTTTGCCTTCCCCAATTGTTTTTGAAATTTTTGGTCTGTTTTTTCATATATTACTTTAAGCTGTTTGGTGAAACAGCTATTCAGACCTCACTCTTAACATGTCTTGGATGGAATTTAAGTACCTTGCTATGAAATTCTCCATGGAAAAGCACCAAAATGTTTGTCTCTGTATTTTTCAATCCCAATTAAAAACCAAAAACCAACCAAGAACACCCCTCCCCCTCCAAAGCAAAAGCCAAACAAAATATTTGTTCTTCTTAAAAGATTTTTTTTTGAAGGCATATCATGTCTTAGGGTAGAAAACGTCATTTAAGCAATAATGAAACTCAATTTCTAAACACTTCACTAATATGCTCAGTGCAAATCACATCTAGTTAGCAGTTGTATTCTGTCCTGTTGCTCACCTCTTTTTACAGACAGAGAGAGAAACAATGTCATATTTGAACAGGGGATCTTGAAGAGCAAATGTCTTGAGGGGTAAATGTATTTGTTTCCTGTTGTCCAATCACCTGCAATGTATTTGCATTTGAAGTACAAGTTGAGAGTACATTAGGAAAACTTACCAAAAAGCTATTTATATAGGCAATGTAAAATTAATGCCTTTTATGACAGTCATTTTCCCCTCTGTGTTTCTGTTGTGTATTTTAGATGGTCCTTGACTGAGTAGATAGGCAGATGTCACGGGTAGTGATCTATGCCTCCTCACAAACTCCCCCCAGTTTATATACTGGGAATGATGTTCCGTGGTGTGGAATATCCCTTTGGCCAGTCTGGGTCCGCGCTCCTGGCCATGATCCCTCCTGACTTCTCTTGCACCTGTTCCCTTCCAGAGCATGGGAAGTGAAAAGTCTTTAACTAAAAGCAGGCGCTGCTTAGCAACAACTAAACAATGTGTTATCAACATTATTCTGATACTAAATCTAAAACACAGCACTGTATCAACTGCTACTAGGGAGAAAATTACCTCTTTCCTGGCTGAAACCAACACAACAGTATACATTAAAAATTATCTAATTTTTCTGTCACAAGATTCCAAGTGTTAGTTATTTAAAAGCTGTTAGTTTGTCATGGTGAGACAGTAGAACTGAGCTGGCCAGGCAACCCCCTGGTGTGTTTAAAAGGAATTTTCCTTCAAAAATTCAGGAGTATCTGAGCTCAGTGTATTCTTTTATGGAGAAATAGGGTTTCTTTGTGAAAGGAGACGATCACAAAGGATATGAATCTTTTGCAGAGACTTGAACAGAAGTTAACAATGCAGGCTGGAAATTTTGGGGGGAAAAAAGGTAAAATGGAAGACTTTTCTATCCTCACCGACATATCTGACCGTGGATTGGGCTTGGTTACAGTTTAGGATTTCCCTCCCCATTTTGCTAGATGAAAAACAGAAGGACTCCTGATTCTTCCTGCTCTCTCACCCCCAGTGATAAGGGTGACAACTGGACATCAAAGGTGAAGGTCAGCATATGTAATCAGTCTATTTCCTTAAGTGCTGCTTTTGTTTCCTGGGTATCTTGCCTGCTTTCTCCTCCTCTTTTTCTCATAGATGTTATTCTCTATTAGACAAGAAACATTGAGTACTTCCCTTTCTGCTATCTTATTTTGATTAGCCAGAACTCTCTTCTGTGGTGAAGTATGGAAATATCTATGTCTGGAAATTAAAAAAAAAAAAAAAAAACCACAGTCAAACAAATAGAAAAATTATCTGTATAATATGCAATTACACTGCCTTAGAATGTTAACCTTGGTAATTAAAAAGAAAACATTGAAAAAAGGAAGGCCAGACAGGAACCATTCTATTTATTTGAATTAACTTTCAGTCAGGAACTGTTTACCCATATAGTTGGCATTAAAATATGTTAAGTGTTTAACTTAAATGTAAGCCTGTTATGCAGATGACAATCATGGTACCAAAAAGGCAGCATATGGTTGCATGCTGAGATGAAAACACCAGAACTCGCCATACACATGTTAAAAGTCCTCTGAAAACAACTGTTCTCTCTGAGTGCAAAAATGCTGGAGGGTTTTTTATTAGAGAGAATATTTATGACAATAGAATCAGGACTAAATATGTTCCTTGATATTTTAAGCAACCGCTATTCTAGGAATAAATCTCAAAAGGTCCAGTTTTAACATAAAACTTTATCCATCTTTTTTGATCATCTCTGCTTTCGTATTTTTCCCCTGATACTTTTCCAATGACTTTCTTTATCCTCTGATCCCCTTAATGCTTTCATTCTGGCCCCAGCCTTTTTATCAATTTGTTACACTTCTATGTCTATGAGTTCTGTTTTACTTCTTGTTCAAAGGACCTTCATTTTGATCTAGAAGGGAGGGAGGAGAATAAAGAGAGGTTTCCTTTCAGTTTTAAAAACTTACTGATAGGAGATCTGAGAGCTTCAAACAAGCTTCTTTTACCATTCTTTGCAGATAGTTTTCTTCTGATCTCACGCAGTACTGATCTTTCTTTCCCTCCCTATTTCTTCCTCTGTGTATGCCTGTCAAATGGATGAAGAATCTGCCTTACTCCTTTTCTGTTGTTATTCCATTTTCTGAAAAGTTCTTTGTTTATTGTTTTGAGGAAATGATGTGCTTAAGCTACAAACAAGAAAGAGCAAATATTTTGTGTATGACAGTCCTTTACTTTTGGTTACACGAATTTTTCCAATGGACTGGAGAAAGCAGTAAGAATCATCTCTGTAAACTGGGATTTCACAGCAAAAAGTATTTCTTCCCCCCATCCTGATGATGTATTGAATACTTTTTCTGAAGAAACGTTTCGTTCCACAGAGAATCCTGCATCCTGTGGGGAGAGAGTCTCACACAATACCTGGAAAATTAACAAAAAGGCATGACATAATGGCAGTGGAACTAATGTTACATTTACTTTTTTTGATCTCTCTTTTATTTTTCCCTTCTCACTTTAATTCATCTCCACAGTCGTATTTGGCTTTAGTTCAAGGGAAAGTAGAATAACACTGTCTGTATACAAATACTTATCCGTGTGTACATCTTCGTGTGTGCACAGAAAGATATGTAGAATAAATTTAGTGGGCAGAGCAGCAATCAGTAAGTTAAAAAAAATTAAAGTAGCTAGATTACAGTTATTTAATCTCAGAAATGTAGGTATCACAAATGATGTTCAGTATTTTAAGTTTCCAATTAAGAACAAACCACCTGTGATTTAACAAATGAGCCACAAATTCTGTGGAGAAAAAATAAACCCACCATCTTTCTCTCCCCCCAACTTGCTGTTCCTTTTCCCTATAGAAGTCATTAGAGCTAATTACCAATAAGGATTAGCTTTTTCAGTAGGTCATTCTTACAATGTGCCATTTGGAGTTAAACTCTGAACAAATGTAATCATCTAAAAGAGAAAATAGAGATTAATCATCTAATAGTGAAAGAAACTTGATTACACAAAAGTGGCAAAGCATAAACCCCTTTATATTTACAGCCCATAAAATATTAATTAAAATAATGAAGATTAGGGCATAGAGACTATTAAGAGCTTTGTTTCCTACTCCGCTTTTATTTTAGAAGTCTCTTGATTTGCTTTGCTTGAAGACACACTTGAACTATGTCAATCACATACTCAGCCAGTTTGAGATAATCAGAGTTCTGTTTTTCTCAGCTCATCTGAGTAATGCCTTGGAAGATATGATCTGGGACTTGGTCATTTTCTCTCATTTTTGATTGTAGAGGGATTTTAGTGTTAATACTGTGAGATGAGAACTACACCAGGAGAGGAAACAGATCCCTTGTGGATGAGGGCTGTGAGACAATTATGTGCAATTATCTTTTTGTAAAAATCTCACAAATAAACAAACCAAACCCAATAACATTCCCCCTCCCCCTCCATCGAGCTCCCTCACAAAAACCACTTTACATCTACATCATTGTTGTCCCCAAATTGTGGAGATGAAAGAGAAGGTAGGTTTCCTGTAGAACAGAAAGAGAACCCAATCTTATGCTCCTTGGGAGAAGAAATACTTATTAAAAAACGTTGCCTGAGAAGCAGAAGGCAAAGAGAGGAGAGAGCCATGGGTAAAGGAGGGAGCACAATCAAGGCAGTTCCATATTCATTACCAAGACCATCCTTTCTCCATTGATGTTTATTGAGACCTTCAGAGTCAATTAATTGCTGTTCACATCAAAGAGGGTTAATGATTAATTTTAAAGTTATTGGTGTGTCATTTACTCTTTGGCTTTATAGCACCTACTATTGCACTGTTTCAGTATTAGGGCACTAACCTGTAGAAACATTGATGTGTTTATGTGAATTTACCAGCAAATTCTTTTTCAGAACATAAACTAGCCATTGCACTTCAAGATTGATTAAGAGCTCTTACTTTGTTAAAAAACAGCATGTTTTCACTGACAAAAAATTAACTTTTAGGGGAGCAGAGCTCTGTTGCATACTTAAGAAATGCTTAGATGTATTGTGTAATTCATTATAGAATAACAATAAAAACAACAATACACCAAATGTTTAATTTTCCTGGAAAGCAAACACAGGGATAATTGGAACTTGATATATTGTCGGTGTAAGTAGAGGAGCTAGTATCTAAAGACATAAATCTTGTATTTTTCATGTGCTAAAATGTTTTTTTGTATTTTTTTAAATTTACTTGCATTATAGTTTTATACTTCACTGACAGAGCACAATATCCAGCAGGTGGTGGGCTCGGAATAGAGTCACAGTCATGAGAACCATACCCTAAACAAATCACTGCATGTTAGCACAAATGAGTGGAAGTACTTTCTGTGACTAACTGGGTAGAGAAGGTAAATGGCTTTTATCCTGCCATCTTGGAGGATGTTACAGACAGAAAGGTTTGAGATTTAACTGTATCTACAGGGACAAAAAAGATACAATTCAGACCTGTAGACCGTGTTGACTTTATTCTTTTGCGTACAGATTTTGTTCCCCTTGGAGTCTCATTCATTACTTGAAGTGCAATGAGCACCAGATTAACAATTCAAACAGCTCATGATTGCTCAGATTATAGTTCTGCTCAACTCCTCCAAATGGGATGAATGGGTGAAAAGGACCAAGCTAGTCAACAGTGGAAGGAAAAGAAGAAATGTGGAACCCCTAGAAAAAGCCCTAAGAGACTTTCCATGGATGGTCAGAACCTAAATCTATGTTTAGAAGCTCATTATCTTGGCCTGCTGAAGTCTTTTGGAGCCTTAGCCTAGGGTGATTATAGTGCCTATGTATCTGGATAAACTAACTGATGGTTGGTCTATTCTTGGGTCACCCACAAGGCATTCTCGGTTGATTTTTTTTTTTTTTTCCTAGCTCGCTACTGCTGTCATTCATACATGGCCTTGGAGAACACGGTTTTTTAACCTTACCAATATTGATTCTCCACGCACAAGTTGTCAAATTGATGATTTAAGCAGTGAAAAATCTACAAAGCCTCTATAGAAATTCTATAGTGTTTAACAAATACCTTAAAATAAGCTTACTTAAAGTGGTAAAAAAGCCAACAAGAGCTAGCATTTTATTGATTGCAAAATGAAAAAGCCCACCTTTGTCACTAATGGTTAAAACCCTAATTTGCTGTAGTGCAATGTAATCTCTAAACCCCTGTCCTCCTCTGATGATTGATCATTCCTCATCCCATGGCTGGCTGAGCAATTACTGATCTTTTTAACTTGATCAGCAGGATGTTTCCTTGCTGTATCTGGGGCCATAAGATTTTGTAGCAGAACACATTAACATGCCTCTAAATCATAAAATGTGTTGCCCACCTCCCTGAATGCCCACTGAGCATTATAAAGAACAAAGTTAGCTGCAGAAATACAGTGGTTTTTTACCCTGCCATTGAGATGCAAGGGATTTTGCTCTAAATCCATGCCCTCATCATGCCCTCTGCAGCAGCTCTAGGGGAATCTCTGTAGTTTTCAGCATTCCAAATTTGTATTAAGTTTCTTACTTACCACAAGTAGTTTAAGATTGTGGATTTAGTGACTCCCTATTTAAATAAAAGCCTGAGATCATCCCGAACACTTATTAAAGGTTTTGATCTGTTTCCAGACAAGCTCTTCGGCTTGGAGGTGTGGTATTCTTGCTGACTGGGTCATGCCTACTTTTCCCCTCTGTCCTGTGAATCTGTCAGTTCTGTGTTTATATCTCTATTTCAATCCTCCCTGGTTTTCCATTTTAGAACTTAATTCTTCTTCTTTGCTGTTCCATCTAGCTTTGAGCTGACTATTTATTTTCTTTTTACTACAAGGACTAGTAACTTGGTATGATAAAATACAGTAATCCCTTGGTACTTTGTGCTTCACTTATCACAGCTTCAGTACATTGTGTTTTTTGTTTTTTCTACAAAGGTGTTTTCTGGCTTCCCCCCTCTTTCAGCCCAGGTGGGGCAGGGGTTGTCACTGGCAGGTGCTGCTCATTTGGGGGTCACCCAGAGCTGGCTTGTCTATAACAGTGTTGCAAAGAGTAATAAAATGGTGGAGAAGGTTTACAGTACTGTCTCAAAGGTATATGAACCAGCTTCCATGTGGAACCCTCCTCCTCTGCTGGCTGCTCTGAACTGCTGCAAGCAGGAGCATGCAGCATCTGGCTGGTTTCTCCTCCTACCTCCTGCTGCTGCTCAGAGCTGAGGGGTGTGGGGGTGGCCGTAGTTACATATACATGAATTGTTACTTTGTGGACTTCACTTATTGGGGCATGATTCCAGACCCCACCCACCGTGATATTTGAGGGATTACTCTTCATGCAATGGTGTTTTTTCTGTATCTCACCCAGGTTAGGTAATGTTAATAACAATATTGAGCATATTTATGCAGTTTGAAATAATTACACAGGGATTAGTTATTCAGCACAGGGAGTTAAAGGGAGAAAGAATTATTAATGTTTTTAAATATAATTAAAGCTGAAGTGACTCAAGTTCTGTAATTAGTGGGGGTAAAAGTAGCTTTTTCTGAGAAAGAAGCATACGATGCTTTGCAAAACTCAGTGTATTTTAGTAATTTAATGTATCAAGGTAGTCTTAATAAATGTATTTTTTTATTACAGCATCTATGTAATTTTACTTGAGCATCTCTGAAGCATTGTTTTCTAGGATTCAAATCTGTGACCACCTAATGTAAAAATTACTGAATAAACCAAATTTCCTTTGACATGAAGGAGGTTTAGGTTGTGCCAGTACAACCTGATTGTATAAATCACAACATTAAAATCAATTTATTCTATTTTTTGTTTCTATTGTAGTAGAAAATATCAGCCTTGTTCTCTAGTATGGCATAACAACTACTTAAAAAATTGCAGTTCAAAAATATCTAACTGCTTTTCAATCTATGAAAGGGAAGTTAATACGAAGGGCTCTAAAATAAAACAAGCTGTCCTCCAATTCCATTTCCTGTGCTACTGTTTCAAGACTGTAGAAACATTTAATAAACACTAAACAAAATTGATTAATTTAATGTGAACATGTTAGAAAAAACCACAAAGATTTATACGTAAAGCAGGAGTTGATAACATCCAGAGCAGTCCTACATTCTTCAAGGGTTATGGAAAATTATTCTACACTGCTATTTTGCGGCAAAATAACGTTTTGGACATCTTCCTAACCATAGTGGTTTGGGAAATTACTACAAATTATTTTATTTTAATCCACTTGGGATTCCGTCCAGTTAATCTATTGTATGTAGTTTCTTGAGTTGCGTGAGTGAACACTGGAAGTATTTAGTCTATCATTGAAGTAAGGATTGAAAATTTTTGTAAAGGGGGTCCAGGATAGACTCATCCAGAACTCTGTTTAAAAGGCGTTTTTGGTTGGCAGCAAACTGTTGCTTAGTCGACATATATGAAGGTTTGTGCCTTCTGATGTTGTCTTCATCAAGCCCAAATTTCCTAGTTTGCTTATGAGTGTCCTGAGAGACAGCATCAAGTACGATACTACAGTTGAGACCGATTGTCTCTAATGCCTCCCCCTTATCTGCTATACCCATTATCTTGTCATGAAAGGAAATTGGATTGTTTTGATGAGATTTGTTCTTGACAGATCCATGTTAGCTGCTTTTTATCACATTTACTACCCGTAGGTTCTCTTAAATTGACTCTTAAGTGATTTGTTCTAGTGTTTTTCTAGACATTGAAGTTAGACTGGCTGATCTATAATTTTCCAAACCCTTTTCCTGATTTTGGAAATACCCATGAAGTTTGCCCTTCACCAGTCCTTTAGAAACTTCCCTTTATATCTTCAACAAATTTTCAAAAATAAGCTTTAATGACTCACAGATTGCATTGGCTGGTTTCCTGTGTACCCGAGGGTGAAATGAATCAGGTCCTGTCAAATTGGATGTGTTTAATATATCCAAATATTTTTTCACCACTTCCTTTTTAAAATTTTTTACACTGTACCCTAATCATCATCTATTCTGCTCTAATTCAACTCTAATGCCCCAAATTCTTTAAACCAACGATGATATAATCCTTTAGAGGTTTACATACATGTATTATAAACATGCCATTTTACATGTACATTCCATTTTATGCATTATATCCATGTACATCCCATTTAAACCCTCAAGGTGAGCTTTACAAGGAACTTGCTTTATTTTCAACTCATAGTTACACTCAGGAACAAGGAAATTTCATTACTGGGAAAACCACAGTTACTGAATTCTTCTCTGATATAATAGTAGCTGACAATACATTAAAACAGGAGTAAAAGTAAAGAGACAATACATCTTCCATCCCCCAAACCTTTTGATTAGTCACTAAAAAGTAAGTTTAATTCTGAGCATGCAGGTTTTTAATTAAAACCCAAACTATTTGTTTTCAAATGTCTAAATCTGTCAACTGAAAGGATAAGTTAGAGCAAATACAGGGTTCACTTTCACAAACCAAAAGACTATAATAGTTTAACTAGATATCATCCTAAATGGATTAAAATTTAAAAAAAAACCCCACCTAACCAACCATTTGTCATAATTACACAGACCACTATGGTTAGGAAAATGTCAAAAAAGATGGATTTTCTTTGACCTTAGTAAAATATTGACTTTGTATTTAAGCTTTATCTGTACCTTTATTGTGCGTATTTAAAAAAAGAAATTCCAAGCACTATTTACAGTGATTTAAAAATTTTACTGTGTGCAAACAACAGAAAGTACTAGTAATGTGTTGTTTTGTGGAATTTCTTTGTTTTCTATATGCAGAAGGGATTTTTATCTCTGTGTGGGTCTTCAGTTCAGGTGCATTCTGTACTGCTCAATTTAGACAAGCCATTTGTTATTATGGATTTTCAAAATTGCTCAATTTTCTAGACTCGTGCAAGAATCTCCCTCTTGAACCTAAGCCAGTTTTTCAGCATTTCTTATCCAGTATGCAATGCATCATTTCATTTAATGGTACCAGGGAGAATGTGCAGTGTTCCCAACAGTCCCAGAGATACTTTATGGAACAACCCAAATCCTCAAGGACAATTTGTGTACAGCCAATACTTACTCAGCAGAGTTCAAGGCATCTTTTAAAAGTACACGTAATCACTGATTATTTTGAGCACAATGGCTTACAAAGGCAACAGAATTTGTGGAGAACATCTTTGGCTTTGTGGTGTTATCTAAAATTTTCAAGACAGATATGTGGTCTGGAATCCAGAATTCATGTATAAATTTAAGCCTCATTACTCTGAGAACAGATTGAAAAGTAATGCTTGTATGTGCGTTTATAGGTGAAAGGTTCTTGCTCTGAATTGACTCTGGAGTACTTGTACAGCTAATTGCTCGAAAACTTTGTTTATTGCAGCTCAGTAAGGCCCTTGAGAAGAAAAAGCAATGCAAACACTTCTTCCCTCAGTGCATTTTGTCT
>WEKX01017238.1:2883-13425 GCA_013390025.1 Pitta sordida
AATATATTCTTAAATATTGAAATATCAGATTTTGACAAATATTATAACAAGGTCAGTACCAATACCCTATATCAGAAAAGAATTCTGACCCCCAGGTAGCACATATGTGAGAGCAGGTAGACACATGCCTTTGCACTAAGCACACATTCTAGTTGTCTCCCTAAAGCAGACAAAAGAAGAAAAGGACATTCTCCACCCAGATGGAGGGTGGCCCTCCCTTCACATTCAAAGACAGAGAGGAGTGCATGCAAGTTATGCTCACAGTAAAAACAAAGACATGTCAGGAAATAAGATGTCTATTGTTCTTTCAAACAAATTTTTTTGAGTTGTCCTCTATTGGCTTCCAGTTCTTCAAGGAGCTTCTTGCCATGCAAGCAGAGACTCAAGCTCTTGCCTGCGCTTCTTATTAATGCTTTTTAGAGACACAATACAAGGGGCCTGGAGTGAGTAACTGTAATGTAAGGGGGTTAGGGAGCAAAATGCAGACCTTCTCGAAGGAGGGCCTGAAGCTGCAGTCTGAAGCAACAAAAACACCTGAAGTTGCACTCTTTTATAAATTCTTCCTCCTCATATATTGACAAAGTTGCCTTTTAATGAATAATGCACCAGTCCTCTAGCATGAAACTAAGCTATCTCTGAAACATACCAAGCTGATTCCCTGGAATCCCAAAGGAAAACTATGATTTGATATACAATGCCTTTATCCAAGAATTTAAACACAGTAGGACTGCAGCTAATTAATGTACTTTAGAAATGCCAGCCTTCCTAAATCATTGGTAAATACAAGTCCAGAAGATTAGACTGCTGTAAAGTGAGGTGCAATAGATTGCTATGATTAATAGTTTCTAAAGGATTCCCATGGAAGGGATGATTGATTTCCAATAAAAAAGCCTTTGGTTCACAATAGGAAAGCTACCATCTGCTTCTGTTTAAGAAGAAGCTCTGAAATTCATAAACTAGTGTGTATACAGCATTTTCTTTTCCTGCTGTTCATTCTTTAAATTACCTTTTAACTGCTACTGATACCATTTAGTTTTTATTCATTAGCCTTAGGTGTCCCTAACACAGAATTCTCATAACAAACCAAGAAAATATCCTTCAAGCCTGTGTATCATCTGCCATTCCATAGAAACATGACTGGATAATGGTACGACGTACTCAGACATATAGACTGGAGTCAGAGTGTAGTATAATGATGTACAAGAGGGTAGCAGCTATTTAATGTGTTACAAGCTCGGGCAGTTCATAGAAAGACAGAGAAGAGAGGTTTTTAACTTCCTAAGGGAAGTAAGCTGCCATTATGAAATAAACTCAGCCCACAGAGAGCTCTGATTCTTAATTAGATGGATAGTGTCAGGCCACTCTGTTTTTCAGGCTCTCAAGTCTTCTGATGCTATCCTCAGTCATTCAGAAAAATAGCAAAATTCATATACACCAGCAATATGCAGGTCTGTCTCTGGGTATACAGACTATCTTTTTTGAAAGAGAGCCATACACAGCGTGGTCCATCTCCATCTTCCTGCGTCTGCACACCTAGCAATGGCTCTGGTCGTTTTCAACACCCCATGACGAAGGATAAGTGGCTGCTTACAGTCATGTTAAATTTGAGAGCATCTTGCAAAACTGGATGAAGCTCCAACATACACATCGACACAGATATCCTAATACATTAAATGCTTTGCTGTCATCCCTTCTCTCACTTTGCTTCTGCTCTTGAGTTGCCTTTAAATCCTTAACATAGAAAGTTAGTTCTCTTTTTAAATTACAGAACAGGTGAGTAGCAAAATAATTTTCTCCTGACCAGTGGAAGCAGCAAATAACAATCCTTCCTGCACATACTGGTATGCCAAGAGAAGTAGACCTGCATCTCCACTCCCTGTCTGAACATGAGTTAATGTTCAGTCAGTGGTCAAACTCAGAAAGTCATTGCTCAGAGCAGAGATCTGAATTACTGACACACTCTAACCAAATTGCAATGACCACAATTCCAAATGAATAGGCATTGCTCATTCTGAAGATTTCTTGCACTCTATGAAAAATAAAGTATAATTTGGGATCGAAACGTGGTAAATTCCAATTTCATCACTTAAAATGGTTATGGGTCTCTGGGTAGTGATACCTCCTCACCAGAAGGATGGTAAGATGTTAGAAGGAAACCTCAAGGGAAGTCTTTGAGTCTCCATTGCTGTTTGAATAGAGGCTGGGTTTTTCAAGGAAGATATTCAGTTGATCACAAATTCATAGGCAATCTCCAAATTCATAGGCAATGAATCCTCAGATCCAGCAGAGAACTCTATAACTTCTGGATTTTTTCTATTTTTTAAGGAAAGAAGAAAAATGTCAAACTGTGATAATCACCCACCTCATAAGCTAGTTTAATGCTCAGTGTGCACTGAATGTAATGAGGTACATTTTGTTAAGAGCCACTGCAGTGTCTTTTATTGATCTATCAGCATGTAGATCATCTGTTCTGGAAGCCTGAACTTACATTACTCACTGTATTCATACTTGAATATTCACTAGAATAAAGATCAACTTTGAAGGGTTTCGTGTGATATCACAGCACATTCATTTTGCCTTGTCTCTGCAGAGAGTAGCTGGAGCACATTTTAGTACTTGTAGCATGAGCTGACATCTTCTGTGGAGAGGTGCAGACATGTGTGCAAAGGTGCCTCTTTGATAATGCAGGCCTTGACTAAATACATTGTATTAAGCAAGTATTGTTCTTTAGAGATCTACCCTTTCAATACAAATAAAAGATTTAAGAAGGGCTTACTCCTGTTGTTTAATAATTTGCAAAGGAAAAATTGATATCTCTTTTGTACTGCCCCCACGAAGCACATGTGTTATTTCAGGTTCCCATTATGCCTCCCTTACCAGTCATATCAACAGTCATATCCCCTAGTTAAGACTTCTGCTTGAGAATATGAGGAGTAGTGGCTCAGAAGTGACTCCTCCTCTTGATTGACAAAGGTGTATAGAGCTAGGTCACATGCAGCTGAAGGCTACTCAGCTGAATCCTGCCCATTTTGACTCTAGTGGTATTTGTAAGCTGTAAATTGATCTATTGTATGATCTCCCTCATGTAATTATTCAGCGGCATCAATATACCACAATAGCAAGTAGTTCCCTTCAGATTAACAATGCAAAACATAGTATTTGGAACATAGATTATAGGAAGAACCCTGACTCAGGGAAGGTGGAGTATCTTCCAAGCACTGTGGAACATTTATTTTGACTGAAATAGGTGTGGTGAGCAACTGTATGTGTCATCATGAAGAAACAATGACCTATTATAGGTGAGATAAAGAGAAAACGGAGAGAATGATTTTTAGCTTTGAAAAAATATATATATATAGTGACAAGGTTTGAGGCAAATTTGGGGCTGAGCCAAAGAAAAAACAAAATAAACCACTCCTCCCCCTCACCAGGTTCAGAAAAAAAAACAACACGGAAAGTGTGAAAAGTATAAACTATTTACTTTAGTAAATAGACAAGATACAAGTTTTAAACAGCAAACCCTGAGATATCCCACAAGTCCGGTGATGTGAAGTGTCCTGTGATGTGGAAAGTCCTGTATGTGAAGAGTCCTGTTGGCCTCGATGAAATTCCAGCAGACAGTCCCAGAAGAAACTCCTTGGGTGCACAGAGAGTCCGGATGCAGGCACTCCAGGCGCAAGCAAGAGATGAGGAGGAAGAACCCCCGGGGGCAGGGGAAGGGAATTGCAGGCCCTCTTCCCCTCTTCTAGTGGCGGGNGCCAAAACACAAAGATATGGAATATATACACACCACCCTAGGACTGAATATAGCTGAATGTATAGGTATAAATGTAAGTATGGACACAGGTAGAATTTGGGAAATTGTACTTCACCATTGATAAGAAAAATATTTATGTTAATAAATGTGTTTCTATATGGCAGAAGGCCAGATGATTTTATCTTGAAAACAGAAACAATATTGAAAATAGTGTGTCATACCCCTGATATAATTCTGTTAAGAATTAATTCAACCATGAGGAGCTACACAGTCCAGTTCACAGGTTCACAGGTTATTCTGAGATGGAAGGGACCCTCAGGATCATCTAGTCCAGCTTCCCACCAACTAAACCTCTGAACTTAAACAACAGCCCACTGTTCCTAGTGCTGCCCTTCAGATGCTCTGCTATGTGAATATCTCCTGTCTGACATCATTCTTAAGCGATCTCATTTCCATAACACAGATTTTAAAAGCCAGAAGTTACTTATAAGCATATTTCTCAGTCCTATCTAGCCCTTTGAATTGTAGAACTGTGATTTTGAAAGAAATAAATGACAATAAAGTATTTAATACAGTAATCTCTCATTACATTGTGGTTCACCATTTGTGGCTTCAGTGTATCACGGGTTTTTTTTCTGCGGCTTTACTGGTTTTACTGTATTTACAGCTTTTACCATATTTACTGTATTAACCACATTTATTCAATTTACTGTATTTACTCTATTTACCATATTCACCACTACTTGGCAGATTTCGCTTATTGCAGCATCTTTCTGGGACCAACTCCCTGTGATATTTGAGGGATTACTGCATATTTTTTCTAGTCATATTTGTCTTCTGCAGACATGTTACAAAGAAGAAAAGGATCTTTCTGAATAAGAAAACCTGTCTTTAACTCTTTTGTGGCCCCCAAATTTGGTTGAAGTCTGTATGCCAGACAACTTTTCCATCTGTCTTGCCCTCACACTATTGTTTTAGAAAACACAGTAATCCCTCACTGCTTTGCAGCTCACCATTAGTGGCTTCAATACATTTTTCCCCCCTGGCTTTACTGGCGTTTACCCTATTTACCACTACTTCACAGATTTCTCGTAGTGTAGCATCTTTCTGGAACTGATCCCCCATGATATTCAAGGTATTACTGTATATCAATCTGCCCTTGAAAACAAACAAACAAAAAATAACCCGTATTTCCTGCATTTTTTAAATGTACTCCACACGTGAGGAAGAAGAAACTGAACTCTCTATTTATTTCCTTTCCTCACCAATTCTCCCCTCACATTGATGATGCCAGTCAAGGGTAATGGCCCTCCTGATACAAATCTCCTGATTTCAAAAACAAGGAAAAAAAATTCTGTTTTCCTACTTAGACCATCACCTAGTTACAGACAAAGTGGGAATCACATACTCACTTTTTGAGAACCATGGCGTAGGTGCCTAAATATGAGTTACTCACTTGGCTCCCCTTACAGATATGTAGTGCTATGTTCCATAGTGCACACCTCTTCTCCTAGGTGAGATGACAGTAAGAATGAATTTTCTTCTCCACTGATCAGAGCAAGAATCCAGGCAACTATTTCACATATAAATGTCTAAAGTCAGGTGAGATTAATTTCCCACATCTGTCCTAATGATAGCAAGACCCTAAGCACAACAGTCTTTGAAGAATCCCAAAAGAGGACAGCTCTTATAACAGACCAATCTCAAATCCATCACAGTATTGAACACTATATAAATCTCTAGAATGAAAGCTATTTTTGGTGAAAGTATGAAAAGCCATACTGGGGAAAACTAAATATCTGCCTTGACCTTACTGCAGGCAGTAGTGGATGCTCAGGACGGATGTGAGAATGCTGGAAACAGGAACAGATGTTCCCCAAGTGGAGTCAGCATACTTGGATCTCTGTATGTACGTAGTGGACTTTTTTTTTTTCATTAAATAATCCTAAACAAACAATCCTTTTATGAATATGTTTTTGGGAGTCATATATATTTTCATCATCTACAATGCTTTGTGGTAAATATGAAAATATTTTAGTTAGAGGTTGAATAAAAACTCCACTTATGCATCCTGAATATAGCGCCTGACAAATCTGTATGGTGACTCTTTGCTCTTGTACAATAAAGGAAAAAAAAAAAAAAAGAAAAAGAAGGCTATTCAGATTCTCCAAGCCACTTCTGAGTTTCTAGGCTTTCATCATACCTCAAACCCCACTGGCTATTTTCAGGGCTGAACTGTCCTAGCACATTTACTTTCCATGTGCACAATTACGTCATCTTTGTTACCACTCTCTGTTAATTTCCAACTTTGTTACAAGCTAGCACAAGCTAGCTCTGAACTACACTTTATAGTTTGGTTGCTGATGGCAGTCAACAATGCTGGGAAGAGAATACACTTTTTTTAATGAACAACACAAACTGGTGTGCTCTCTGCTAAAGTAATGATTTTCAATTGAGAGCTAATTAGAAAGGAAAGGGAAGGGAACCATTATATGCTGGAACAACCCTTTGAGAATGGCATTATTTATCCTAATGCTTGAGTTCTTTGCTATCACTGTTAGCTCTGGATCTTCACTTTTCCCTCTCTATCTACTCCCCCTTCTCTCTGGTGTGGTTATTTTTGCTTCCATGTTATATGTGAATTCCTTGTCTATCATGGTATTGAGAAACGGATTGGTTTTCACATGTTAATTTGAAAATTTGGAAACTGCTTCTGACATATACATTAGGATTTTGAAAGGAAAGGTGCAAAGCCACCAACTTTTTTATTTAATATACACTTCAGAAGATCTCTTTGATTGTCCTCAGGTGACAGAGGAAGAGGCAGAAACTTTGGGATGGATGAAGAGGAAGGAAGGGGGAAAAAAAGAATCCTTTGCTTGAATGAATATGGCTCTGCAGGGCTGGAGGCATATCTTAATCAAATCTTGACCTTTAGTAAAGGCACCTACAGGAAACTAGAGATGCTGATCCAAATAGGAAATAAAAAAGGAAATACAGTTCATAAGAGCAATTTATGGATTTTGAAATTACACTACCCTCATATTATCTTGGATTATAGGCTCGACTTGATGATCTTCAAGGTCTTTTCCAACCTTATCAACACCGTGATACTGTGATACTGTGATTATAATGAAATGTAAAAATCCCAAAGCTTTTAACAAAATAAAACATCCAAACTGAAGCACAAATATTTTATGTCATTTATGTCATTGTTTCAACTAAAGTATCATCAAAGGAAAAATTTTATCAAAATAAACATATTTAAACTATTTTAAAAGTTTGCTTGGAAAATGTAGATGATATTGAAATGTTTCATAGTTCCAACTATGTCCAAGATCTTCAATAGGAAAATGTTTCTTGGACAAATTCTGACCAGTCTAACCCAGGAGAACAGGGAAAGATGGGAAAAATGCGAAGGCTTAAAACTGTCTCCTCCTACACTGTCTGACTCATCATGCAGATGCAGGAATCCAAACAGGGTGACATTAATCATCTGTGCCCTGGAATCACGGACTTCACTAGCTATGGATGTCATGGAAGCAAGAAAGCCGAGGAATGTGTTGCTCAAATTTAGAGAGCAGTTTCAAGCATTAACTAAACTTTTCAGAAGTCTAGTCTTGCATCTTAAGATGGGAGTTAATTATGTGATTATTTTTCTAGTTCAGTAAATCAGGAAGTAAGTGACTTATGGTGCCCTCTTAGGCTCTTTAATCTTATTTGAGTGAATTTGTGAAAGTAACCAATATATATTTGCTGATTTATTTTGATAGAAGTCAAGCAACAGAGCACCTTCAGGTTAAGGGTTTCTCTTCCATGAGGAATTGTGATAATTTGGCAAATGAGTTTACTCTGACACAGAACCACAGAATCACAGAATATTCTGAGTTGGAAGGCACCCACAAGGATCATCGAGTACAGCTCCCAAGTGAATGCCCACACAGGGATTGAATCCACAACCATGGGGCCAGGAGCACCATGTTTTATCCATCTGAGCTAATCTCAGGGTCATGTCATCTTTTTTTTTTTTTTTTTAAATAACCTAACTCCATATCCCATCATCCCATTATCTAGACCATGTCACTGAGTTCCTCATCCAGTCTTTTCTTAAGTACCTCCAGGGGTGGCAACTCCACCACCTCCCTGGGCAGACCATTCCACTGAGAAATCACTCTCTCTGTGAAAAAGCTCTTCCTAACATCCAGTCTAAACCTTCTCTGGTGTAGCTTAAGACACAGAACCCAACAGGGACTGAGAAAAAAACTTCCTTTAAAAAATGTAAGGTTCATCATTCAAACTCATGATATCACTTTAATAGTCAGAATAATGAACTTCATTTAAAAAAAATGCTTTAATAATTTTAGTGATATAACAGCCAGAAAATCAATTCTAAAATCAAAGCCACTTTGAGGAGAAAAATCAAAGACAAGTCAATTTAATCAAAATGCTCTGGCAAACAATGACTGAAAAGTTGAACATTAAAATCAATACACGCCTCTGGTAGTTTTCCTCATTAAATAAAAAGTCCCTTTGGGAAACTCTCTCAGCTCAGAAAAACTGACACTTTATTCTCTGCTTTCCTAAAACTAATTCTCTGACGGCACCAAGACTTTTCTCCCTAGGGTGCAACAGTTTTGTTCAGCAAGGCTATTTGACAAAAATTCCATAGAAACTAAAAGCCATGTAAAGTATCATTTATAAAGAAGAGATTTCAGTATCTGGAATACAAATCAAGTAACTGTGGTGTAACTGGCCTCTATGTTCCCTCATTATTTAGTGAATTCAGTCAAACACAAACTTACTTTTGCAATCTAACATCCACAAATGCCACTCTGTGAACAAGCAGTGCTGAAAGGCAACAGGCTCTTTGTTATGAGGCACCCAACTAATACACAACCTCCCCTGATAGCTTTTGTAATAGATAAATTCTTATCTGAGCTTTAAATACTAAAAAAATAAAAACCCCAATCAAACAGCGGTCACCTTATTAGTGGGGGTTTTTTTGCACCTGTGAAAATAAAGAGAGGGGAAAACTAATTCTTTCCAGAGGAAAATACTCAAGATAAATCACATTAGTTGCATTTAACTGTTTTTGCAGACGTGTAAATTGCTGTCATCTTGGGCTTTATATTGCACTGATAAGGTGTTTCTAGGAAATGGAAGTTGGACAGAAAATTGGACTTGTTAATTTCTGAGATGCATATATTTAATCATTACAAACACACAATCTTTGAATAATAAACTAGGGGGGAATAGACAGTCAAAAATAAATGTCTGCAGCAGCAGGGTTATGAAAACATCATTTGATGAATTATCTTGAAACAGAAAGAAGGACTCATCTCACTTTTCCCCCCAAAAAAAATCCTTCACACAAAACCCATCAGTGTATCTGCATTAAAGAAATAAATGTGAAGGTTTTTGATATGTTGCCATTTTCCACTATTGTGGTTATTAAAAGCTTCGTATTTCATATTCAAATTTTATAAATTTTTGGTTTATACATCAAAATCTAAAAAATTCCATTCCATTAATTTATTTTTTCTATAAATATGATATACAGAGGTGTCATTGGAGGTTTAAGCTGGTATTAGCAAAAAGGTTCTTCACTCAGAGGGTGCTGGAACACACTCCCTCGGGAAGTGGTCACAGCTCCAAGCCTGATAGATTTCAAGAATCATTTGGACAATACTCTTAACGACGTGGCTCTTGGGAATGGTCCTGTGCAGGGCTAAGTGTTAGACCTGATGATCCTTGTGGGTCCCTTCTAACTCAGCATATTCTGTAATTTTGTGATTCTGTGATTCTGTTAACTTTTTTACAAAAGACAAAAGTTGAATATCTGAATAGAAGAAAATGATAGTATAAAAAATTAATATCCCCATTTTGACCATATTTTTTGCTACAGAGGCACTTTTTCAGTTGCTAATCTCCAGAGTTTTCAATACTTAAATTGACAGATGATAGGGAGAAGCTTTCTTTACAGCCAGGTAATCTACTCAGAGGGGAATGGACACTGTTGGTCAGGGCTGAGGTACTGAAAAGGTTATTGACTAGCCAACCATTTGCACATCTAGAAATCCAAGGGCTATTTTCTCCCACTATTCAGCTTACGAGAATGAAACAGCACTGCCAAGATGCATACAGGTAATGAGACAAATTACTTTATTTCATAGTATTCACAGTATAGATAAGGCTGGAAAGGATCTCAAAGATCATCTTGTCCAGCCTATAGTCCAACTGAACCTAGCATCTATATCTAGATCATATCACTCAGCACCTCATCCAGCCTCCCCTTGAACATCTCCAAGGTTGGTGACTCAACCACCTCTGTGGGGAACCCATTCCAAATCTGGATCACTCTTTCAGTGAAAAACCTTTTCCTGATATCAAGTCTGAACTTCCCCTGTTGAAGCTTAAGACTATAACCTCTCGTCTTGTCTCCAGTGGCCAGGAAGAAAAGACTGACCCCCGCCTGACTACAACCTCCTTTTAGATAGACAGCGATAAGGTCACCCCTGAGCCTCCTCTTTTCCAGGCTAAATAGACCCAGCTCCTTCAGCCTCTCCTCATAGGGTTTATCTTCCAGCCCTTTTACCATCCTAGTTGCCCTTCTCTGAACTCGTTCCAGCACCTCAACATCTTTCTTGAACTGAGGGGCCCAGAACTGAATACAATACTCAAGGTGTGGTCTAAACAGCATCGAGTACAGGGGAAGGATAACCTTCCCTGACCTACTGGCCACACCATTCTTGATGCAGGCCACGATGCCATTGGCCCTCTTGGCC
>WEKX01017263.1:16165-35153 GCA_013390025.1 Pitta sordida
ATATATAATTTTATATATATTTATTTCAATAAAGTTGGTATTTCTCTAATGATCTCTCATCCATTTTTCTTTGAAAACAACCCCATCGGTGTCCAAAACAGTACAACATCTTAAGCACACGTACCAAGAATACTGAGAGAAGTGATGGAATCTTTCCATCCAGGCAGAGGTCTGCTTCAACACTGGGTGAGTAGTGTGCAGCACAGAGGTGCTGTTAATTCCTCACAGTCCCATGGTAAGTGTCCTGTGCATTACACTGTGGAGCCTTTCCACCATAAAGTTTGGCAACACTGCCAGCAGGATACAAAAAGTTCCTCACAGGCCCCCTCAGACACGCAGTCCTGCAGCACACTGCTGCCTTTCCCCCTCCGCTGCTACAAGCCGGCAGGAGAAGGCGAGCAGGCCTGTGACTTCCACCACTTCTCTCATGCACTGCAAACAGGATCCAGCATAAACCTGAACAGGGAGGCAGAGAATAGAAGTATAACGTGACAAGGAGCTGTCAGTCTGCTGGCCCCAAAATAGATGTGCTACCTGAAGTGTTAACACAGACCGTGCTGTCAGATAGCTCAGTGTTTCTCCTCAGTGCCAGAAGACTACACCCTTGTGACATCCCTGTAGGGTGTGGAGGAGGGAGGGTTAAACCTCATTTCACAGAAGGAGGGGGATGAACCAGGAAGGTTTAGAGACTTGCCTAAGGTGGGAGTGTCAGCCCACTACACTGTTGACTTCACATTATGTTGCAGCTTTACAACTCAAATTATTTGGTCTTACACTGAAAATTTAGGCACATTATTAATGTAATTTGTTTCAAACAACACCAGCTGGTCGTGAAGAAGTTCTCATTAAAATTTATCACCGTGTTACTCTGTATATATATATACCACAGGTGGGCCATACCTCTCAACAAAGTCTGTTCTTACAGATAAAACCTGGACCTAGTAATTTGGTCCACCCAGAAATCTGCAGAAGATACCATCTCTCCCTTCAGGGCTTGGTGAAGGACATGGGAAAGTCACTGGAAATGGGCAAAGCCATACTGTGGCTGTGCTCATCCAGACTCTCCTCTGTGCTGGCCTTTGGCATAACAGTGAGCTCAACCTGCAGCCTTTGGGGTGAGAGGAGATAGAGGCGAAATTCAGATGGAGTCTCAGACTCAGTGAGATCATGTCAGAGATTTCAGGAATGGATTTACCCTCTTCTGGCCAATGCTGGAGATAAGAGATCTCTCTTCTTAACCAGTATCACCCCTACAATTAAAGATGTGCCATATCTATGAAGGGCAATCTCTGTGCTGGATCTGCTCTGTGAGGAGCATCTGACCGGATTATTACCTAGACGTTACTCCTTCTTACATAAGTTATTATGTGAATTTAGCTTTAATTCTGAAAAAAAGAAAATAGAAATAGGGTCAGGAATTGATCTTGTCTTAGATTTGGGATGCGTTTAGTCTAAATGTGTGTTTTTGCATGGCTAGAATTGTCCTCCACCGAGCTACAAGATGGGCTGCTGGGGCTGCCAATGTGTGTGTGCCAGGGGCCGCCCGCCACTCGGCCAGCTCTCGCCGCTCTCAGGGCCGGCGCCACTCTCAGGTCCCGGCTCCGGGCTGGCCTCGTGGCTCTGGGCTGGCCCGCCTCGCCCCTTGCCCCCCACCCCCCTCGGCATAACACAGCCAGACAACTGAGACAAGCCCTGCTCTCAGGACCATCCTCCAGACCTTATATGGGGAGAGGGCGTGGCTACGGGTGTGGCATACTTGACTACGTAGTGAGTTCGCTATCTTTGCGGATTTCATAACTCGCATGAGGAGGCTCAGACCCAACAGCCCACGAGTAACGGGATCCACTGTATTATGGTTGATCATTTTATCATGGAACAGGCTGTGGATGTGATTCAGATAGGGGAACGTCTTTCAAGGAGATGTCTCTAGCTGGTTGAGATGGAAGACAAGGACAACCTTGTTTTATAGATGGGAAAAATGCATTAATTTTTGGCAACATTTCAGACAAGATTTTTTATTCAGTTAGGTTTCTTCCTCTTCTATAAAGTTCAGCTCAGCATTGTCTCCATTACTAAGCAGGCATGCCTACTGAAAGCCAATTTAGTCTAGCCTATATTTAGATCCCGGAAGTTTTATTTTACTGTATCTTTAATAAGGCCTTTTGCAAGTGATAAGAAGAACACACTGGGTTCCGTATTACCACAAATCTTTCATTTGTGGTAGGTAATGAAAGTTCAAAACCTATTAGATTACAGAAAATGGGGGTAAAAGTGGCTCTAAATATGGTTATATCTTCTCACTGGCAAATTAATGACAATATTATCAATGACCTCCCAAAACCTTCTACTCCAAAATTCCCTCTTGAAAGTTATGTACTGTAGACCTCATTATAAATGTGAGTAGTAGTATATCTTCCTACTAGTCCAAGCATACTACATGGAAGGGTCACTAATTACAAGTTTATTTTTCTTCATAGCATCAGTAAAATCTCAAAATAGTCTTTAAGTGACACTTAACTGGTATATAAAATCTTGCTGGCTCTTTAATAGAGCCTGGGAGGGCTCAGTTTTGACAAACTCTCATTTGCAAAGGGTAATGTGAGACAGATGAAACTCAGGTAAAACTAAAGCTGTGTTAAAAATGTGAGTAAGAACAGGACTAAAGCAAAACAGAGAAGAGGCAAGTCTGCTTCTTCTTTGGTAGCAATACTACTAACCTTGAAAAATGGACATTGATGAAGCACAGCACCACATAAATGCAGCCCTAGCACCATGAATGAACCTGGCTTGGGCTAACCTGGATTCCTTGGATGCACAGGAACATTCCCCACACAACTTAGACAAACCATTCCCAAAGAATTCAGAGCTGATCCTGTTTAAATGCAGGCCAGTTTACCTGCGAAATACCTACACACCCGAATTTCTGTTCATAGGTCCCCATATTTGGAAGGAATTCTAAATCCCAGATTTGCACATACGTTCATCCCACCAACAACTAGACAAAATATAATGTCCCTGGTACCTCCTCCAGGAAAGGTTTCATAGAGATGCAAAAGGAAGAATCCAAGTTTTACAGCAAGACAAGCAATTCTTTGCTGATGAGCATGGTGTCATACCTTTAATAAAAAAATATATTTTATGCAGGTATCATCACAAAGGTAAGCACACCAAGGGGAAAAGACATTCTCTTCTTTGAGTGGAACATTCCCCGCAATGCAGTGTGCAAATTCTGCAGTTAAATATGTTAGATGATTCAGTCGTTTAAAAGTGTTTTTTCTTATCATAGTCTTCACACAAAACAACACTCGATGACTAAGATTTCTGGCCTTACAGCCTTAAATGAAGCTCCCACTTCTTACTATGTATTTCAAGGTTACCATTTCAGATGCATGTGGCTCACACAGAAAACATAACAAGATGCAGAGGTTTCGCTGCGTTCTGCCTATGATTGACCCATAAATAACATACCAGTTCATAATCATACAATAAAACCACACAAAAATACCACGCTGTTTGTCCCATGTTTATCTTTAAAAGGGAGCAGGAATATTTATAAAGTTTCATTCTCAGACTGTGTATCTTCATCAAATATAGGAAGAGAAAAAGAACAAAGCACTTCTTAGAGCACTTTACAGCAGATACTATGAAAAAGGCTTTATTTATGCCTTTGAATCTTGCTTCTGCACAATTCAAGAGCCAGCCCAGAGAAACTAACATGCTGGATTGTAAGTTTGGATAGAAGGCAGCCCTGTCTACCTTCATAGTCTTTCATGTAATTATGGAATGACTACACACTCTTCTCCCTCTTTCAAGGCAAATACAGTGAAAAGGAGAATAGAAGACTGTGTGGTAAGTCTAAATGCATTTCAAAAGGAGTTTGTGGGGGAAACGTGGGAGTTTTGCAGGAAATTTATGTTTATGCATGCAGTTCTTGCTTATCTTGTTCATGTGAGCTTTCCTCTTGACTGAGGTGTATGAATTACTCTAGAAATGTAAAAGGAGAAGTACTCTCAAGAGGACATCTGTTTCACATCGCAGGCAGATGTCTGTGTGACCCATTTTCAGGATTTGAAACAAGGATTCCAGATATCCTTGGAAACACTGTTCCAGTGCTGTATCAACCCCAAAACCATAAGATTTATCTGATCATGTTATTCCGTCCATTTCTTCCTTACGCCATTTTAGACAAGGAAAGCAGGTAAGTATCCTTTCCTTTACAACATTTTTAATAACATTTTTGCATACTTTATTTGCATTGCACCTTTTCCCAAGAGAAAAAAACCATACTCAGTTAATTCATATTTTCCTCATAGAAGCTGTGTTCTAGGCTTTGTTCTTCCTCATTTCTGAAGGAGAATGATTTTCAAATGTCTATACTTTGAAATGTGCCATCAACATTGGGCTCAGATGTGGTATTCCTAGGTCAGGCCCCACCACTCAGGGCAAAATTAGATAATTATTTCCCAGTTATTCACAATATTACTATTAATTCATACAATCATGGAATTTACTCTCCATGTATCTTCATATTTCTGGATTTCTTTTTTTTTGTGCTCTGTGCTAAGCCTCTTTTATGAAAACTGATCTGAGACTAGTTGTTTCCCATTTAATATTTGTGCATTTGATTTTTCTTCCCCAAAAGTAATACATTGCACTTGTTTTTCTTGATTTAATTTCATCCTATTGATTTCAGACACTTTCTTCAACTTACCAAGTGAATTTTGTATTCAAATCCTGTTCTGTTAAGTGTTTGCAGCCCCTCCTAAGTCAGTATCATATGCAATTTTTAAAAGTTTTCTACATATTCCATCATCAAAGCTGAAAATATTGAATTGTACTGGACATAAGACAGACTGCTGTGGTATCTTATTTGATGTTATTGACACCAAACCATTGATAACTGCTTTACTGATAAGCCCAATTTTTCAGTTTTGTACCCATCACATAATAACTTCATCTAAAACATATTTCGCCTGTTTACTTATGAAAATGTCATGTGGATGTGTGTCAAAAGCCTCACTAAAGTCAAGATCTATCACATTTGCTTCTTCCTCCTTATCCACTGGGACAGTTATTCTGTCAAAGAAGGAAATGAGATTGCTTTGATGTGATTTGTTCTTGACAAACCCATGCAGGCTGTTTCTTATCACCTTATTTTCCTCTAGGTGTTTACAAATTGATTGTTCAATGATTTTCTTGTGAATTTCTCTCAGTATCAAAGTCAGACTGACTGACCTGTGAATCCCTGGGTCTCCTCCTGTTTCCCCTTTTTAAAGGTAGGTACTGTGTTTGCCTTTCTCCTATCCTCTGGGATCTCACCTATCTTCCATGAGCTCTCAGAGATAATTGCTAATAGTTCAGAGATCACTTGAGCTAGTACCTGAAGTACTCCAGGGTGAGTTTCATGAGGCCCTGCTGACTTGCATATATCTAACATATCTGAATATTCTTTAACCTCTGCACCTTTTCACTGTATATTTAACAGCTTGCTGCCCAGAGTGTGTCATACAGTTTCAGTGCTCAGAGGCAGCATTCCAAAAAGGGTAGGTTTAATTTAATTTGACTGCCAAAGCAGTTACTTTTCACTCCATAACATTAATAAAGAAGAGTGGCTGAAGTCACTAAATGGATAGGAAAGACACCCCTAAACCCAAACATATGATGTTTCAAAAAGTGGCAGCTCTTCTTCCCCTGGAGACTAAACACTCTGTGGACAGGGAAGCCTAGTTAGACTTCAACACCCTCTCACTCCACCAGAACCTTGTTCAGGTCAGGTCCAAGGCAGGTCTAATTGCAGCAGCTTAGAAAACCAACAGCTGCTTTTTACTTCATCTGAGTGAAATCCAGACAAGAACCATGCCCCCACCTATTTTTCCCAAAGCCAGAAGCGTTTACAAAACACGTAATTTATATGCTTCTTATAAAATGCAGCAAGGATATCCAGCAGGAGATAAAACAAAGATACACTGATCTAGAATTATACCTCCCGGACTATACCAGTTCTCTTCCTCAAATAAGTTTTTTTTTAAGGTAGATTTAGCTACAGAATGACCTTTAGCTATTGTCCTTTGGTTTCAGCAGCTCTGCTTCTGTTTACAAAACAGTCCTTACCTCAGTCTCTCAAATTCACACTTGACATGCTTGCTGTACCTGCAATTAGGGCAGGAGAAGCCCATTGTTCATGTTCTCCCTTCTGCCTTTTCTGCACAAGTATTTCTCAGTGGGGACCTAAAAGACAAAATATTGATTTTTTTTCCCCCCTCTAAATGGCTTGTTCTTTTTTATCATGTTATCCTGGTGGTTTTAATTTCTTACTGCCTACTTTGATGTAGCAACCCAAAGACAGCCAAAGATGAAGTTCAAACCCTAAGGCCTTGAAACAAAAGATACATCATCTTCTCCCTGTCCTTCAGAAACAGAAATAAAATGGCTTAGTTGAAAGAAATCCACAGCAAGGAGGGTGTGGATTTCCTTAACTGTCGATTGACACAAAGGGTGCACCTTGGACATTGGAATGGCCTTTCTCACAGGCAGGAATCCATCTTTCAGGGTATCCACAGCCTACAAAATTATTCTGACTTTAAACTTACAGTGTAGTTCATGGCAGTCAATGCTGTGTGTACCCATGGGAGCCTCAGGGACGCCACCAGGAAGCCACATGAGCACAGGATCACCACAAGACTGGCAGCTGGCTGCAGCAAACAAAGGAACTTAGAGCAACCACATTTCACAAGCGTGCAAGCGTATCATACATAACTCAAGTGGGGATTCCTTTAAAAATACAATTCTCCAACTGTTTTTATAGTCAAGGAAAGCACCACTAAACTAAAGGCTTCTGAGTGAAAAATGTTATAAGATACTCTATTTAAAGGAATTAATTTGGGAGAAAAAAAATTCTGAGGTAAAAAACGGCAGAAATAATTAGTGGTGCCATCCTCAAACTCTGTCTGTACTTCAGTCAGTACTAAAGTGGGTCAGCCTAGACCTCAGGCAGTCTCCAACCCACTCCACACAAAGCAAGGATGATCAGGAGCAGACTCTAATCCAGGATGGAGGTCCCATGGCCTCTCCAGGCAACCTGTTCCGGGTTTAGACCACCATCCAAGGGACCAAAGGTGCCTTCTTTGCCTCAAACAGCACCCCCTTTTGCAAGCTGTGTCCCCACACCCTGTGCAGGTCAGCTTCCCAGCAGAGCCCAGCTTCTGGTTCTTCTTGCCCACATATCTCTCTCCACATCCATCCTGGTGTGTGGTACAGGGTTTTGCACCGGCCTTTGATGAACTTTGTGAGGTTCCCAGCAGTCCCTCTCTTCAGCTGTCACTTACTACAGGTGAGTTACTATGCCTGCACTGGGACCAGCCAGCAGCCATGGAATGCAAGGCAAGAGACCAGTGTCTCACAAAGAGAAAACAAGCCTGAAAATTTGGCAGGATAAGAGGGCAAATGCTAATGGATGTTACAGAGATTCATCAAGAGCTAGTACAGAGTGCAATGACACAACAATGCTGGAACTTCGGCCTTACCAGTCCCTGACATGATACCTTAGACCCACTGAGATTAATAAGAGCTTTTGTGGGAAATCTTGTCATGGAGAAAACAATTCTAATGGCATTAAACTTTTCTCATTCCCATGATGATCCATCCAGTCTAGGATGGGCTTTTACAAATAAGAATTCCTGGAGGAGCACTCTCTAAGATGTAATGGTGCTTAGGAGAAAGGCCTAATTTTTCTTAGCTGTAAGGCACTTCTTCTCTAGAAAGCAATAAACCCCAAAGATCTTAATTGCAGCCAAACATCACAGACATAAAGCAACAGTAAGCTCCAAAGACGCTTTTGCATGAGGGAAAATGGGATAGGGAAGAGCAAAGGAGGACATTCATATATAAACCTGTATTTAAGGTTCTTTTCTCTTTAGGAGGAGTGAGGCTTCAAAGACAAACTGCAGTTCAGGCCAAGCACAGCTCCAGCAGGACTGAGAATGGCAGAAAATAAAGAAATTATGTTCAACTCCAGCATAGATTAGTGATAAATGTCATGATTCATGCATTCTAGAAGCAGAATGAACAAACTTATTGCAAGGCACACGAAAAATGTGAAAATTTGACAAAAATATGTTCTACCATAAAAACAGACAACCTGCTTTCTAGCATTAGTTGCAAAAACAGACTTTCATTCGCAACTCTGAAAAAAAAGCATAAGCAATTCACAGCCCTTAAAATCATTCTGTCTACCTTCTGTGGCCAGAGAAGTCTCAAAATTTTCTGAAGCAGTGGGACTATAGGTCGTAACAAGGTATACCTGGCCCTTACTTACAAGGACCTGCATCTCACCTTCTTCTCCGTAACTCCTAATGCTCTGTGAAGATAAAGATCACAGAAAAACTAAAAATATGCACCAACAGTAGATATGCCCTATGCTGTTGGCAGAGTCAGCTCCACCAACATCAGTCTTCTGTCAAATTTAATTTGATTCCAGAGATGAAGGGCTCTCTTTACCAGCTGCAGTGGCTAACTTCAAATGGGATGTGATAGCCAAGGGCTCATTTCTTACCATGTTGAACATACTAACCATGTTAACATACGTTGTTGTGTTCCTGCAGCTCCCCAGTCAAGCTGAAGGCCAAGAGAGGTCTTATGAGATCACATGTCCTTGGTACTCTGTAGCCCTTCTCTTTAACCTAGTCTGGTGTGAGACATGTGCAGGTCCCCCTCCTGCTAATACAGGAGGAATTCTCGGAACTTACAGAATCACAGAATCACACAGAATCACAGAAAATTATGAGTTGGAAGGGGCCCACNGAACTCTGATCAATTCTCATCCAGCTGCTGTGCTGAGGACCTTGGGCTGGCAGATTCTGTAGCTTGTTTGGCAGCTGTATTTCATTCAGGGAGAACAACCAAAGTCTAATGAAATTATTTCTATGCCGGTAATTTTCTCCAAGATATATATTTCAAGATATATTTTTCAATGTGTTCCTTAGTCATGGTCTGGAAAGCTGCCCATTAGCAGTAGGCAATGTGGAGGGAAGGTCTTGGTTGCTATCCACCTGTGAGGGAATGACTATCTCAGTAAGAGAGAACTAAAGATCAAGAACATGCATTTCACATAGAAACTCATATAAGTAATATGAGTACTAATAATAACTCATATGAGTAATACAAAAACTCTGAGTTTATTCCAGATTTCAAATTCAAATAATAAAATATGTCCTGAACAATTTAGTGGCTGGCTGGAGAACCAAACACTACTTCCCCCAGATCCTTTGATACTGGCAAGGAGTCTTTCTTTTGTCAGGGGGAATGCAAGCTTGGCAGGCCAGCTGGTGACATGACCTTTATGAAAATGAGAAATTTGAAAGACTGGCTGCTTCCTATGTTTATGCAGTGAAGCTGCCCCTTTACCAAGGATGTCAGTCAGATGCTAGGCCTTCCTTCCTTTTCTTCCTTTGTATTTTCTAGCACTCTTCAAGCTAATTTCTTTATTCCATCAGCACAGCAGGTGGTCTGTGTTGGGCATCCAGTAAAATAAATTGATGAACCATCTGAAAAATCACACCAGGGCCCAAGCAAATCCCCTGTTGTTTGTTTGGGTTATTTCTAAGGGTGCAGATGTGGTATTGGAGCCCAGTGATCAAATCCTCAACTGATATAATCCAGCCCTGCTTTACTGCCTTTAATGCCACCAGGTTACTTGTGGTCAGGCCCTAACTGGTACAACTTGGCTGCTGGGGAAACAAAGGCAGAAGATCTGACCTACCTGTTACTTTGTGCATGTTAAATAATAACTACCTTTTTCCCGTCCAGTGGAGAGAAAAGACAGTGCTGCTTTCTTGGGTTGTCATCCAAAGATGCTGAGGGGACTTTTGAAAATGTCCCGCTGAACCGCAGTGGGACAGAATTTGAAACAAAGGAGAGCTGAATTCAATGAAACACGTCTGCAAAACACAAGATTTCACCTGTGCACTCACCTGTTCTGAGGACATGCAGAGGGCATACTATGCACTTTGCATGTACTGTAAAATGGCATGTTTACAAGCTGGCTTGCAAACCTTCCTTTTGTGACCTGTAGCTATCAAAGGGAAACAAAACTAGAAAATACTTAGGTTTACTTTGATGCCTTTTCTTTCCTCTCAGACCCACTTATGTTTCACAGGTATGTTGTTCACAGTGGGATAGTAATTACACATATAAACATGTAGCTAAGATAGATAGATTAGATAGATAGATAGATAGATAGATAGATAGATAGATAGATAGATAGATAGATAGATAGATATGCACTTTTGGATCCCATTGCATTTTCAATATGTGTGCCAAAAATAACACTTGTGTCCTGCTCTGACCGCAGTTCAGGTATTATATCCTGCCTAGCTCATGACCTTCCCAGTTACTCTTGGATGCAGGTTTTCTTTCTTTCCTTTCTGTACAAAACAGTATCTTTTCCTTTCATTCAAAGATAGTAGTTATAACATCATATGAGTGCTGTTAACATAAAGTTCAGTTTGTATGTTCTCTGCTTTTTAAATGCCTCCCAATCCCACTGTAACTTTAAGGGAATTCCTGGGTGAAGTTACATTCACTTTTGTATTAAGTGTAAAGCCCTCCGTGTTTGCACCTAGAAAAACTAATACTTGCAGAAAAACAGTGAAGATTTCTTATGTGATTTCTTCACCATATAAGTAGACAACACCCATTCACATCAGAATTACACTTCAGAGATGAGATTAGCACCTGAGGATTGTCTTCAGACACCATAAAAATATATGTTTTAATTTAGAGCATTGTTTTCTCCTGAAGGTGATTTCATCTTCTGATCTCTTCCACTACCTCTTACTCTGTAAGGAGTCCATTCTAACCAGATCTGTCATTGGAATGCCTGTTAAGCAGACTTTGCACAACATGCTCTTCATGGTGGCTAAGTAAATGGGCAAGTGTTTGGCTACTTACAGTAATTTCAATGGCTCTGGGCTTCCTGCTAAGGAACCAGCTTATGGCTGACTGATCAGTCACATTCTGCTTCCATGGCTTGTGGCACAGTGAATGCACCCTCCCTTTGTGTCATGCCTTGGAATGATGTCCACTTCGAATGATGTCACATGACCTCCCGGAGGTAAATCTCCTTCTATTTACATAAACACACAGAGAACCTGTTAGGAAGCTCTTCTGTGGCAAAGAGAAACATTTCTGGATTCGACTCTGCAAAGCAACAAAACAAAATAAAAAACAAACAACCTGTGCCCCAAAAATAAGGCCATTCTCCTCACCTTTGCTGTCACTACACTTCCACAGGGTGAAGAGAAATGCAGGCTTGGAGCACAGATTTCTGAAGCCCACTCTTTTGCTTGCATCATGTGGCAACATGAGCAAGTTTGCAGATGATACNGGAGGGCAACAAGGTTGGTGAAAGGACTGAAGGTCAAGCCCTATGCGGAGCGACTGCGGGAACTGGGGTTGTTCATCCTGGAGAAGAGGAGGCTCAGAGGTGACCTCATTGCTGTTTACAACCACCTGTGGGGAGGTTGCAGCCAGGTGGGTGTGGATCTCTTCTCTCAGGCTGACGACACCAGAACAAGCGGACATGGCCGTAAGCTACGCCAGGGGAGGTTTAGACTGAATGTTAGGAAGCAGTTTTCACAGAGTGATCATTCATTGGAATGGACTGCCCAGGGAGGTGGTGGAGTTGCCATCCCTGGAGGTGTTTAAGAGAAGACTGGATGAGGAGCTCAGTGACATGGTCTAGTTGGTGGGAAGTTGGACTAGATGATCCTGAGGGTCCCTTCCAACTTGGAATGACCTGTGAACCTGTGAACACCGGCATTGCAATGTGTGATGCTATTCCAAATTAAGTTTTAGCCCCTACTCCTCTTTGATGACTTATCTTAGAAGAAAATAAAAAAGCAAGCTGCAAGTGGTGAATGACAAACAACAGATCACCCATCCAACAGCTCTTTAAAGAAGAGTCAGATAAAAAGGTGGAAGTGAGCTGGATAATGTTAAGGTCCTCTTTTTTACCCTGTTGTTTGATGTAGGATGGAGACAAATCTTTAAGCCAAAATGTTAAAGGGATAAAAAGGTAATGTTTTTAACAGACATTGATACCTATTGTCAAGGCTATCTGTACGTCATTTGTGGGTTTTCTGCAACATTAATGACTTGGTGGCTATAATCAGTGCTCTTGGATACATTGACAACAAAGTGTAGAGTGAATTTTGTTGAAATCCACATTTTGTCAAATATCCTTTCCAAGGATGCTTCCTGTTTATTCAACCAGTTCCCAAAATAGCTACAGAAAACTACTAGACATACCTCATTATTTACTGGGTATATGGACAGCTTGCACAGATTAGAGAGAAAATGTTATCTCTCATGTCAGAGTTTGATCAAAGTGCCTAACTGCATTTTGGAGATTTTGCCCTTCATGTATACAGTCGCAGTTAGACTCCATCAAGTATCAGGAAAATAAACAGGAACGTAATCCAGTGTGACTACACTGTTCCTGCAAGCTTTTGGTAAGAAATTTGGCCTTGCAGAGTACTGGGATTTTGAAACTCCCTCCAAGAATCAGTTCTCTTCCGAAACACCAAGAACCCACCGATTAACAAAGAAATCCTCTTGAAGTAGTGTTCAGTTTAGTAAGAACCCTAATGAATTCAGGCTGAGAAAAGGAAATGAACACTCTTTCTACACACAAAGACAATTTGACAGATAATTATTCCCTAGTCAGCCATGAAGTAGACATCCTCTGATAAGAAACAAATTGCCATCGCCTCTTTTTTTTTGTTGTTATTCCTTCATGTCATGACAGAGGCTGCTGGGAGAGGAGGAAGAGGTCTACCATCCTACTGTTTAAGCAAGGAGGGAGAGTCTGGTACCTTTAGATCTACATGTATTCAAATACCACAGCCAGAAATTTTTAAAAGTGAGTTCTGATGACCCTGAAATTATTGGACTTTCTTCAAAGAGAGGCCACAGGAAATGAGTTTGTCCTCCAACACACTTCTGGTTCTGTTTCCATAGGGGGACAACAGGTGACTTCAGGATGAGAGACATTGCAATTGAGGCTCTGATTGCATTTCTCTGCATTTTTGCCATTAATGTCATGTGATTTATTAGTGTAATTAGAGAAAGCAGTAAAGAGGTGCAAGGAATGAAACTTTTAAAGTGTTGTGATTAAAGTAAATACACTCATACTCCACACTGGATATACTGGGATATGTTACTATTCACAGAATCAGAATCACAGAATACTATGAGCTGGAAGGGACCCACAAGGATCCTCTAGTCCAACTCACCATCTAACGCCCGTACAGAGATCGAACGCACACCCGAGTGGTGAATATAAACCTAGTTCCCTCACAGGCGCACAGGCCACTCTGAGCTAGGAGGGACCTGCAGGACCATCCAGCCCATCATCCCCAGCTAGACCATGTCACTAAGCTCCTCATCCAGTCTTCTCTTAAACACCTCCAGGGACGGCGACTCCACCACCTCCCTGGGCAGTCCATTCCAATGAGCGATCACTCTCTCTGTGAANATTCATCTATGAAACACTGAGTTTGTGCTTAACCTGAGCAAATGTCTTTACACACCAGGGAAAGACTCCTGCTGGATTCATTGGGTGTTGGATACAGACCAATGAGACTCATGTGAAAAACCTAGAAGAGCCTGCAGTAATTGCTCTTTAAATTGCAATGATTTTATAAATCTTCCTGTTACCATGGTCAATGCAATGCTCCAAGCAGGAGAGATAGGAACATATGTGACTCGAGGTAAGAAAAAAAATTACATCCTTCAGTTACTGTTTTAATCAAACACTTCCCAGTTCTCAGTCACTGGTCTCTCAGGAGGATGACCTGTATGTCAGGGAGTGTTTTGATTGTGTAGATCTCGGTGGTCGCCACACCAGGGTTGTTTATGCATAGAAATCAGAGGGAAGGCCAAGCAGGCAGATACATATCATGAAGACAGTCTGCTGCAGACCACCCAACCAGGATGAAGAGGCAGAATAAGCAGCTCACAGTCATTAACTCTTGTTTTTGTGGGAGACTTCAGCTGACCAGATGGCTGTGTCAAATGCAATACAACAGCCGAGGAGATACCTGGTGTGTGGGGCAGAGAATTTCCTGGCACAGCTAGTGAGTGAAGCAACGAGAGGAGATGCCTGCTGGACCTCTTGTTCAGTACTGGTTCAGGACTGGTGAGTGATGGGATGGTTGGAGACCATCTTGGGCAAAGTGATTATGAAAAGATCATTTTTGATTTCCAGAAAGTAAGGAGGAATGCCAGCAGAACTGTCACCTGTGGGCAAATTTGGCCTGTTTAGAAGACTGGTTGAGAGAGGCCCTTGGGAAACCATCCTGAAGGGCAAAGGAGTCCAGGAACACTGGACACTCTTCAAGGAGGAAATCCTAAAGGAGTAGGAGCAGATTGACCTCATGTGTCAGAAGATGAGCTGGTGGGGTAGATCGGCATGACTGAAGAGAAAACTTGGTCTGGGACTCAGGATAAAGGAGAAAATTTTGACTATTGAAAAAGAGGTCAGGCCACTCAGGGGGACAACAGAGATATTGTGAGGTTATGCAAGATGAAAATTAGAAGGGACAAAGCCCAGCTAGAACTTAATCTGACTACTGCTGTGGAAGACAATAAAAATATTTTTCTAAATACATCAGCAACAAAAGGAGGGCCAAAGAGATCTCCATTCTTTATTGGATGCAGTCTACACATAGTGACAAAGGGTGAGGAAAGGGGTGAAGCACTTAATGTTTTCTTTACATAAGTCCTCAATTGTAAAACTGGCTCTTCTCAGGGTACTCTGTTCTCTGAGTTGGAAGAAAGAGATGGGAACAAAATGATGTCCCCAAAATCCATGAAGGAATGGTTCAGTAACCTGTTACACTGCTTAGACACTCACAAATCCTTATGTGGTCAGATGGGATCCACCCAAGGACACTGAGGGAACTAGTGGAAGAGCTCCCTCAGCCACTTTCCACCATGTAACCAGCACTCCTGGAAAAACAGGGAGGTCCCAGTTAACTGGAGGTCAGCAAATGTGACGCACATCTACAGAAATGGTCTGAAGAAGGATCTGGGGAATTACAGACCTGTCAGCCTGCCCTCAGTGCCAGGGAAGGTCATGGAGCAGATCATATGGAGTGCCATCACATGGCACATGCAGGACAGCCAGGGGATAAGGCTCAGCCAGCCTGGGTTTAGGAAAGGCAGGTCCTGCCTGGCCAGCCTGATCTTCTATGACCAGGTGACCTGCCAGGTGCATGAGGGAACAGTTGTGTATGTATCCACCTGAACTTCAGTAAAGACTTTGACATATTTTCCCACAGTATTCTCCTGGAGAAACTGGCTGCTCCTGGCCTGGATGAGTGCACTGTTCACTGGGTAAAAAACTGTCTGGGTCACCAGACCCAGAGAGTGGTGGGGAATGGAGNTCATAATATTCTGTGTGATTCTGTGTGTGTGTGATCCAGCTGGGAATGGTCACCAGGGGTGCCACTCAGGGCTCAGTGTTTGGGCCAGTCCTGTTTCATATCAACAGTTGGGATGAGGAGACTGAGGGCATCCTTAGTCTGTTTGAAGACACCACCAGGTTCGGTGGGAATGTTGATCTGCTGGAGGGCAGGAAGGCTCTGCAGAGAGACTTGGACATTCTGGATCAATGGGATGAGGCCAACTGTATGCAGCAAAAAAAGGGAAAGTGCCAGATCCTGCCCTTAGGTCACAACCATCCCATGCAGTGCTCCAGACTGGGGGAAAATGTGCTGGAAAGCTGCCCAGCAGAAAAGGCCCTGGGCATGGATTTTCAACAGCAGATGAACATAGGGCCAGGTGGGCCCTGGTGGCCAGGAGGGCCAAAGAAACCTGGCTGATATTAGCAATAGTGTGGCCACAGGACTAGGGCAGTGACTGTCCCCTTGTGCTGGGCACTGCTGAGAAACTTCCAGTCCTGGGGGCAGTTCTGAGCCCCACACAACAGGATAAACACTAAGGTTCTGGAGCATGTCCAGGGAAGAGTAATGGAGTTGGGGAAGGGTCTGGAGCACAAGTCTGATGAGGAGCAGCTGAGGGAGCTGGGGGGCTCATCCTGGAGGAGACTCAGGGGGCACCTGCTCTCTCTCTACAACACCCTGACAGGGCAGTGCAGCCAAGTGGGGGCCAGGCCCTGCTCCCAAGTAACAAAGGACAGAACTAGAAAGGATGGCCTCAAGCTGCACTAGGTGAAGTTTAGTTTGAATATGAGGAAAACATTAGTCACTGAAAGGGTTGTGAGGCACTAGCAGAGGCTGACCAGGGAAGTGGTTGAGTCACTGTCCTTGGGGACACCTAAGAGATGCCTAGATGTGGTCCTCGGGGACACGGTTTAGTGGTGGGTTTGGCAGAGCTGGATTAATGGTTGGACCTGATGATCTGAAATTACTGAATTCCAGCCAAAATTGCTCTGTCATTGTTTTCTATGACTCTACATCGAATCAGTGAAGATGAGCATCATGTAAGGAATGTGAAATACTTAATAAAAGAAAGGCTAGCATCTCTAGTGCAAAAAACACTGAGGTTTGATTACCTGGGAAGACACTCCAGGGAAAAATTCATGACCATAGAAAATAGTTTTCAAATTATGTACAGCAAGATGCAAGCATTCAAAACTAGATGCAAACTGTATAAAATGAATTTTTCCAAAAGAGTATCAAATGGTGAATTTAATAGTCATTTGCAATGGATTCTGACTCTCCTTTACTTGGAGTCTGCTACAACTGTTTACACCAAAGAAAAACAGGTCAAAGGAGCCATCAATTGAAGCAAGGCAGGCTTTTTGTCTGCTTTCCATTGCTGCAAATTAAGATGCAAGATATTAGCAAATAAGTTGCAGACAAAAGGGAGAAAGACCACCAGTTCTATTTCTTTAAATAAGTTGCAGGCAAAAGGGAGGAAGGCCACCAGTTCTATTTCTTTCACACTGCAACAAAATCAGAGGCTTATAGGAAAGAACAAAAATTGTTTAAAGGTCTTTAGTAAACACTGAACAGAAAATTGAAGTCTGATGGGGCTGTTTGTACATTTACTCCACGTGGTCACTTGAGGCTGATTTGAGCACTGCAGACAGCAAGACATACAGCTTTATAACAAGGCTGCTATCTTGCCAGGTAAGTCCTTCAAATTGCTGCATTGCTTCTCCTGACTCAACAGTAAGAGGCAGAGATTACGATCAGAGAGGAGAGGTACACAAATAATCACAGACATTACTCAGAGCATCAGACATTTAGACCTTGAACTGAAAGCTCACCAAACTCACCAGGAGATTTCCCATTGTTTCCAGAGGGCTTTGGATCTGACACTAATCCGGTGAATTTTAGGGTTGGGTTTTGTCTCTCCAGATACACACTTAACAGATACATTTTTAGTTTCATCACAAAGGAGGAGATGAAAAACAGCTTTCAAATGGTCATGTTGGTGATGGAAGCATAGAATGTCTCCTGAAATAATTTAAACATTTTGTTTTATTTAAACACTTTCATTTATTATGAGAGCATTTTTCCAGACTCAAATATGAAAACTTGAAGAATTGAGGTGAGCAACAAGAGAGCTTTTCAGACATTCCCTGTATCATCCATCATTGCTACTGGTGGTCTCTCCTGAAAATACTCTTCCCCTTCTGTCATGGTCCCACTGGACAGAACCGGAATTTCCAGGTCATGGTATCTCTCTTTACTTCATTGAGAGAGGAACATCAGCTCAGATACATGACAGAATATGACTAACATGAAGCATAGAGTGAGCAGGCTCTGTCAACAAAATAAAAACATTCACATATACACTCCAGTATGTCTGTGTGTTGCATCGAATACCTGCTGTGACTGCATGCTGCTATTTTTTTTTTTACTTACTAGCCCAGAAGAGACAATTATGAGGCAAAATAAAAAAAAAAAAAAAACCTTTCCTCAAGATGGTAACATTTCAGTACTTTAGCAAACTTTAAAGATGCTTTTCAGTGTTGCAGTTTCATGTACCCTCCAGCCTGACCTAAACTCCTCTCAAAGACAGCAGAATCTCATTCATTCATTCATTCATTCATTCATTCATTCATTCATTCATTCATTCATTTCCATGAGCACAATTTAGACCCCATGCGTGTGAGATAATCAACATTATCTCTAATCCTGTCATCTGTTCTGCTTACTTGCATACTCAAAAGGAAAAATCAAATAGGTAAAAATGGCAGCAATGTCACCTTTTCAAACCAACTCTAAATGCAGTATCCAGTGGGCATGGATTTGCATGACAGCACTGCTTCTGCACCTGCAGTTCTGTGTTACTGAGGCTTCCAGCATCCTGAGGACCACCCGCACCCCTCATGAGTTTGCGTGTTAGATGGTGAGTTGGACTAGATGATCCTTGTGGGTCCCTTCCAACTCATAGTATTCTGTGATTCTCTGATTCTGTGAGTGTCACACGTGGGTGTACAACCAGCATTCCCAGTTCCACCAACACTGGTCCTCACAAAGGGTGTTACTGCACCGTAAGTCAAAGCCAGGGTGAATTAAAGAGAGGCTCTCACAGGGAGGGATCACATAGATGTGCATGTGCAACTGAACCTAAGAGGAGTGTCAGGATGCAAAAAACCACCATGGAACACTACAGGACGAAAGTGAGACAAGTCAGAAGCCAAGAAAAGGTATTGTCTCCAATGCACACTCTGCTTTATCTCAATGAATGGTTTAGCCAGATCAGGTCAGTACCACTGGCTGACCAGCTACTGTTTTATTAGGAGAATATGGTATATATTTCAGTCAAGTTCCCACTGCAGTTAAACTGGCTTGTCCAGGGAAAGTCTATCCACTTAATCCTTCCTACAGTCTGCCAGAGTTGTCACTTCCCACCTGTGCTAAATAACTACTAGAGTATGTTCATGAACAGTGGTCTTATTACTAAAAGTAATGTGTATTTCAGTGTAACAGGAGACTAGTTACAACAGGCC
>WEKX01017269.1:5418-19337 GCA_013390025.1 Pitta sordida
TCCCCTCGGACTCTCTGAGCACGGGGAAGAAAAGGGAACTGTTTCTGAGCCCCCTCTGACTTGGGAGACCCCCGCCACCCTGAGAATCTGTTGGCCTCTCTGGGCCGCCTTGACGGTGTGCTCACAGCACAAATCCCCTCGCCGCTTCCCCCTCCCCCAGCGCTCGCTCCCGGGCACGGCACGGTGGTGCGGCGTGGTCCCACGGCGGCACAGCGTGCCCGCGCCGCTGCTCCCTCTTCCCAGTCCGTCAGACGGTTCAGCTGCAGTCCCGCGCACGCCGGAAGTGCCACACGGGGCACTGCCCTTCCCCACCTGTAGCCATGGAAACAGTAACACGCGCCTGCGGGGGGGTCGGTTCCCCAGCTGCGCTCAGAGTAACGGGACAGCGTGACTCCTGGCCCTCCCCGTGGGGCGGGGCCAGTGCCACCCCACGGGGAGCTCCGGCACCGCCCCTCGGTGGAGCAGCAGCACTGAGCATGCGCGAGCCGCTAAATTTCGCAAATGGTGGAATCAAAACTGCAATAAATTCACATCGCAAATGCGTGAGGTCGTGAAGGAGAAGTCGCGATACAGAGAGGATTCACTGTATCTTGATGGCATGCACAAGGACACACACACATGCCAGTGTATATCAACACAGTTGAGTCTCCTATACCACAGAACCGCGGTCTTATTCATCTCCTGTGAACCTTGCCTTCCATGTTGATTGGCAGCTCATTAATATGCAAATTTGTCCTGCACCCTCACACCGCCCCCGGCACTCTGGCACTGTTTTGGCATCGCCCTGCTGTGTGTTAGTGTCTGTGTGTTATGGTTTAGGGGGTTTTCTGCTGCTCTGGTAGCGAGGGGGTTAACAGCTCAGTTCTTGCCTAAGCTCTCCGTGCTGCCAGGGCCTTCAAGGTTATAGAGTAGAGATAAAGGCGTCTCTGCGGACAACATACTTGGGAGNCACCTAGAAAGTACTATTTATTAAATTTACTGAAATTACAGTAACTGATACTACTCGCACTAAACATGTTAAACATGTGGAAATACAATTTGAAAATTAGTATTTTAGGAGTTGCTTCCAAAAAACCCTGGAGTTTTAAGTTCTCCTTTTAAGAAACAAGGAAAGGTTGATTAAAGAAGCATTCTAACATCTATACAATTCACAATAAAGACAAAAAAAGTACAGATGCAAGATACCACTGATATTGACATACTGGAGCATGACAGTGGAAGAGGCTTACATATACATAAATATATGTATATTATATATATTATATATATAGACTTATATATATATATAAATTAGGTATGCAAAGTCTGAACTTACCAACCATAACAGATGTGTAGCTTTGAGCAGGATCAAATGGACATCTGCCCTTACCATCCTCATTTTTACCTCCAAGTTGAAATGAAATTAAATTCTACCAAAAAAAATAGTTGAAAACCACAAAACAACTGTTAGCACATTNTATGTCCTTCGAGACAGTCTCCAACACGATGTCTAGTCTCAGAGTGTGTAAATCTTTCATAACTGCACAAAGCCTCCTCTCTTGGAGTGGGGCAGGTGCCTGGCTGTGCCCAGAGTGGAGCTGCTGCCACTGCAGCTGTGCCGGCGGCCCACTCCGCTGGAAGCGGGGGAACCACTGCCGCCATGCCCGCTGTGCTGGAAGTGGGGGGGCTGCCGCCACGGCTGTGCAGGTTGATTTGCATATTCATGACTACCTAATTGAATATTCACATGTGTCAGGTCGCGCATGCACAGTTGCAAAAAGAGGCCTCCTTAAACGCTGAAAAATCATGCTGCTAAGATGTGAAGCTGCAATATGGGGGGTGCAAAGTGGCAGAGGGCCAACTGTATAACAAAATCCATTTTCTTTGAGATACCAGGTCCTTATCCAGGTAAATTTTAAGTATGACTCTGAAGAAGGAAAAGTAATTGATTTGGGCCAGTTCTCAGGCCCACTTACCATTAAGCCAAGGTATTGCATACTCTGTTCTCAGTGGGCTCTGATGAGAGTGCCGTGAAATAATAGGTTCACTTCCCAAGAAATTGTAAGAAGTTCCAGAATAAAGCTCTTCATCTTTAACATAAAAACAAATATTTTAAATATTATGGACTGGATACCAAAAAGAGTGCATAAATATTCAGTGAGTCTATGCATGCTTTTACTTCCCACAAGAAAAAATAAACAAGGATTTCCTCTAAATTGCCCTAGACATGTCTTTTATGTTTACATTTCTGCTGACTGGACTGAAGCCTACAACTTCTACACTTCAGTTTGCTACTGCTCTAACTCAAGAACTGACAAAAGTTAGCATTGTTTCTGTGGTACTTCAACACTAACTTAACATGTAAACATACAGCTTATGTAAAAACATGCAAATTTACCTAAATGCATCAGAAGTTTAGTATTTTTCTCCTCTTCATGCCACCATTATTCAAATTCAACTTATAAAAATTGAGGCACATAGCACAGAGTTATGTTTCTCATTTCCTGTTACATGCTACGTTGAGCTTCTCTCTTATGACCTTGTGACACCAGGGTAAAGCCAGGAACTCTGGTTTCCCTGAATTGAAATTCAGTCCTGTCTGTCCATGCAGTAAGTATACCTGCAGTAAGTATCTCACTTCCCTATTCTGTGTCATGGATAAGTCTTCAGGACACCTAGAAAGTACTATTTATTAAATTTACTGAAATTACAGTAACTGATACTACTCGCACTAAACATGTTAAACATGTGGAAATACAATTTGAAAATTAGTATTTTAGGAGTTGCTTCCAAAAAACCCTGGAGTTTTAAGTTCTCCTTTTAAGAAACAAGGAAAGGTTGATTAAAGAAGCATTCTAACATCTATACAATTCACAATAAAGACAAAAAAAGTACAGATGCAAGATACCACTGATATTGACATACTGGAGCATGACAGTGGAAGAGGCTTACATATACATAAATATATGTATATTATANCCAAGTCCCACAGACAGAGAGGAAATGTGATCCTATAATTTGTGAAGGTGGGAGCAGAAAGAGCAGAAGATGAAAAGTTAAATCCAGACAGACCTCAAAAAAAAGCACCCAAAAAAGCTAGACAGTGGGAAAGACAGAGAAGTTAACTGATATATGGAAAGTATTAGCAAATAGTCTGAAAAAATACAGTCTTAGAAAGCAATAAGGCTTTCTGAAATGGATTTAGCAATTTATGAAATTATGTTAAATTTGTGAGATAGGCCATAATCCAACACGGCTTTAAAAAGTAACAGAGTGCTTTTGCTACTACTTTATATATCCCTTAAAAACCAAGAGAATGAGGATCAGAAACACGATGAACTGCAGCCACAGTACTGGGGAAGCAATCAGTTATACTGTGTAATGAAGACAGTGGAAGCTAAGGACAACGCCTCCTAGCAATATTCCAGAGATGATGGCTGGCAGACTTGCAAGCAGGGGAAGTAAAAAGGCACAATTACAAGATTTCTCAATTTTTGAATTGCTAAGAGTTGTAGTAGAGAAAATGATACAAGAATAAGCAATGAGCAAAGGGAGCTTTAATTTTGTGCCAAGACTTCACTCTGAAGCATTCAGCACTACGAATCTGCGGCATAGCCAGAAGCAGACAAGACAAGCAGAGACAGAAATCTGAGAAACTTCAGGGAGATTTGGTAATGGGTAGAAGTTGCAAACAATGTAACTTCAGTTTTAGAAACAGGTTTGATGCTAACACACAATACACAAAGAAATATGAAAAACTAAATCCAGTTAGACAAGATGCATCAATAATGCATTAAATGCTCTGAAAAAAAGAACAGTACAGTTTATTTCCATACTCTATCATTATTGTGGGACAGTGCAATAAATGCTCCTAAGTTTAAAGCCAGCACTGAGGATGTAACAGTTTTGGAAATGGGAGATTAACTTGTCATTTACTTGAGCTACTTTTAAGTTACACCTGTTACTGGGTCAAAACATATGTACATTTTTCTTACCAGGTAATCACATGTTGGCTGAAATGCGTTGGTTCCACACACATAGAGAAAAGTATCATTCAGCTGTTGCAAGACACGCACGTAATTACGACACTCTGTCTGCAATAGAGAATGAGGAAAGCACCATATGCTCAGCAGTGTCCGCCTCAAGTTGTTTTACAAAAGCACAAGCTCTGAACGCACATTCATCCATGAGAATGACTAGTTAAACATGAGAAGTAAGCTTTAGACTGTGTTATCACTTGTACACCTAAACAAAATAGTTTAGGTACTCAATAGATATTCAAGGTTTTTTCTTGAGAGTGAAACGCCTAATATCCTTTAGACACAAAGCTTTGTAACTTACAGCTGTCCTTTCCCCTCCACACTACCCCCTTCCCCTCAATCCTTGATATTGTCCAAGGAAGCTTCTGGGAGTGCTGGTTGATAGAAAATTTAACATGAGGCAGCAGTGTACCCAGGGGGCCAGAAAAGCCAATGGCATCCTGGCTTGCATCACGAATAGTGTTGTCAGTAGGACTAGGGTAGTTATTCTCCCCCTGCACTTGGCACTGGTTAGGCCACACCTTGAATACTGTGTTCAGTTCTGGGCTCCTCNGGCTCTGAAATAGAACAAGGAATTTGAGCAAAACCCTTAATAAAGGATATCATGAAGATTCAGATTAATAATGACGAAAACAAACAAACATCCACTTCAAGAGAGGGGAAAAAACAGTATCAACAACATACATCCCTTCATTCTTACTGGTACACTGCCAGACACCACAACTGGACTGCTGTTCCAAAAATGTCTCAAGCAAGTTTAAGCACTGCTTTACTATTTCTTTGTACAAGACAAACTAGGTATTTCTGTGACTGTACAGCAGAAAACTGTAGGGGCCTGAGGCAGGGAAGAGAGTAAAACCAGTTTTCTGCCAGATGAGGTCCTTGAAGAGCAGCATGAATGCTTTCTGCTGGCATTGCACAGCATAGTAGTGATGGGTGGGGGAGGGGACTGCCCACTTTAGTGTAAGAAATAGCAGTAGTGTCTTAATACCTTGACACTACTGAACTAAGCAAAACCTCACGGCTACAACAAGTATGACTACTGAAAGGTTAGAAGTAGTGAGGAAAAAAAATGGCTGGCCATAAGTGTGAGTTGCTTAACTAGGGCAGGGGAAAATCAGAGCTCTAATAAAGTACCTCTTTATGGAGTCTAACATACCCAACCAATAATCTCTGCAGAGCACTTGCGGAGACTCACACACAGCCTGCTAAACATATGCATATGCATATAAGAGAAACTCGTATCTCATTCATCATGGATCTCAGTGAGTATTATTGCTAGCAACCCCAACTGAACTTAAAAAACACAAGTAACATTCTCTGACCCCATCCTTAAGAGGCAACCAAAGAGGAAAGAACCTTTAAATATCTGCCACATGTACTGATAGTCATCAATGGAAGGAACAGTAAGCTATTCAAAGGGTTAGAGCCTGCTCCTGCAGGTTTAAGGGTCACATTTCTGTAAGTGCAGAGTATTCACAGGACTTGCACAGTCTTATTTTGAAACCTGTGCTAAAAGCCTGATTCTCAGTCTTGTCCAGCAAACCCTCACTTTACCATCATAAGATGAAATGGCGTTATACAAGAGGAAAGGTACATCCACGTACAATCAACTCCCTCAAGTACACCATCTTCACAGAGAGGAAAAACAAACATGCCAAACTGCACCCTGGCAGCTATGAGGAGTCAGTGGTTCCCAGAAACACCAAGAGATCCCAGGGGCTGAGCTGCCTGCTCTGCCAAGCTGTCAGTAGATCAGGCTGCTCAGGTGCCAGGAACCTGTCTGAGCAGTCGCACAGTGACGTACACACCTGCTGAGCACCACAATAAGGGTATATAGAGTTCGTGAAAAAATACACTGGCCTAGTAACAGAGGACACCTATGCACTAAAGCAAAGCAAGCATAATTATCAGTCATTCTACAAAATCAACTGCTGGGAAGGAATTCTGCAGTAACAAAACACAAGAGTTGCTATCAATTACTTCAGTGAAAACAATATTGGTTTATCATTTTAATGGAAAACCATTAACATTAAGCACAGATCAGGGTGTGTTAAGATTTACAGACATTCAAACTACAATCACCAGCAAAAAATAATGAATAAAAAACTAAAAAAAGAAAAAACAAAACACCCCCCTCCAAAAAACTCAATCCCCCCCAAACCCAAAAATCAAAAAACAAAAACCCAAGTATACTGAAGTTTCCTCTAGTTAATTAAGAAAATCAGGTTATTATTTCAAAATAAGTTGGATATTTCCTCTTTTACCATTACTCCTCATGAAGTGCAATGTAGAACATCTTTCTCAAAGTTCAGTTGAAGTACGTACCTGTTCTGATTTGCCCTTGACTGCACATTTAGTCCTCTTATCTTCTGTGGCCTTCCAGTGTAACTAAATGAAAAAACAAGCAAAAAAAAAGCCACATTCAAAGTACTTTAATTCAATGCATGGTCGAAAATCTTGCAACAACACATAAACAAAGAAGGGAACCTGAAGATTATCTGCACCAAACTCAAGTAACTTATTTTCCAAGTAGTTTCCAACGGTTCAAAGCCTTTCTTTCCCAAGGAGGTGACACTTTCAAATTCATGTGCCTTAAGCAGGACTACACTACTGCTACTATCTTTTGGGCTCATAATGATGACTCCCCTCAAATTACTAATGAAATTTTCATTACCATATGCATTAGGGAAATGTAACTTAAATGGTCTAAGTATTTTTCAATTTAAAATACTTTTAAAATTCCAAAACACTTGAATAAAAAACAATTCGGTTAGAGGAATCAAAATGATTGACTTGATGACTTTACACTGAGTACAATTTTGACAGTTACACACATCCATAAAACAAGTTCCATATGCTGATGATATTGCCCACCACTACCCATGAATAGGTTCTTCAGATTAAAAATTATGTAAGCATCTTCCAAAGCATCCTGGGTGAGACTCCATGCTGCACCTCCACATGTCAGCCGGTGCTGCTGATGGTATGAGAAGCAGGAGCCTGGGAAGGACTGGAAGCAATACAACAGTTAGCAGACTTCTGCCTCGCTAATCTACTTTGAGAATCCAGCATCAGCATATCTAAGGCATATCTGAGCAGGCTGGATCAGACTTGTCTGCATCATCACTTCCTGAGCAGACACACCTAGACACAAGACGGAAGCTGAAAAAGAAAGGACAGGACCTTAATTTGAAGTACATCAGCAGCCTGCCACTTTGGAGCAAGCTACAACTTTGCTTTTGTTTCACATTATGTTACTTTGTGATTCAAATTAACCGCATGTGGCCCACTCCTGGTCCAAAGCAAATGTGTTAAGAATCACCATTACAGATGATACTCCAAGTCCCTCCAGTCCAGCATCCTGCCTACAAGAACAAAACACCCGAGGATACCTTTAATTACCTTTAATTACTCCCCCTCTTTTACTGTAGCATCTGCCAGGAATAACATTAGTGTAGTTCACACAGTAAAATGTCTTTTGGGTACCTACTACGTAAAGTGCAATGCTAATGATATTAGGAAATTAAGGTAAATTTGGTGTATGATTTTCACATGGAAGATAATGTATTAAAATGCATACCTCATGCTGCTTCTCAGCAATATTCAGTGCATTTAAGGCAAAGATCATTTCCCTGGCTCCTACATACAGAACATTTTTGTCTTCATTTAACAGCAACGTTGAGTAGTTTGACACTTTCGATTCATTAAAATGTATTAGCTGAACCTCTGTTGAAATGGACAAAAACCCCACAGTCAGTTAGGGTCAAACGTACAAGTCATTCTTTCTACATTGTCTAACAGCTGCTGGATAACTTGAAAACAACAAAGGTTAGTTTAGAAAATCCATGTAGAAGATCAGGGACCCCTGAGAAACTTGATTCAGCACAAACAGCAACTTCCATCATAAATGTCAAAATCACTTGTCCCCACTGTCTCACTCAATTTCAAATACCTGAATATTTTTTCTGATTATGATCTCTATAACTCACTTCCTTCATTTTTTTTACTACCTGCTTTATCTAAATTTCCATTTTTCACATCCACTGTCAGGTCCTTTTTGTTTCCACATACTAACCTAATGTGAAAAATCAGGTCAGTCACCACATCCCTTGCAACTGCCCCAAATAAATATTACAAAACACGTACTCTGCATCTTAAGGTTACAATTCAGCATAAAAAGAGAGCATCTTAGAGATGGTCAGTAAGCTGATCATGAGTGAAAACCAGAAATCAAATGTACACAATAGAAGGAAACAGCATGAGGGAAAAACCAAGATGAAAAGGAAGAAGATGAGAAAGAGAGGAAAACAGGAGAGAAAAGGCAGTGGAATGAGGAAGCACACAAACTAGACCAAAACAGCTTGGAGAAAGGTGACTCAAAATCACTAACAGAAAAGAACATTTTTTTTCTGCATATACAACCATAATGGAAGAATGACAGAAAGATTGAGAGACCATATTTTGTACAAGAGACCACTACAAGATTAATTAAGCATGGCCTTTTAAGATACAGATGAAACAATGTATTACTGCTTCCAATTCTAACATTAGTAATTGCATATTTTCAACTATAATACTCCAGAAACATTAGTTTCGAATTAGATTCCCAAGCATGTAATTTTTAAATCTTTTACTTGACAGGAAGATTTTTCCTAAATGGATTAACTGGTTCTTACAACTCCACTGACCTGAACTCCCTCTCCTATTCAAAATAAGTTTCCAATATTTAAATACAACAAGGAATGAGAATAAGTTCCATTTGTTTCGATAAATTTGCATGTAGGTCTGCAATACATTACTATACCATTAAGTAGTAACTTGCCAAATTTTAATTACTATACAAGACAGAAGCATCAAAGACTCTAAGCAGGAACTACAAGTCTTGTCCAGATCACCCTTTCTGAAAAGCTTCATCAGCAACTACTAATAATCAGGAAAAATACTTCCTGCAGTCATCTCATAATTGTTTATCCCAACTACATTTTTGATCTCCATCTGCCTTGTCTAACAGTCGGACTGTTCAGAATTTAATATCCTTATTTTAAGGTGGCTTATTCACACAGCAAAAGTATTTTTTCCCCTTGTTCAGTCGTATCTTTGGTCAAGTAACTAATTGTTATTTACTAACTAGCAGTGAAGAAGGACCCAAAGACAAAATCTTGCAAAACCTAAAGCATCCATGCCACATAGAGAGGGGCTAGGGAGGAGAAAATAGAAAAAAAAAGTATTTACAAACAGCAACAAGCAATTACTCTGTAGTTCTTACTTTAAGATTTTTTTCAGAACCAGGCTAGATTATTAAACTAAAAGCTAAAGGACCCTGTGATTCTTATTACTTCTTGCATCATATTTGCAGACTTCTGATAATTGTAACAGAAGTTTATGAATATTTGCTCCAACCTCAAAAACAAGAAAAGTGGTGTTCTGGGAAAGATTGTTTCATATATAGGCATCATATAATGCTGTCAGAAGAGGGCCAAATGCTTGTTTTTCCTTTGCCTGACAATTTATTTAGTGCACAGGAATGTCTGGTGTCAAAATACATACACCTCAGTCTGAAAAAGCACAGAAAAGCTGAAAAAGCTGGAGAGATGGACTTTGCTAATATGTTCAGACTCAGAGTAAAAATAATTTGTTAAAAGCAAAATACACTTATTGGGGTTTTCTTTCGAAGCTAACTTCACTTACAAGATCTTTTTGCTGAGAAAGTGAAATGTGGAATTCCTCCTTTAAAAAGCTGTATTTTCAGAACTGCTTGAAGAACCTGGAATCAGTAAACTCAGGGCTCGAGTCACTTCTGAATAGTCTAGTCCTAAGCACTTCATAAACTGAGCAAAGTCCGCAACACCTGACCAAACTCACAGCAAACAGGCTATACAAACATAGGGCCTCAATGAGCTTCAGATCCCACAAAAACCTTTAAGTTGTGGAAATGTCCCATATTGCACTACTTAAATTGCTGTACTTACCTCTCTGTTCCCAAGTGATCCTCGGTACTGGGCCAAATGCTATTGCCAGTTCTAGTAACAAACCCCAAACTGCATACAAAGCACACAGAGCCATCTTCAGTGTCCTTGCTCTTCAGCAGGGTTTGCTAGATAACTGCAGCAGGGAGCACTTCTTTGGCAGACAAAATGCAAATCCCAGGGAGTATCAGAGACCAGGCATTTCAGATCCTGAAAGCACTGCAACAAGGGAGGTGGGAACAACTGTGTAAGCACACGATTTTTAGCAGATCACTTCAAGAGAACATAGATTTTTCAGGATGCTGCATACAGAGACTGCCGACACTCTTCACAAGCTGCAGAGCTGCTCAGAAGCACAACTGAGTGCATTCTTCTGTTTTGATGGAGAAACAAATGATGCTGTGGAGAGATGAGGGGAGAAAGAAATAGAAGAGAAAACAAACCAAATACTGCCAAAAATAGCATTCATCTGCAGTATTTCTACAGCTGTCTGCATAGCTTAATTTGGATAAAAAACATACTAATTTGTGAAAATAATATTCTTAAAAACAAGACAAAGCACATGACAAATAGGCAGTAATTGAAAGGAGTAATTTCAATCCAGAATCCCAAATATAAATATTTTGAATTTTTAATTATGCTTAATGCACAAAATTTGACTGTACTTTATATACAGTGAGACCCTGGGTTTCACGTGTCACAGGTCTGGGTCGGTTTCACAAAGATAGTGAACTCTTGAATATGCAACTAAGCCCCGCCTGTCGCCCCGCTCCCCTCAGCTCCAGAGCTCTGAAGGGCATTCCTGGGACCACCCTGTGCCCTGTTCCAGCTCAGGAAAGTGAAGAAAACGCCTTTTGACCCTTCCTGGCAGGGGAGTCCCAGGGAATCAGGATGGGAATCAGGATGGGAGCTCCCTGTGACCACACTGCTGCCATGGAGAATCCTGGACTTCTGCCATGGACTGCCACAGACTTCTGCTGCCACAGCAGCAGCACCAGTCTTTCAACTGACTGTGGGGCTCTGCCCCACCTCCATGCAGCGGTGGTGGACCACAGAGGACTGAGGACACGCTGTGGGGCTGTGCGTACCTCTGGGCAGAATGCAAGGAGCTCACAGACCATTTTCACATTGCATCAGGCAGATTTGCAGATTTGCAAAGTGCAACATTAATCCTAAGCACTGGTTACACAAACCTTCCACATCCTTGGGGTCTTACAGAAGCGTCTGTTTTAGCGAAGTTTTCTAATGCTACTAATGTACTCAAGGTGTGCAGGGGTAGGAAAGAAATCTATCTACAGAAACAAAGATCTAAGGTGCAGAATACATAAATAAAGGGAGGAAACACTTATATAGTGAAAAGTGCTAGATAGCCCTGTTAAAGACACTCTGAGTCACTCATTACTGTCAGGCCCAGAAAGTCTTGTCCTCAATAACTGACTAAACTGTTCACTGCTTTCTACAGGTTCCACAGTCTCCACTGCCCCTGTCTTCCTACAACCATTCCTAGGTGAAGGCTTTTTGAGCATTCACCAGAAGCAAATGCATTCATCAACTACTATATCAGAGAAAAATTTTGAAGGCTGTACATTCAGGGGTGCTGTAGTGGTGAGAAAAACACACTGTACTTTGCAATAGGGCACAGAAGATGATCGATTTTCACTGTGCCATTGCCACAGCACTACTGACATGCCACAGTCCAAGACAGTCTTAATAGTTACAGGTGATCCAGCCAGAGAGCAAGAAAAGGTTGCAAAATCATTAGTAACATTAAAGGGGAAGGGGCCAGTACCTGAGGAAGACAGAAATAAAAAGACTAGAATGAAGCTGCAGCAAAAACATCTCTAAGCACAAGGAAGATGCTGACCGCCTCTGGGAGGGAGAGATCTTGGGTTTAAGCCAGCAAAGGCAAGCTGGAACGTCTGGAAAGCACAGCCAGCAGATCTGCAATGAATGCTGGTGGTCGAGTAGTAGAAGATGAGGAAATACTATGCATTTACACCTGCTCTACTAAATGATCACAGGTAAAATCAGAAGATTTAGAAACGTCACTTATCCTTCAAATATTTTGTCTGCTAAGAAAAAAATCCACACAAGAACACAACTTGCTCAAGCTGAACCTGTGACTTACATTTTGTGTGTATGGGTTTAAGTTTCAGTAAGCTCTTCAGATCACATACAACTGTTTGTTGCAGATCATGTAAATAATTCTGTGTTTTAAGACAATGCATCTTCAGTTAGTTTTACTAGGCTTGTTTGCCTGTCTTCCATCTTTCCTGTTTATCATCATATATACAGTTGACCCTCAAATATCATGGTTCCACGGGTCCTGCCCGCACCGCCCCACCCCGCTCCATGCAGCCCTCCATCAGCATAGAGTGGCAGCTCATTAATACACAAACTTGCCCCACACCCTCACACCGCCCCACAGTGCTCCAGCGCTGTTTTGGCACTGCCTTGATGTGTACCAGTGTTTGTATCGGTGCTTCCCAGCACCTGCAGCCACCCCACGCCGGGAAAAACTCCTCCTCCGCTCAGCCGGAGACACTGGTGCAGGGAGTTGCCCACACCACTGTCCCAAAGTCTCTCCAGGTGGGTAGACCTGGTCCCTCCATACTTGGGGTAGACGTCTACTCCAAGAAAGTCTCAGACACCACGTCGCACCTGAGAGTCTGTAAATCTTTCGTAACTGCTTGCAGCCTCTTCACTCTGAGTGGAGTGGGGCAGGCGTGGTGCCGGGGGGACCTGCCACAGTCTTCTCGCCTGGAGTGGAGCAGAGGGGATCTGGGCAGGTGCAGCACAGGCACAGCTTGGGTGGACCTGCTGCAGCCACCCTGCTCCAAGCAGACAGGCATGGGCATGGTGCCAGGGGACCTACTGCAGTCCCCTCACTCAGGTGGACCAGAGGGGAGCAGGGCAGGCATGGCGCAGGTGCGGCACTGGTGGAACTGCTGCAGTTGCCTGCCTCCAAGGGGAGTGGAGCAGAACGGGGCGGGCACTGCTTGAGCGGATCTGCAGCTGCCTCCTCGCTATGAGCGGAGCGGAGCAGAGCGGGGCGAGCGCCACTCAAGCAGACCTGCAGCAGCTGCCTTGCTCTGAGCAAAGCGGGGCAGGCACAGCGCGGGCAGAGCAGCGCACTTATGGCCCATGCAGCATGGCATGGGGCTTGAATTGAACATGCATGGCTGTCTAATTTGAATATTCATGACTGTCAGTTCGTGCAGGTGCAGTCGCAAGACGGGCCTCCTAAATCACTGAGAAATCACGCCGCGTAGAGTTGAAGCCGCTATCTGGGAGGCATGAAGTGGAGAGGGCTTACTGTAATTCCACATTTTGGTCTCCAATACATTAAAAAGTGCCTACTCAAAGTTACAAGGTATCATATTAATATATTCTTTGCAAACACAGAGCTTCACTCTCAATATTTCAAAGGGAGCAGTAGTTCAATTATTAAATTCAAGGCAGTTTAGCAGTTTTATTTTAATAAAAATATATCACAGAATCACAGAATCACAGAATATTATGAGTTGGAAGGGACCCACAAGGATCATCTAGTCCAACTCACCACCTAACACCCGTACAGAGACCGAGAGCACATCCCAGAGCGTAACACCAACCTAGATCCCTCACAGTCTAGCAGGCCACTCTGAGCCGGAAGGGGCCCAGGGTCATCCAGCCCTACACCCCCCAGCTAGACCATGTCACTAAGCTCCTCATCCAGTCTTCTCTTAAACACCTCCAGGGATGGCGACTCCACCACCTCCCTGGGCAGCCCATTCCAATATGCAATTACTCTCTCTGTGAAAAACCGCTTCCTAACGTTAAGATTGAACCTCTCCTGGCGTAGCTTGAGGCCATGCCCTCTCGTTCTGTTGTCGTCAGCCTGGAAGAAGAGGTCTACACCCATCTGGCTGCAGCCTCCCTGCAGGCAGTT
>WEKX01017288.1:0-20277 GCA_013390025.1 Pitta sordida
TCATTCGAGTCCATGTTGCTAGCTGCTTATACTCAGTTAACATATTTGTGTTGGATTTACCCTGCAAATATTTGGACTGAGCATTACATGGCGTCTCAGTGAAGGCTTTCTCCTTCTTAATCAAGACGTCTTGGTTTGAAGGTGTCCCTGTTACATCTGCGGCAGGGGTAGAAGGTGCTTGAGGCGGCTTTTCTTTATGTGTGTATACATTGTTTTCTCTTTTTTTAACAACATTAGTCCAGGCAACATCTCTGTCATCCTGACTCTAACACTGTGATTTTAAGATGCCATCAGAAATATTCCTTTAAGTGATTGTCAGTTGTTAATTGCTTCTCCTGTGTATCTCCATAAATGTTACATGGAGATATATCGGTATATAATATTCATGTGTTTTAAGTTTGCATAGACATACTGCTAATACTGTATTTCTCCAATAGAGAGCTCTGTAAATCTAGACCTCCAGAGATATGTATAATGACTTAAACATTACGCCAAACAAGAGATTCCAAAGGGACATGATCAGGATGTAATAATGGGCCAATGTCAAAAAGGATTTATGATTATTATTCATATGACTCAACCATATGCTCTAGCTACTGCTGTCATCTTGCTAGTCTTGGTCTGACATCTGTAGTGATAATGAGTAAAATTGCATTACGCCACAGAAAAAAATCAAGACACTTAAAAAATAATAGTGGGCTGCCAGGAGAAACATTGACCTCCTCTGTAGGGTCAAGAGATGGTTTTAAAATATGCTGGATGCTCCTGACAAAGTTGAAGTACTCAGGGTCTGGCAACCAGCTGTTCTAGCTTTATTAGAGAAGAACTTTTAGATATAATTGAATTCCTAAACCATATGTATTTATCACTTCAGTTAAACTCTATGCATGATCCAGTTGAGCTGATTTTCAAAAGAGGAAGTTATCTATTTCATTTTATGTGGGAAGAAAAATTGGGATTGGGGAAGATACTGAACTGATGTGGATTTCCAGGATCACCTGAAGAGTCATGGTACCTGTCTGTCTTTCCTGATTAAGCATCAAGTTTGTGAGTAACTACAGTGAAAGGACAGATATTTCTGGTTTGTTTCCTTTTAACAGAGTTGGACCATCTTGGTCTCTTATGGAGCAGTTCTCTGAGCTGGGTATATCTGAACATAGTGCTGGCTGGAAAACAGTAGCTTATTTGTGTCATTTCCAGGCTTCCCTGTTCAGCAGGAATTTAGCAAACATGGAAATACCTTCTGGAGAGATGTGAATACACTGAAAACTCCTTCCTGCTTTTGGACTAATATACAGCGTTATGCAAGGTAAATATAGGAGTGTAGACTTGCTTAGTTTCTGTCTAAGTCCATTAATGTTCCATTACTGACTGCAGCACTTAGGTGGGAGGTGAAAACTCATTTGTTTCTCACTGAGAAAGCAACAACACAGGTGAAATCATCTGATGTCAACCCTTGTAATCTTGCAGTGGTAGTTTGCAGATCGGCAGCAAGCAAAAGTCAAAGCAACTCATGCTTAAAGTGGGCTAAATCACAAACCACCAAAGTTGCTATAAAATCATGGCCAAACATAGCAGCAAAGGACAAATATTTAGGCAGTGTCAGTCAGTCAGCTAATGTATGTATCAGCATATTAGTGAGGAAATCCCCAGAAGCTCTGTGGGAGTTTTTCTTTTTGATCTGCCACCACCTGCCCGGCTGCTGGCATCGGCACTGCAGCCACCAGGCAGGCGGGAGCAGCTCCCCTGGGACTCCAGCAAGTTACTCCTTAAGGCAAATAACCACTTCATTAATGCAAAGGCAGACTGAGCAATCAGCAGCAGGTGAGGAGCAAAAGGGAACCAGACTAGAGACAAGCTTGTCTGCCTGCCCCANGGGAATTGTCTCTTCCCTTGATGTTCTTCTGCTCAGTCCTACAGAAGAACCTAGTAATGCTTTACCTCTAACTCAGATGTCAAGGTTGACATGTCTGTTTTAACCTAATTATTTTTCAGGTGCTTATGGGGACAGAGTGGTTCCATCGACTAGCACTAATGTGTGTCCAGCATTAATTAAAATGGCCAAGCTTTTGATACAGGCTGTCGCAGTCCAGTTTTAGACCCAGGCTCACATTATTCTAAGCAGGATTTTTATCTCCACTGTGAAATTTTTGAGTCTGTAATGATAAGAGCCTTTTATGAGGCTCAACTTATAAATATTAGGTATGGATGTATGCATCCACATACATATACATCTAATGGAGCCAATGTGAGCTCAACAGTAGAAGGGTTATCACCATGGTTGATTGGGATGTTTCGTATTTTTCTTGCAGAAATCACCTAGATTAGAGAAAGGTGTCATTTGATCTTCCATTTTTCCACAGATGCTGCCAAATATTTTCCTAAATCAGTCCCAAATGTAGCCCGATCTCTGTGTTGGGCCAGTGTGAATATAGTAGGGGTTTTGTTCCTCCTTGCTACATTTTCTTCTCCCTCAAAACTTCCTCCCAGACTTAGGGGTGAGAGTACTGAGCCCCCAAATATCACACAAGTTAGACAAAACAAAGCTCCAATGTGCACTAGATATAATAAGCTGCAATGTCTCCCCTGTCATCCCAAATTATGGGAACACACGGTGTTTCTGCCCTTCCTACCTCCATGCCTGCCTGCTGGAGAGTAGTGCTTCCTCCTCCTCAGCTGGACTGGTGCAGGGTCAGGTGTCAGCTCCTTCTTGCCGTAATGTGCTGGCACTGTGTTCTGCTCACCTCAGGGGTCATCAGCAAATGGTGCTTATGTTGATCGCCTGCAGGGATATTCATGAATCATGTGGCTTCTCAGAAATGTTTGGGGGCTTTCTGGAAATTAGTCACTGCCAGCAACTGAGTCCGGCACACAACGCTTCCCAATACTTGATTGGTGCCTCCGGTGCTGTGAACCAGCCTCTTTATTGAGAGTTAGGGGGAAATTTTTCCCTCCATGCCAGGCTAGCAAGGCTGCACATTTGGGAGTTTTGTTTCAAAAATAACTCTTCTCTGATAGGCTATGAAAGCTATTTCTGAAAAGATCCTGGGTATGCATTTAAAAAGCACTCTCCTATTGTGAGGAGATAGGTCTTTTGTAAACAATGTCATTGAGTGTTTCCTTTCTAAATAGCTATTTCTAAATTTGTTATTTTGATCTTATACCTTACTCCTTGGGTTTTCTAGTGGGTGTTGATACACCACTGTAGTCCACAGTGGCTATGGGCCATGCAAGTAGGCACTATTCATGGTCTCGTGTGCAAGACATATATTACAGCAGTCTCAGGTGACTGTACTTTAAGAGGTAATGTACTGTTCCAGCTTTAGAATTCTTACAGTCCTAAAAAAAAAGCCAGGTCCATTGAAGCAGTCTTTGAACAAGCAGTCTTTGAAACATCATCTCAACCATGCAGAAAAATGCTTAGAAAGCTCTTGCTAAAGCTTACAGCAAGAGCTAACAGCCAAGTGACCACAAGTACTTGAAGGGAATAGTCTCTTCCATTTCAAATGTTGGATCCAGAAGAAAATGTTTTCCATAACCATGGACAGACAGCACAGATGAAAGCAGACAAAATAAATTAAAACAATGTTAATATCTGCTGTATTTCCCAGTATCTCAGAGGATCTGAAAATCTCTATATAGTTTCAGTTTTCTAGTTGTTTATATTCAGATTTTTCCAGGCCGAGAACCCGGTCTATAGATGTTTTCCCTGTCATCTCATTACAAATGAAGGGAAGGAGTGTTATAACTAATTGAGAGTAATTTAATCATAAGTGAGATGGCAAAACTTTGTGTATTTTCTGTAATAATTTTTATTCTGTTTTGTGCTCTTTAGTTTGAGATTAAAACATTTTTAAAACCACTATTTTAAAACTCAGAACAGAAGAAATCCTATAAAAGTAGGTAGATGAATGCTAGTTTCAGGATGTTTTTATTAGAATACTTTTAGAAGAAATTGTTGGTGAAATATTGTTCTTGTAGCTCAGTTTTCCTTACTACTGAGGAAAATCAGAAGCAGAAAAGGAGGTGGTTTCTGGTCACACCACAAGTCTACAGAATTAGGGCTCAGTCTCTGCTTTCCGTTAAAACTCGTAAAACATGTAGGCTAGTCGTGTAATTCAGTGGAGTTGCTCCGATGAGCTGGAAGCCACATCAGCCCATTCACTCAGGTCACCTCCAACCAACCAGATGTACCAGTTCATGCTCTGACTTTCCGTACCTGTGTCCTCAGTGCCGACAGAAAGGAGCCAACACATCCTTCTGTAAGCAGAATTCAGCCGCAATAGTGTGTCATGCCAGAGGAGATTTCTTTACTCCAGAGATTGATGTGTTTTATAATGGTAACAGAAATGCCTTTCCATGTGAATTCTAGCAGTGACACACTGAGTTCAACAGATCTAACTCAGGAAAGAGTTTGAACAGCACACCTAGAGTAGAAAAAAGCAGAAACAGAAAAAAGAGGAGGTTTGGGGGCTTTACATTATTTTTATTTTCATTTTACTGTTTTATATTCCGAGTTCTCAGAGTTTCTGGAAATTTAAATTTCTCTACCAGGGGAAGAAGACCCTAGGTACTTTAGTATCCTAGTGTTTTCCTAATGCACATACATATTACATTTCACATAAGCTGACTGCATATACAGCTACATAGCCAGTCAGCTATGCAAGCAGCATGGCATGAACATTTTTTGATTTCTGTGTTTATTAATATTTTTTACACCCTTCCATCACCTGTGGGGGCTTAAACTAAAGTTATAAAAAGTACTACTGCTGTATGAATATGATAAAACTTCAAAAGAGAATATAAACCAAATTACTGCCTTAACAACTCAACCAGCTGAAATATTTTCTCTCTGTAGTCAAATGGGCCTCTCCCATTATCACGCTTAAACAAACAGCTTAATAGATGGCCACATGCAAGAATGTACAACTCAATGTAAGATACTCTGCTTTGTCACCTGTCTCATGGGAAGCAAAATGTAGATTATGTTGCGAAGTTGCTTACAAAATTGCTCTCATATTAATGAATTTGCTCAAGGCTCTCCTCTCCCACAGAGTCTGCCCAGGGCTCTGACGCTCTCACTGGTGCAGCCAGGGCACTTGTACTTCTGTGAGGGGGCCAGGACAAGATGGGTTAAATGCCTTCTGCCATGAGATTTTCATAACGATGGGTTGTGTCTGTGGAAGCTGTAACTCAGCTTGTGTGCACCCACATCACTCGATGCTGCGGGAGCTGCCTTTGCCGCGAGGGCTGAGATTACAGAGCAGTTTCCTCCCTGGCCTTGTGACCACGTGCAGACACGTGCACATTTCCAAAATAGTCCATTCTGGGGTATGAGGGGTTTTTTTGGTGGATTTTCTGTATGACAGAAGATGCAGTAGAATCTTTTGAGCTTTTGGGGGGTTATGGGAGGATAGTAATGATGTTCTTCCTATTATTCAAAAAAATTTCAACCTCTATCACTTTCAGGATCAACAAATACAACTACAGTGGGTCCATCTTCCCAGGTCTCTTCCCCAGTCATTCTCTTTCCAGAAAACATTGTTTTCATTATTTACAGTACAAAAGCAAACTATTGCCCTCTTCTCTCTCTTCCTTCTGTTAAACCTGTTCTTCCCTTTCCTAGAAAATCCTTACTTCTCATTCTCATCTCAGTTCTTTTAGTACTAGCTGCATCCCTGTTTGGCCCATACCTATTTGTTTTCCCAGTGTCGAGGCTGCAGTGTCACCAGCTTTTTGTAAAACCAAAAATGAGGGGAATTTGGCACCACACTGACCACTTAGACAGGACCCCAACCTCGAGGTTCACAGGGGAGTCCCTCTGATGATTTTAATGCATGAGGCATTGCTTTACTCTCTTCCACATAATTTTAAGCAAAGGGCTGGATTACCCAGCTACAGCGGCACTTTGGCCCCAGTGGTCCCAGTGGCTGATGCATTGGTTGGAGTCCCTGAGAACAGTCCTCTGCTAAGGCCCCTACATTGGTTATTGTTCTCTTCCACTAGCATGATATTTTCATTCAGAGAAGTCAAACCCTCTGTCTTCACTCTGCCTGTAACTCAGATAAGCAGACTTGGTCCATCTGGACCTCAGATGAGAAGGATCTGATCCTGTTACTTTTTGGTATCTTTCTCTGTTCATTTTGTCTTCTGTACTTAAGCCTGCATGAAGGCATCTAACATTTTAAAGCAATCTCTGTAACATCTCTAAAATAAACACTCTGTCTTGTTTATTAGTTTGGTTTATCTTTGTGATCACCTACCATGAAGCTGCAAGCTCCACATCCTTTCAGAAAACAAACATGACTGACAGCCATCGTTATACAGAAAAGCTGAAGCAAACTATGCTTTAAAGGACTTTCTGTTGGGATTCATAATAGCATGGAGTAAAAAGAGAGAAAATAGGTTCCTTGGAGCATAAGATCGTAAAATGCTAATTTCAGTGACACAGTGGTGGACTGAGTAAATATAGAAAGGATTTATTATGAAGTTCTTTAGTGTTGTTGGCACTAACAGCAAATTGCTGGGCAACATTATATTGCCAAAATCCAGGAAATAGCACAAACATTGAACCACTGTATTTTCAATGACAATAATGACTGAAGCTTTGGTATTGGTTGGCATCCCCACAAAAGGCACATGTTGGCATGTTCAGGAATGTAAATGATAGATCTGCAGCTCAAAGTTTATAATTATTTAATCAAACCCAGACTGCAGAACCTGGAGGGACATTGGGTATCCTTAAAGGCGAAAAAAGAGGGAGAACAAGAGAGGGAAAGAAAGGAAAGTCATACTTTGGAAATGACGGAATGTGTTGGTCCTCTGGGTGTGCCCACCATGCGTCTGTGACTGCTGCAGAGTTCGTGGGTGATCTTTTCTGCTCGCCACATCACCATGTATTTAAGTAGCCTTCTGGAAAATAAATTGCCGAGAATCTCTTTCATGTGCTGATGGAAGTCAGATCAATTATCTGCATTTCCTTTCGTGGAAGGAAAAAAAATCTTCAGATCAGGACAGGAAACCACTTATTTGATGAACTATTTCTACATTATTGTACACGGACACACATACACAACCTCCCGCCTTCTGTCCTGCAGACACACGCACAGAGTTACAAGGCCTCTCTCCTCTGGACACACATGGAGAGGCACATTATTTTCAGCTCACATTTCACGTTTAGACTACTATTACGGAATTTCAAGAAGACTTATTTTGTTTCTATTTCTTGTAAGGGAAAAAAAAAGGAGATAATGAACATTCTGTTTTCAGAAATAAATCTCCCAGCACTCTGTGTTCTGGCTGGTCAGAGCCTGAGTAGCAGAGCTCCTCTATGTTCCCAGCCTGGGCTTTGCTGCTGACTCAGCTTTCAATTTAGTCCTAACGTGATGGAAAAAAGAAAAAAAGTCTTTCAAAAGCAGTAATTGTGTGTTTCTGGGGAGAGAGAACAAATTAGTAAATCAAATTAGCATTACATTTCATTCCTAGACCCTAGGAGATTCAAGGATTTACATAATATACTTTCTTAAATTACGCTGTTAGTGTAAACATTAAGATTCTGCACAAAATCCCTGAGAAGTGATGCAGTGTTAGCTGATGTCATCATGCAATATTTAAAAGAGAAAAAAGGAAGAAATGACTTAGCTGCACATGTCAACACGATTGCACTGTTTGTAAAAATATAAATGTGGGACTTTATTATATTCTGAAGGATTTAATGTCCTTAATTCAATCTGTATGCTAGGAATATGTGTATTGTTTTTTTCCTTTCTGTCCTCACAGATGAAAATACTGGCTGTAGGGTATTCCTGACTGTTGAAGATGAAATCCAGGCCCCACACGCTGTGGAAGAGATACTATGGATTTCTATGGGGTCATCATTTGATGTGCTCTCAATATTACTTCATTTCCCATCCCAAATTTTGATATCTAGTGACCTTCTCCTTCTTCGTTTCACTGAATTTTCTGTAATTCTCTCTCCCTTTCCTGATTTCTTTTTTACAGCAGTAAGTTATGACCAGGTTTCCATGTGGGGCACCATTACTGTCGAATCTGCAGCCATTCTCTCACACACTGCCACAAACAGCCATGTGGCACTGGGTTAATTCTGGCTCAAGTTTTAAAATTCACTCTGACAAAAAATAGCTCAGTGACCGAAATAAAATGAAAGAAAAATACCTTCCATGTCTAGGGGTTTTGCATTTGATAATTAATCAGAATATTATGTAGGGAATATTACTAGTATTAATTTTATAAGTTCCAAGTCCACCAAAGAGCATCAAATGATAACAGAAGAAGTGAACTAAAATTGCATTTATGTCCTAAGACCATATAAAGGATAGTCAGTATTGTTATAGTTGTTGGATTAGAACTACCCATTTGAGATGCTAAAGACACAGGAAAATCCCCCGAGATGTATTGAAGCTGTGAATGGTGAATTCAGAAGTAGCGAGGGATTCTTGTACTCGTAAAAAACTACTGTAGTGCTGGGGGGGGTGGGTGCAGTTTACATCGGACTGTGCAGTTCTGTTAATCCTAGGACATCCTTTATATGTTTTCTATTTCATACAACAAATGCTCCCCCAAAATGTGGGCAGTGATAAGTAATATATTCAGGAAAACTAATTGCTGAAGCAATTTATCTTTGGAAAGTTGTCTCTAAAGGCGAAGTGTTAGGAGCATTTTTTATAATGAGAGCTCAGATTCCACACACCACTTTTATCTAATCTGTCTGCACTTAGAAACCTATTATTTAAAAAGAAATAATAATTGGAACGATAAATTCAACAGTTGAAAAACATACAAAAAATGCACATTGAGAAACATAGTTAAAATTTCAGACATTTGAAAACACTTTTACTAACAAAAATTATGAAAGTAAAAGTGGAGTGGATAACAAAATGTGCTACCACTTTAAATGCACACTTCTATTACCTGGCAGATGAGCCTTTATATTAGCAGAGTATTGGGAAAAGTGAACAATGATCCCCTTCTTATCTTTTCTTTTAGATTTCTTTTCTTGACATGGAATGTGGAATTTACATTTAAATTTCCTGGAGTTTTTCTGTTTGTCAGCACTAAGGCCATCTCTGTGGTTTACAGTTTTTGCATTTAATAATTTTCTTAAACAAAATAAGAAACATCCTTTTTTGGTTCTCCTTTTGAAATCTCCAGTACTAATATCAGTTTTTAAATTCGACATCTGATAAATGATACGCATTGATTTTTCAGTTCAGAGTTCTTTTGAAAAATAAATTAATTACTTATATAAACCAAAATAAACTGAAACAGGATCACTTGGGAAAGCCTTCACTCTGAATTATTTGCAAGGACCAGCTAAAAAGGTGAAGGAATATCTACAATATCTGATATGTTCATATGAAAAACATAACCTGTGCACTTTTTTCTCTGTATTGCGAAATGTTTCATTTCCTGCTAAAGGTTCCAGGTACATTGCTTAACTGTTGCTCTTTCTCAAAGCCTGAAATTTCAAATGAGGCAGATAACTTCCCCACACCCATGTCTTCTCTGCAGCTGATCCCAAATCCAGTGAAATCAAGGGGAGACCATGTGTGAAGATCAGACATGCCAGCTGTTCCAAGCAGGCACTTCTCTGAAATGAGTGAGTCACATAACTTTGCACCCTCAGGAACACCAGAGAGATTGTTTTTAACTGGCATTTTAAAACTGGCTGTTTCTCAATACACATAATTCTCAGTATCTGAATGTGTGGAACATACCTTTTGTATGTCAATAGGTTCTTTGCTAATAATATGTCAAAGAGTATTTCCAGTGTTGAAGACTCACCCAGGGTATGACTAGTTATGCATTAATACAAATCAAGAGTACTGGGTATAGTTACTAAGTCACCTATATTCCAAAAATGTTTTCCCATCTCAACACTTCCTTTTTTCGCTCTTACATTTCCCAAACTATATGCTGTATTTGTGATTTTTTTTAATATCATCATTTTGTCTATGTCAGCTTTTTTATCCTGCATTTAAAAAGTCCACACAACTCCTCCCAGTCCAAGGGGGCTGTGTGCACCAGCAATCTATATTTGGGGAATTAAGAAAATGTAATTCCATGGTTAGATACTTGTTGTCTCCAGCTCATTTGATGATAAGCAGCTGCCAGCTTTTAGCCCTGTACTCTCTGTTCTCCCCAGCACTTGGAGAGTGTTGGGGAAAAGTACGGCCTCGTTCCCAGGGAGGTGCCAGCTGTGCTTGAGCCAGGGGCATTTCTCCCTTCTGCTTCTCCATCACTGCATATGTCTTCAGAATTTGAAGTTCTTGATAGCAAATACGTGACCCAGTCTGTACTTCAGCAGCTTCAGTTAAATTACGTCTCCTCTGTCAATACTCCTCTTCCTTTTGCCATTTAAGGTAAAATCTGTTCTTCAGAGCACTTGGCTGGGTTAAAGAATTCATGTATGATCATTACCCAGAGTTTGTATTAGAAGGTTTTATTTTGTCAGGTATGTATAGAGCACACAATATTTAAATGTGGTGTATTTATATCAGTTGCACATACAGCAATTTGTCAATATCTCTATATATCAGAGAGTTTTGGGTATAATGTGAATAGCACATCTTGTCCAAACAGCATTTGTGCTTCAACAGCCAAAATCTCTATTCATCCTCTGTTAGCAACATGAACAAATTTCTCCAACCCTCCAACCCAGAAAGCTAAACCTGTGGTTGAGCAGTGAGCCCTTAAATTAATGAGACGGTCTATGCTGATGTAACTGGACATAACAGTGATTCCACAGCATAGAACCATCCAGTATAGTATCAACATGTACAAGACCTAACATGAGGCTTAAACTTAAGACTTTTCTATGAAAAAAAGTGTTTCACAGAAACTTATGCTTAGATAAACAAACATTTCAATGGAGAACACCTACATGTTCATGTTGTTTCTATCGAGGAAGAAATACATTAAAATAAGAAATATTTAATCACTTTAAGTAGTCTTATTTTATTTTTATACCATATTGCTACTTATATCTGTTTAACATTGTAAGAAGAACACCTAAAACAGTATTTCAGTGGCTAAAAGTTACAATGTTTTGCAACTTTCCTTCTCATGTCATTAATAATGTTTCAACTCATTTTTATGCCCTGCAATAATTTATTTTTGGATTCTAGAATAGCTATTGAGTTGAAAGTTCTGTTTACTGACCCTCTTTAAAAAGCACCATACTAAAATCAGGAGGCAATTTTTAACAAATTTGAAGAATGTAGTCAACATTTTATACATATATTCATATCCTTCCTCTGCGCATCAATTCCCCCTACTCTAAAAGGGTTAGACCTTCCATTGTAAAGTACTTATGACAAGTTGTTTATGGAAAAATGTTTTGCCCTTTCTTATCATACTCTTCTGGGGTTTTTGACCAGGTTCTCTAGGACCAGCTTCTCAGAAGTGTGATGCTACCCAAAAGCTGACTCACCTGTGGTACCTTGAGGCTTCTTCCTGCTTGCAAAAGTCTTCCCATCGTTTCACCTCACCTTTCCAACTGGCACATATTGTGCTTGTATTGCCTGACTCAGCTTCTTCAGAGAGCGCAGTAACTACCCTCATCCCCTGGAGCGGGAAGCAGAGCACACAGCTGACCTTGTTCTTTCCCAAGGGCTGCTGCAGTGTATGCCACAGGACAGACAAGATCAGGATCATGGGCTGCTTTTAATGAAAATGGCTCTTGGCTGCGCACAGTTACTGACATGCTTCTGGTAAAAAAAGGTGTAAGCATTGGCAGCACAAATGTACTCATTTACTTAGGCAAAACCATGCAGATACACTTGGCATTTCCTTTGGAACTCTTTGAAATGTATAATGTGAACAAATAGTTCAGTGCACCAATTTGATTGCATATGGGAAATGCTTTGCTACATGCTTAAAATGAGCCCTGTTGTTGACAAATTGTGTGCTACTGAACGGACCAGTCTGCAAGATCAACCCATGGGAGATATTGGCTATCCTCTTGCTCTGGAAGGTACCACTGTATGGCAGTGAGCAGAAGACACAACATTGTAGTGCCAAGGGTATCTCATGGGTGAAATCCAGAACTCTGGGAGGATAGGTTATGTGCCTGGGAGTGCAGGATTTGCAAGGCTTTTAAAGATCTTACCAGGCTGCTGTTAAAACTACAAAATTAGCAAAATTGCGTTAAAGTCATATTTCAGTTCTATTCTGTGCTGTTTTCCATTATGTTTGAATACCTGGTAATAGTTCAGCGGCCTATCTAAGAAGAAAAAAAAATTACTTTTCAGTAAGTGGGAGGACTGACAAGATTACAGCAGCTGGATGTCTATCACCCCAAGCTATGCTGTAAAAAGCTGAAATGGATCTTCCTACAGAAAGCTAATCAAGGTAGAAGAGAAAAATTTGGTTCATTAACAATCCCTATCACTGAAAAGTCAAATAATTTTTCATTCTTTAGTTGAGTCCAATTACAGAGATATTACTGAAAACTATTTTTCTGTGACAGAGCTTTGACAGTGGTTTTTCTTGTCTGGCACTTTGCTTATTGCTCGCTTGCATTGCACCTACTGCTGAGTGTAGATTAACACCTGTTCCTGTTTTAACAGAAAATGATGGATGGTGCCATTACTGGCACAGATTTATGTGAACAAAATTAAGGTTGTGTGTTTTCACTTTGTAGTTACAGTAATTACCACAATTGCTTTCAAAGTATAGCTTGCACAGACCCGGCACCAAAACTGAAATTCTGAGAACAGCCACCCTCCTACTCTCTTGGAGAGGGCAAGTAGAATGCAGGTTTGCTCTATGCCTCCCTTGAGTCAAGGGAAAGCTGTAAAGCACGCCCCTCATTTTGCCCTCTCAGCTAGGGATTTTCATAGCACTCTTCTCATATATATATATAAATATATATAAGGTTCTCGCATTTCAGTTTATAGCTACATTTGACTCAAATATGAAATGGATATCTATAAAGCCTGAGTCAAATCTCAAGTGCTTATCTGGATTTTTGAAACCTGACCCATGTGACTAAAATAATGGGCACAGTTGTGTTTTGGCTTTAAATACGTGTATCACTTGTACCACTCGATATAATTCACCTCATCTGGTGCTGGCTGTCGAAGGTTTGAGTACCAGGCTAAGCGTCCCATCAAGGTTCCCTCTAGGAAGGTTCCTTTTGTGGATCAAGACACATCACTGCAGCAAAGAAGGCGGTTGATATTTATGGAATCAGTTGCCATTCAGAAGTGACCATTTCTTTCCTTCGACTTTAGAGGGAGCCAAGACAACTAACTTGGACCAGGAACCCAGCTTTTATTTTGGATTTCATTCACAGCTATCTAGATGAAGTGAAGGAAAATTGCCATCCCCAGACAGTCATTTACTCTTTGAGCTAGACCAGCCAGTTTAGCTGCTGTCTCTCACACAGCAGCACGTTCTGCTGGAGAAACTTGTCTAGTGAAAGAGAGATTCCTCTGAATGTAACTTTTCTGTTTCTCTTGTTAGCATGTTATCTAAAATCCTTTGCATAAAAATTGTTGTCATAAAGAAGTGTGTTTTCCAGACAGAAAAACCAAAAAAATTCCCATATCTTATTTCTTGGAATTAATTATCCCCATTCATACAAATCAACTCTTATATCTTCCTGTTGACAGCGCTGTGTTTTCTTTTCTTTTCTTCTCTTTTTTCCTGGTGCATTTCTAGCATGTGGATCAAAGGGTTATGGATGCTTGTCTTTTCTTGAACCCACAAGCAAAGTAGTAACACAGCCAAGTTTTAAAAGTTTGCAAATCATTAAGAAACAAAGCAGACAAAACACATAGTGTTCCCAAGAGACTTGAGACATGAAAGCATCTGTGTTGTGATGAACGTACACAAAATCTGTTGGGACTAGACTTAGTTGTTTGGTAGGACTTGGAATGCGCTATGATTCACATCTTCTGTTGCAACTTTCAGGAATCAGTCTATATATTTCACCACAAATCCCCCAAATGCTCTCTCTGAAATGGAATTGAACCTGTCCATTACTCTGGACTGAACCTCAGATTTTTTGACACTCTGATCTCCATCCAGATTTTAAGTATGTGTCTCATAATACATTAGACTTGAAGCTCTACAGAAGTTTCCTAGGTTTTTGTTTCTTTACAAACCTTGTATGAAAAACTCTGCTTATTGAAATTAGGGGGCCTTTGCCAATGTGCTCAGGATTTCTTGTTTCTTGCTGCTCTCCTGCCGTGGTCCTCCGATGATAGACTGTTTCTGGTCTTCTTTCCTTCATGCTTTATCTGACAATGGTTAGCCTGGCTTCACACAAGGACAATACTAAGCAGGGAGTTGGTATGTGCTTCCATATGCTGGCGTTGTTCTTCACTCTTTCCATAACTGGCTTGACTCACTGTTAATGCTTTAATCAGTACACTGAGGTACTAAGTCAAATGTCTTATGCCAGTCCTATACTTGAATAGTTGCTTCACCAAAATGTTTGGCGAGACTTGTTTTTCCATATAGACATCTTGACTGGCACCAATTATACTCTCATCCTTTAATATTGTACTCATTAAATCCCTTATCATCTTTTCCATTACTTTGCTCAGGAGTGATGCCAAAATAATTGACCTGTAATTACTGCGATCCTTCTGCTCCCACTCTTTAACCTCTGCATATTTCTACTGTTCTCTAACAACCTTTGGATTTATAGTGCATGGGGTCTTTGATATAAAAATATTCATCTCTAATAAAAAGATTTTAACAGTTATGTCCTGGGCAATGTGATGCAAGGGAATTTATTGTTGTTGAACCATATGATAGCATCTCTTTTTTCTTCTTCAGATGCCAAGAAGTAGAGTCTGAGTGTGTGTCTACATGTGTCTATACACAATATATATTATTTCTGCCTTATCTATAGTATTAACAACACTGTTGATTTAAGCAATTCAGTAATGTGTTCATAACATTTAAAGAAATTGCAGGGGAGGGAGTGCACTCCTAAAAAAAATTGTATTAGCAGCATGTATTTCCTTAGCTTTCTGTATCATATTTTTACATGTTTTTCATTGCTAATTTATAATACCATTGTTAATTTGATATATGTGTTTATAAATTTATACAAGCGAGAGGTTTTCCACATTTTGCAGCAATGCCCTGCTATGATTTTTTGTTTTCTGCCAAAAAGAGAGACATAATCACAAACGATGTTCATATGCCATGAAATGATTGGAAAAGATGTTCTGATTGAATTTAGTCCATTCTGTGTTGACTGGTGTAATTTTCTAGCCCAGAGCATTTATTCTAGTGTGTTCCAGTAAAGACGTAATAAGAAGAATCACAAAACAAAATAAAACACCCTCAATTAAAACTCCTCTTTTTTTTCCTTTTCCATTGTCCCTTTTCCCCTGTGTTTAGACATGAATTGTTTGACAATTCTACTTGTTCTCCAAAACTCATTCAATTTTCCTTCAGATGGTCAGTGTACATCTGTCACTGCACCAATACACACCAACAGAGCAGCTTGAAGCTTACCAAGGACATCCTGACAACTGAAGCCTGCATTCTCAATTTACTGGGGCTTGTATCTCTGCTGTTTACTGTAGTTTCACAAGAGAATGATATTTTATAAACACCTGGTAATTTAGTTAAAATAAGGAGCTGGACCTATAACAAGAGTGGGTTTTTTTTAAGATTTGGCATTCAGATATAAAACAGATGTTTATTGTGCTTTTTAAGTGTCCAAGAGATTTTGTCAAAAGTGTCTGGCTTGTACAGTTATATCTGTCATATGTAAGTGTATATTATTCTTTATTTTCATGTATTAACACATGTATATTATTTCATAAATGAGTTTTGTTTTCTTATTATGGAATAGTACTTTTGGTAATTGCCCACAGCTCTACATATAAATGTGCTCTACAAAGGTGTTTGGATTAAAGGTGTCTGGCTACAACTTTATTAAACAAACTGTTAATTATTCTCGAATACTATATAGCATCCCAAAGGCTTTCCCTTTGTAGACAATGTAGGTTTATCTATGGAATCTCCACTCACTTGGGCTTTCTTACTTCTTATATATGCCAAAATCATTTGAGTTGTTTCCCTGTACAGAGCACTGGCTGCAACAATGCAGGTGCAGCCAAGAACTAAAGCCTTCATGTGCACTTTTGTGCTGCCAAATCACCCACCTGGACTGGACTACTGTCCTCACATTGTGGAATGCAGATCTCACCTTTAAAGTTGCATCAAAGAAAAACACAACAGTTTGTCTCTTAGGACACCAGCCTTTTTCAAGCATTATTCTTAAAAGAGAACATGTAAGGAAAGCTCTGGAAATAGTAGCCATTCCTGTAAAAATATTCCCACTAGATTCTACAGGGTTCACCAGTTCCTGATCTCTTGGTTCAGCTGTTACTCCTGAATAAGGATAGACAAAACCAAGAGGGATGAGTCTTTAAACTTCTTAGGGCTTGGCTAACCGTATAGTGTGCCAGTCTCAGTCTGTCAGATTCTGCCCCTGGTTTTGCTAATTTAAATCTAGTGAAAGACTGTTGACTTCAATAATGTTCTCAGCATTTGATCTGTTTTTTCTTTATGCCATCATTTCTGTTCTCTTTCATCTTATATAATTTGTGTCAGTCTGTTCTATCCTTTTGCATCAGCTAGTGAGTCTCCTCTGCAGCTTTACTTCAGCTTTTGTTTGCCTCCAATCTTTCTCATTCTTCTAATGAAAATACAGTCTGCCAAAAGGTGGTAAAAATATGTTTTTCATGGACTAAGCATGAATATACATAAGAAAGAATATAATACTTCTTTCTGTCTCTTCTGATTAAAGAAACATGAACAAACAGAAAAAAATATGGAACAGTTAATGGAGGAAGCCTAAATTTAGAATTATGAATTTGAGTCAAAGCCCACTGAAGACCATGAGTCTTTTTACCCACTTCAAAAGGATGTGAAGCACACCTAGTGTTACTTTGCTACGTAACACAACTTTGGGTAAGAGCTGTAGTAACAACCCAGGGAAACTGCCTTGAAGGTTAAGTCTGCCTTATTTTCAAAGGGAAAATTTGACAAGTTTTGCCGGACTCTGGAACTTAATTAAAACACTGGAACATTTCAGTGTCAACTATGTTAGGACTTTTTTTGTTCTATATTTCTTGTTGGAATATAGAAGGGTGGATCAATTAAAATCAAGGGGAAAAGAGCATCACTGATTGCTGGAAGTTTTTCTTTCATTTGTATGCCTATCCAAACTCCAGTCACAGAGAGGAAAAAGGAATTACTCTGACCTCCTCCATATCTTATGCAGAATAAAATTTATTTAGACATGTTGCCTTGTTATTACACAAAGAACAGGTATTTTGTCTTTAAAAAAATAATAATATTTCAGAGGAAATGGGTACTGTAAAAAAATACTGGCTTGAAAGCCATGCCCCATGGCACTGCAAAAACACAGCAGGCACCTGGGGGTCCAGAACGCATCTAGTGAGGTGACCTGGATCATGCTGGCTGTGCTCACCTCTGACATAAACAGATTTCCCCTCCAGATTTATAAACCCGTGTGTGCTGGGTTTGTGTGCACAGAATGCAGGTAAGGTGGGTTGCCTGGGGAACCCTGGGGAGTTTTACCCTCCAGCTTTTTCCTACTTCAGCAGTTAGCTCTGGATGTTGTCCCTGCTGTCCTTGAAATTTGTTGTGAGACATCTGTATGAATCTTGCATGAAGCAATGTATGTAAATGTAGATTTTTATACAATAAAAATACAGGTGTGTGTATATGGACATGTATTTAACTATATATATTGAGAACTATTTGATAGCATTGATCTAAATTTTCATGCACTTATCTTGGTTTAGATTCCCATTATCCTATATGCGGATTCACTATTTTCTTGAATGAGGAAACCAAAAAAACCCCAACAAAAAACAAGAGCAAATTGTTTTCTCATCTTAGTTTATAACATCATCGATGAAATACCGATTTCTTCTCCAGATAAACTGTATGAAAAGTGAGTACCTTGCCAGAATCCCTAGAGCACCTGTAAAACATTTAACAGAAGGCTTGTTTTGACAAAGGAATATCACCCTTAACTGTCAAATCCTTTTCTAATACAGATGGGAGAAGGTGACTGGGTGATGTTCTCATTCAGCAGTCAGGCCTTTGGAAACTTCATTGTGGACACTTAGAATTAATTTTTATCTTTTTCTCAGTCACAATTTAGTGGATTACCTAATTTTCATGAGTTGCTTTTGTTCAATACTTTAACATAATGCTTAACTTGTGGAGAGGCTGGACATGACATGACAGTGCTTGGGATGGGAACTGCTGAGCTGATCTCCATGAGGTGTGTGTAGTCCAGGCTGGAGAGTGGCAGAGCTGGGCAGCAGTGATGTCCTGACAGAAAGGTCCAGACCCAGCAGCCTGGGTATATAACAAGTGTTCTCGGGGTTTTTGGAGTAACATCCGTTGGGAATGAGTTAAGTTTCTTCACCCTGTCACACTGTGCCACAAGGGTAGCATGGTATGATCTCTTTGTCTCAACTCCTTTCAGCTTTGTTTTGGAATCCTTTTGATGCTTGTTCCCCATCCTCTTTTCTTTCTTCAGTACTGTGTTGCTTTGAGATATTGTCTTTGTTTCTCCAAGGTCTGTGCACTTTTAACTAGAGTTAATGAAATTTGGTTCAGACAGCCAAGAGAAAACTGGATCCTTCCAGCTTAGGGACCAACTTTGTTGGTGTTGTAGAACAACCAGCCCTGGAGATTGCTGAAGTAAAGGGAGGCTGCACACTCATCTCTGCCTGGATATTTTGAAAGCTTTATTTTCAAACAACTCTGGTTTTGGAGAAAAGAAAAACCACAGGATACACTTATGAAGGAAATAATTTCTAAAGCTGTGCCAGATCCTCAGCTCTTTCCTCTGGCCCGGCACTGAGAAGCAATCTTTGGACTGCCTGCAGAGGACATCTGGGGATCCTGTGGTGTAGGGGAGTCATAGTGCTGCTTAGCCACTTCAGGACATCTGCTCTCTTTAGATTTTGGAGTGTGATGGGACACAGCCAGAATTTGAGTATTTCAAAATAGATCTGTCAGCAGAATTGTCTCTGGAGAATTTTATTCCTGTAGTGTAATTTCAGGTTGGTCCTCTCTGTGCTATTTTCAAATTAACCAGAAAGAACTCAATGTATATCCAGATGAGACACCAGAGAGGAGTTTTGAAGTAGCTTTTGCCACCTCTGTGGACTCTCCCCCAAAAAGTAAATTTCCAGATAGGAGGGACCTGTTCTGAATATATTTTTTCCCAGGAAATATCCTAGACAATAATAAGGATGAGAAGTGCACTGCTTTATAACCAGCAGACATCAAGAGCTAGGGATCATATTAAGTTGTTGAGAGCACAAGGCAGTCAGCACAGCTCAGAGCCTTCCCTGGACATGTCCTCAACATGTGATGATTGCAAGTGTCTAATGTGCTGGTGATGTATCTTTGACAGAAATGCCAAAGCTCCAACTACCAGCACTACCCCTCTGGACCCTTGTACCACCTTCTGCTCCACTATTTTTGGATGCAAAGCATCAAAGACTTGATTGCATGGAGTTATGCTTTATATGCAACAAAACATATGAACATAGACTTAGTCTTACTGTTTCTACTCAAACAGAAAAGCAGCATAAACCATTTATACATCTGTTGTGATTGAATGAGAAGCACTCAGAGATAAATCTGCCGGGAAAGTGAGTGGATCATGAATTAGTCACCTGCTCCCCATTCTCTGATGCCCTCTCTTTTGGTAAAGACGACTCAACTTTTAAGAAGAAAATAAGATAATAGAAAGATATCATAGAATAAACTCATTTGGTATGATTCACACAGATTCACAGATTCACAGAATGTTATGAGTTGGAAGGGACCCACAAGGATCATCTAGTCCAACTCACCATCTAACACCCATACAGGGACCGAAAGCACATCCCAGAGCGGTAAACGCAAACCTAGTTCCTTCACAGTTTAGCAGGCCACTCCAAGCCGGAAGGGACCCACAGGATCATCCAGCCCTACACCCCCCAGCTAGACCATGTCACTAAGCTCCTCATCGAGTCTTCTCTTAAACACCTCCAGGGACGGCGACTCCACCACCTCCCTGGGCAGTCCATTCCAATGTGCAATCACTCTCTCTGTGAAAAACCGCTTCCTAACATTAAGTTTAAACCTCCCCTGGCGTAGCTTGAGGCCGTGCCCTCTCGTTCTGGTGTCATCAGCCTGAAGGAAGAGGTGCACATGCACCTGGCGGCAACCTCCCCGTAGGTA
>WEKX01017299.1:0-14515 GCA_013390025.1 Pitta sordida
CAAGAGGACACAGCCTTAAAATGCATCCGGGGAGATTAGGCTGGACATTAGAAATAACTTTTTCACAGAGAGAGGGATCTCTCAGTGGAATGGGCTGCCCAAGGAGGTGGTGGAGTCACCGTCCCTAGAGGTGTTTAAGAAAAGGTTGGATGATGTACTTGGTGGCATGACCTAGATATTAGGGTAGTGTGTTATAGGTAGGATGGGTGTTGGTAGCAGGATGACAACAGGCTAGGTAACAGGTGATAGGTTGGACTTGATGATCTCTATGGTCTTTTCCAACCTTACTAATTCTGTGATTCTGTGAATGTACAAATACTATCTTTATTTCTCTCAACTAGAAAAATAGCCGAACCAATACTCTTAAGAGTGGTTCTAGATGGTAACTTATAAAATAATGCTTCTTGAATGGCTGAGTAAGACAACACCTGTATCCTAATAGATCTGAAAGGATAGAGAGTTGTCAACTGTATTTCTAGGGAAGACATATCTGTCCAATGGGAAAAAGCAGTGTAATTGTTTTAAAGGATCGAAGTACCAAGTTAACAAGTAAGAAATTATATTGAATAGACAACATAGTTTACTCAGAACAAAAATACTGGGGAGAAAAAGCAGGTACATTTACTTTTAAATAGAAAACAGTACACAGAAACATCATACTGAACAACAAAATGTAAGTGAAACAAGTAAAAAGGAACATTTCAGCAAGAAAATGTTTGCCATAAACACAGTAGTTCCATGATAGGTCTTGAATGGAAAAAACAAAAAGAAACCCAGCAAAAGACATTGTTTAATAGCTCATCTAATGAGATATTTTAAGAAGATATTCTCTAGGATCTTGAGATTTCATTAAATTTCCAACTTACAGGAGACCTTCTTTGATAAGAATTTTCAGTTCCAGACAAAAGCAGTCTAAAACTAGAGGGAAGAGTGGGGGAAAAAAATCAAAAACCACACAAGGGAACTAGACATTCAAATTAAGAATGTCTTAGGTGCAAAAAAATCCAGTTTAAGTCAGTCTCTGAGCACCTGTGGAGTATTAGAAACAGAGCATCTTGTGACAGAAAGATCAAAGCCTTGGTTTTGAAAGTTGACCCTGAAATTGTTTTGCTTTGGTGTTCCCAACTGTCTGCCTCCCACAAATGCTCTCCAGGATGATATAGGCATTTATTAAGAAATACTTGCACATCACAGTATAAGTGCTCTAGTTTTTATTGCAGAAATAAGACACATTTTTATCCACAGAGCAAGAAGACTAAGTTCTATATTTGTAGCGAAAATGTTTTTGGACAACCATGATCCTAGTTAAATTTAAATCAGTGTATGTAGCCTCAGCTACAAAGGTAGACAGCCCATGCGTGGCCTCAAAATAGTGGGTTTTTTTAAGCAAACAATCTGTAGGTGCACTAAGTACCACAGCCTTAAGAGTAGGGTGAGAAAAGTCACTAAAAAGAGAATCAGCTAGTAAGGTTTCTTTTTTTCAGTTCTTTTAGCACAGCTGGAGGCCAGCAAACTATGGTGTGTTGGCAGTAGGATGGCAACAGGTTAGGTAACAGGTNTGCCCAGGGAGGTGGTGGAGTCACCATCCCTGGAAGTGTTTAAGAGAAGACTGGACGAGGAGCTTAGTGACATGGTCTAGCTGGGAGGTGTAGGGCTGGATGACGTTGGGCCCCCTCCGGCTCGGAGTGGCCTGCTAGACTGTGAGGGATCTAGGTTGGTGTTATGCTCTGCGATGTGCTCTCGGTCTCTTTACGGGTGTTAGATGGTGAGTTGGACTAGATGATCCTTGTGGGTCCCTTCCAACTCATAATATTCTGTGATTCTATGAACAGGTTAGGTAACAGGTTTGGCTAGATTAGATTAGGTAATAGGTGATAGGTTGGACTTGATGATCTCTATGGTCTTTTCCAACCTTACTAATTCCGTGATTCTGTGAAATTGCAGTGGCAACTTCAGCAAATTAAATTAAAATTAGAGAGTGAAAATTTGTAAAAATGGAATATGAAGGGAAAGAAGAACTTCTAAGGCACTGTAATGGGTGTGAAAAATGTTTTATTTGTGAGAATTTCTCCAGCAATCTTTACTCACTCTCTATTATTGTATGTTAACAACTATAATCTCTGCTTTCAATGGCAGCAAATTACACACATTTTCTTTTTATTTGTTCTTGAAAAACACTTAGATAGAAATAATTGCTGCACTTCTCCCTTGAGAAGTTTGGATATAGAGAGTAATTGATATAGATTTGTCTTAGTAATAAATATGTTTTCACTTCAATAATATTGTTTTAACTGTGTTTGTCCCAGACAATAAGTATGGCAATGTCTGGAACAGAGTCCCATTCTTCAGCTCTAGAGAAAGTGAAAAAGCCAGTGAAAGGAGAGAATTGTAGTACAATTAGTTTCAGGTTCACTGGTTTAATTTCCTTAATCAAAACACACATTATACTTCAGCTGCATATTGTCATGGATAAACGTTCACCACATATGGCACTTGACTGTTTCTGTTGTCCCACCCACAAATAATATTTTTGTGTTACTTGTACGTTTTTATAAGAAAAGGAAATTTATCATAGCCAAATCCATAATAACTCCCCTCAAAAATGCCTATATTTCATTCTGGAAGAATGACATCCCCTGAGATCTTCCAAGAGTCTGTGCTATAATGGTAATAATTTAATTAATGCATGGAATATTAATCAAGAACATTACGCAGAATATGTTAGCCAAGACATTCTTTGAATAAGGGACCATCTAGAACAGAAAAGAAGTATTGTTGCCTTTGTAGATGGTAAGTGCATTGTAAGATCGAGGCAATGTCATAAACATTGGGCTTGGTTGAAACACCTCCAATTCAGAAAAAAAACCTTGAGAATGTGAAAAATATTCAGAAAGCAACCAGAAGGATGGTTTAAGATCCATGTTCATCAAAGCACTTAACTATCTCAATCCATAGTTACACGATGAAGGTTTATAGTATAATTTGATCACAGGCAATGAGTTTCTAACAAGTAGAGATTCCTGGTAGCAGAAGGCAATCTATCAGGTAGTTATAACAAAATCCAATGGCTAGAAACTGACAGATAGATGAGTTCAGAAAAAGAGGTGAAGACTTTTAATAGTGAGAGGGAATACTCGAACTACATTTCCAGGAATATACCTAATTCTCAGCATTTCACAGACTCTGAAGTGATTTTGAATCTCACAAGTTCCCACCATGAGATAGAAATTTGCTAGAGTAACAACTGTTTAAATTTCAAGGGAACGCAATTATGCATAAGTTGTACTATGAAGGAGGTCAAATAATGTAGAGGGTCATAATGGATTCCTACCAGTTAGTCCTATGTACTGCCTGTGAAATGTAAATGTTAAACATTACTCTTTGACTTGGATAAATTTAACGTCTACTTGAGTGGTGAGGCACTGGAATAGATTGCGGAGGGAAATTGTGGATGCCCCATCCCTGGAAGTGTTCAAGGTCAGCTTGAATGGACAGCCAGGTTTAGTGGAAGGTGTCCCTGACCATGTCAAGGGGTTTGAACTAGATAGTCCTTCAGGTCACTTCTCACCCAACAATTCTGTGATTCTATGATGGCAAAATTAGAAAGCTGCAGAACCTTTCTTACTCATACAAAGTACTTTTAAGTTCAATAAACACAGCAAATACAACAATTCCTTATGAACTTCAGGTTGGAAGTGGCTGTGAAACATACACTGCGTTGTTTTCAGCCATCTTTGCATATTGATTATGGCTGTTCAAATTAAACTACATCACACACACACACAGAATCACAGAATATGCCCATGTAGTTTAATTTACTAGTTTAACTTACATACCCATGGCGACCTCTGAGACTTCCTAAGGCAGAGGGTTTGCCTACGTGTGGCAAAGTCTAAGTGTTGTTTCCATTACCTTAGGATAATGTTTTTCTGGCAGACAAAATACCATTTACTCCTATCAAATCAATTTCCTTCATTTTGTTTTCGGAATGTGTAAGGCTTAACTCTATCTTTATTGAAGCTCTTTCAGTCAGACACTGTTATCATCTACTATGTATTTGTATGTTGTCTGGCAGAGCAAGGCTCTCACCTAACGGTTTCCCACAATAAGCTTCAGGAGAAACTTCTAAAGCATGGACTGGATGGGAACATTTTATGCTGGGTTACGAACTGGTTGGAAGGGTGAGCTCAGAGGGTGGTGGTGAATGGTGCAACATCTGACTGGCGGCCAGTCACCAGTGGAGTCCCACAGGGGTCAGTGTTAGGCCCAGTACTGTTCAANAGCCAGATGGGTGTGGACCTCTTCTTCCAGGCTGATGACACCAGAACGAGAGGGCATGGCCTCAAGCTACACCAGGGGAGGTTTAAACTTAATGTTAGGAAGCGGTTTTTCACAGAGAGAGTGATTGCTCATTGGAATGGACTGCCCAGGGAGGTGGTGGAGTCACCGTCCCTGGAGGCGTTTAAGAGAAGACTGGATGAGGAGCTTAGTGACATGGTCTAGCTAGGGGGTGTAGGGCTGGATGATCCTGGGTCCCTTCCGGCTTGGAGTGGCCTGCTAGACTGTGAGGGAACTAGGTTTGTGTTACCACTCTGGGATGTGCTTTCAGTCTCTGTATGGGTGTTAGATAGTGAGTTGGACTAGATGATCCTTGTGGGTCCCTTCCAACTCATAATATTCTGTGATTCTGTGATTCTAAATAGATATCAGGGCAAAAATATTCATGAAAAGATAGTGGCTAAAATGAAAATATCAAATACTACTTGTTTTAAATACACTCTGCTGCTGACCTGGATTTTGTAAACTACTTAATATTCGTTAATCTTCTCAGAAAAGATCAAGCAATTCAAATACTATGAGTCTTAAGTACCCCAAATGTCACCAATCTCTTAGCTATATTTAAAGAAAATAATGTAAAGCTTATTCATATAAACTCATGACATTGAATCTTTACTTTCAATTCAACGCAAAACAGAAATAAAAGTGAATTTTAGTCTTAAAAAACAGAGATCTCTATTTGTTTATTTACCAGAAGGACACTGTGCTTTTTCTTTTCCACTCCAGGACCAAGTTCCACTGGAAAAATGAAAATCCTTCAAAAACCAAGGACTTTGAAATGCAGTGAAAATGAAGACAAACCTATCCATATGGAAGACAAAACGGGTACCATGGAAGCTTTGTACTAACTCAGTGACTGTGTTACTCTGTACAAAAGTTTACAGTTTTGTGTCCCTTTTTCCAGCTTTCAAAACTGCAGAAGGAACTAGAGATTCCAGATTACACCCAGCTAAACATTCGTATCCTGAACTCAGCCATTCCTACTTCCAAGAAGTAGGAATAAAGAGACATATATCAGAAGAAAAGCACAGCAGTCATCTTTTACAACTTGGGTTTATGCACACCACTGCCAGATGTAACAAATCCAGACAAAAGAGAGTCCAAGATAATGCAAGTAAAGAACTATTCATTGAACTCATATAATCTATATGATCTATACTGCAAGCAATGAGTGTGGAAGTAGCTATTAAGCATGAACTCTACAACTGCCTTGTTAAGTGCCTGCAAGCTCTCAGATGAATGCAAGTAGGGTTCAATTTTTCCACAATACTTAACATCAAATTGCTTGGTCTTACATTTTGAATGCTTTGGAGTCTTTATGTTTATGAATTTTTTATAAATGTAATTTAATATGCAAGTGCTATGATATTGTACATTAGCTGGAGAAACAGTGCAATTTGTGGCAGAAATGAGCAATTTTTCTATACTCAGATAAACTGAAATATAGTCTTTTATTGTATAACTGTCAGCCATCACGTAACACAGACCTTTATCCAGCAAAATTACATGCCTTCACAATCAGCACTCGATCCACTCCTGACAGTTTAGAATCGTAGAATCATAATACATTTTGAGTTCAAAGAGACATTTAAAAGTCAACATGGGTTCAAACCCATGGAATAAGCAGGGACATTTTCACCTAGATCAGGTTGCTCAGAGCCTTGTTCAGTTTAACCTTGAATATTCCCTGTGATTGGTTATGTATAACCAATTTTTCTGTTCCCCTTGTGCTCTGTTCTGTAGGTGCTTTTCTAGCACACATCACACTTGTCTGTTGTTTATGTTTATCAGACTTAAATGTCACTGTGACAGAGTATTAACAAATAATACAGTCCTTGTTTTTAATCTTCTCCTGGGTCAATTAAGATGAAGTATGAATTGAATTTAGAAATACTTGAATAATACACATGGAAAGTAATAAGAACTTTACTGGAAGGAAGGGAAAAATTTAATATAACATATATATATATATACATGTCAAACCACAACAACAACATTATCAAAAACAATGGAACAATGATAACTGTAGACAGCTGGGAAATAAACAAGCACAAGGGGAGTGCTTAGTTCAAGGGAAACCAGGGCACCTCCAGGATCCCAGAAGAATAGGGTTCAGGGTAGGCAAACCAGTGGAGTAACAGCCAGTGATCTTTTCCTGAAATGTCCAAGGGGCTGCAAGGGAGATCCGGTGGTCAGCAAGGGAAAAAACTGTGCTGAGGTGAGGAGTCAAAGGTCCATGTGGTCCTGGGCAAAATGGCAGCGGTAGAGATCAGAGATGAAAAACAAGGCATCCTCACTCCAGAAGGTCGACAAACCTCCCCTTCTGAGGCTCAGCAGCTGTAGTTATAGGGCCACGAGCCCCTCCCATGTCACATGCCTTGTGGGCATGTCTTCACATGATATTGGCCGTCACTGAGCCTGCACTGGCCCTCAGGCCCCTCCCCTAGTCACATGCCTTGCCAGGAAGGAAAGATAAGAAAAACAATCTTCCATTGTTTGTTCAGTAGAAAGGAGAAAGCCCCTCCCCTGGCCACATGCCTTGCCAGGAAGGAAAAAAAAGACAAAGGATCCTCCATTGTTTGCCAGGTGAAAAGGAGAAAGCCCCTCCCCTGGCCACCTTCCTTTCAGGGGAGGGAAGGGGAGATAAGAAGATAAACCTATTGTCTGTTCCAGTAAAAAGGAGAAAAGTTTTACAATAGGACAAAAGGACTCTCCCCATGACAAGTCTATCCTTCCCAAATATTGTAGGATCAAGATGTCTGATGCAGGACTATCAGAGAAGGGGGGAAATAGAGTAAATAATGAGCAGACCAAAGGATGAACACAGACTCACATGAAGAAAGAACAGAAAGGAAAGCATACCAACTCAACTTTCAACCTTCTCATACAGCCTTTCCAAAGAGAATAAAAAAGTAAGTGCTCTAATTGTAAATATTCCACTTTGCTTTGTGCTCTGGATAGGCCACATATCTTCTAAGGAGTAGAGGAAAATGCAGTGTGGAGAATTCCAATTTCCCACTAATTTCAACAGAAAACATGTCTTTGGCCCTCATAGCAGAATATGCTGCAAAGCAGCCAGGATAATTATGGAAGAACAAAGGGAGTAAAGAAGATTCCTGCTTTCTAGGTCACTGAAGGATGCAGCATCCCCAAGGCAGAGACAGATTTTGTTTACATATGAGTAGAAAAGAACAGCATTCGCAAAGCAGCAGATCTTGCAATCCACTTAATCCATGTATACCATATCCCTTTGAACATGAACACAGGGAGTAGTTTCCCTGAGGAGCATACACATGGTGATAGACAGAGAAAATTCTTATTTTGTTGTTAAGGATGTTCTGCAGCATGAGGTAATGAGGTAATGATGGCTGAATCCAGGTGTCACTTTTTTGTATATATGGTTCTCACTGAAAATGCCCTTTGAAATTTAGTGCTAGTAAGCTGTTGTGAGACACGGCATTATTATATTAATTTTTGGCTCAGACAAACTCAAGTGTGTATGGTGGGGGGAAGGGACAGGTCAAATTTCACAAGGGTGAAGTAGTGCCCTGCTCCATATCCCAGCCACTTTGACTCTCCTTGGGCAGCCCTGGACCTGTTATGTTATTGAGAAAACCTAAATAGAAAAATATAAGAACAACATTAAAAAAAAAATAAGTAACATATGAAATAATAATAGTAATATAATATTGTATAACATAATATACTAATATAGAAAATAGTAACAATAATAATCACTCATCTACTATCATCATGTTCTCTCTATAGATAGTGAAAAATATTTTGCAAATTGAGCATATATATGCTTTGATACCTTCTCTGTCTTTATGCCTTTCCATAAAGTCATATTGTTTTTAAGAATAGTTGCTTTTGGATATCACTTCCCAGTATGTAGAGAAATCCTTCTACAAAGCTGTTGTGGTTTGACCCTGGCTGGATGCCAGAGACCCACCCCAACTTCTCCTGAAGGAGAAAATTAGAAAAAAACAAACTGGAAAATAAAACTGGAAAATAAAATAAAACTGGTCACAGGAAAAAGAAGCAAAGCATGCTACAAACAAAGAATATAAAGGGNAACCATCAGCAGTTTGTCCAGTTTTTACCTCTCCATCTCCAGTCGTGGCTTAAATGGATTCTGCAGTACTGGTTCTCTCTCTCTCTGGTCCATAGGTTTTCACTCTGGTCAGTCCAATTCACAAGCAGCAGCGGGATGCCTGGAAGAACATCTCTCGTGGGCCTGGGGGCCTTCAAATCTCTCAGCCTCCCAACGCAGGTTCTGAGCCGGCACACTACATCTTACTACTGAACTTTTTTTTCTTCTCTCCCAAGTATGTTATTCACAGAGACGCCTCTATCTCTTTAACCTTGAAGGCCATGGCAGCACAGAGAGCTCAGGCAAGAACTGAGCTGTTAACCCCCTCGCTGCCAGAACAGCAGAAAACCCCCTAAACCATAACAAAAGCTTATAATGAGTTGCTTTGTACTTAATACATTTTTTCCTCTCAGCTTTTATATATCCTTAACAGGCATTTAGAACAATGAAGCTATAATCTATAATCAACCAACAGCTTCACGGCCCTGTTGTACTTTGCTCTTAAAATGGAAATAAAATTATATAGCCAAGGGAAAAATAAGTGTTACTCAACAGTTGTAATTTTTCTGCTGCATTTCTCTTTCACATGGAAAAGTTTGCTTTATTCCTAAGCTGACTTCTCTAAAATTAAGCCTCCGTAAGACATCTCAACACCAGCATCAAAGAAAGTGACTACTCCACCTACTGAGATGGAATTCCAATTCTTGCATAATTGAATTTTTTCTTTCTTAAGGCTTACAGAAAGCTAAAGGTGTTTGGATGAGTTTTCAGGAAAATTGCCTGAAAGTTGTATACTATGTCATAAATAGTCTGAATCAACAATGGTGGTACTGCCTCTGAAGTGATTTGGAGAATCAGAAAATTACAAATTTGGTGTGTCAGGTAAGGGCATAGAGATTTAGGGATTTTAGTGAATTAGTGAATATTTAGTGAATTTCTAGTGAATTTTAGGAGGATTAGTAGACTTTAGGATCATTCAGAAGGCCTGAGAGTTAAGGCTGAATATTAAGGGTGTCCTGCAGGTTGTGAAGGTAAACAAACTTGAATGTTAACCAAAACAAGGGTAGAAGAATGTAAAACATTGAAGCTAATTGGTTGAAGAACTCATCGCAAATGACATAATGTTGAAAGGATGAATATTCATGGAGCAATTTGCATATGTATGAGACAAGGGTTTAAAGATGGGTGACAAATCTGGGCGGCCTCTCTTTTGGCACCTAGCAGGGTGGAGGGTACTGCTGTCTCTCTTCCTNAACCTGTCTAATTTTCCTGCATGCCATTCACTTTAATGGAATATTATCTATCAAACCATAGCTGTACAGTAATTTTTTTATTCCTTTTGTTAAAGGAACTTGGGAATTCAACTTTTTTTTCTTTTAATTACATCTAAAATATTCATCCATCATTCATTATCATCTGTCTGTATTTCTTTTATGAAAAGTGATTGTGAAAAACTTGCAACAATACAGTCCCACAGGCCTGAGTTTTACTCACATAGAATTATTGATAAAATCAGTATAACGTCTTTCTGATAAAACTTGGGTTTTTTTTAAATTGTGCTTATTCATTTATTAGAAATGATAAAACTGCCAGGAGCTGAATTTCTTATGCTTCTGTGTAAAGAAAGAACTGCCTCAAAACTAAACATCTCCTACATAATGTCTTCCCCTCTGGAAAGTAGCAACATCTTTATGTTAATGAGTACAAATATTCTCAGGATCAATTTTTGAACCTATTTGAAGAAAATCTCCCCCCCCTCCTTTTTTTCTTTACACATTATCATACTTCATTAATAAAGAAAATCCCTGTAATGAATCATATATACTATTAATCACTAATTTATAAAACCAATGTATAACATTTCAAAATAACTCCTAGGATGTCAATGGAATACTTGAGTATATGAGGTAAAAAGTCTCAAAGTGTCCTATATGGTGGCAGTATGGAACATGGACACAAAAAATTAGTTTTTCAACCATTCTTAGACAAAGCGTTGCCCTCAACAGATCCAAGACAGAGCAGCAAAGCCAATTTTTGCCAAATATATAATGGAAAGTCATACCTAATCTCTCCAATTTGTGCACCCAGTAGCCCAGAGTTTTCCCACATCAGAGTAAAAGATGTTACTGGCTCAAATGCTCATCAGAACTTGTTAAGAGAAAGGAGTTGTTACCATGAGCTTTATATTGCAAAGGAAATCTCCTAGGACTGTACAAATTCCTGTTTATCATCATGTGTTTTTTAATCTTCAGTTGACAGTAGAAGATCAAAATATAACTATGACCACTACCCTGAGATCAAATCAAATAGCCTGTTTTCTTGTAACAATCAATATTACTTCATTTTATTTCTAAGAGTTCTTACAAGATGTTCTAAGAAATTTACCACATAATCTGTCAGCTACTAAAAGCCATTTTCTGTATCACTATATCATAGCAACCATGACAGTTCTAAAGGAAACAGACTTATATTTGTAATGCAAAGCCAAAGGAATCAACACACCAGCTTGCACCCTGCCAGTGTGGTGAATGAGTGCTATGGTTAACTGTTACAAACAAGGATTACATTATACATTCCACAAAATATGTTAAAAATTAATTCTTGATAAGGCTGTTGGCTAGTTGCAAGCACAGACCCAACCTCAGTGCATTAAGGGTTTCTCCCAACTGTCAGGTAAATCAATAGGAAAATATTTCCCTGTAGAAAAAACACATTTATAGGATCACTTATATATTACAAAATATAAACATGTCTTCTGCCTTTATTTAAACTTGTTAGCCAAAAAACAAGTGGAGCCAAAATAGTTCTGTAGTATCATCATTCTCTATCAAAGCAGTTTACACAGAACCAAATCTGCTCATCAGCACCCAAAGCATAACCAGGTAGTCCTGGTTCACTTCCCAATGTCTCAGGTTGGCATGATATAGTATGATATGTGTGATAAATACATCTTAGTAATTTTTTTTTTATTTTATTTCATATTGTTGTTTTAAAACAACACTGTCTGTGGCATTTTTTTTTCCCCTGATAAAATTCCCAAGAGGAATTTGAAGCATTCAGCCGCGAAGCGAGAGGAATTCCGGGGGCAGCTCGGGAGCAGCTCAGGAGATCGGGGAGTCTTAGGCTTCTTCTTCTGGTTTTTTTCCTTCGCAGGTTTTTTTTTTCCCTTGGAGCTCTGAGGAACTGTGTTTTTCTTTGAACTCTGTTTATCTTCTCCAACTGAGCCAGGAGATCTTGACTGACTGGGTTGGTGGATTGTCAGCTTCCCCCCGGCTTTCCTGTCGGGAGGGGGACAGAGACTCAGAAGGACTGAGCAGATGCTGGACTACTGACGTTTTAGCAACACCAGGTTTTTCCTCTCTTGCTATTCCTTGGCTCGCTGGAGGAGGATTGGGGTTTTTTTGTTCTAATCTGTGTAGCTAAGTTAATAATTATTTTTTCTCTCACTTCCCTTTGAGGAGAAGGATCAATTTAATTGGAATTGGTGGGAGGGGAGAAAAATCTCACTCTAAACCACAACACCAGAAATAACCGTTACCAACATTTATTTCCATGGTAATATCTATGTTACAAGAGGTCAATATTAAAACCATGCTCTATTCTCAGTTCATAAAGTAAGGTAGGCATAATAGTTTTCTCATCATTTGTTGATACACAGTTCAAACCTGTCCTGTTTCTTAGCTCATCATCTTGAATCTCTCAAGAGTTTTGCTTCTGTCACCATTATGATCTGTTAATGAAAGGTTCCTTTAGGGAAGGTGGAGGTTTCCTAACTGACAACATCTGTCATTTTGAAGAATCAAGGGCAAGTATGCTGTTAGCAAATCTATTCCAGCAAACAGTTGTACTAGAAACACTAAACTACAGTAGCTTTTAAAAAAAAATAAATAAATAAAATTAAGCACCTACTTATTCTCTAGGATGCATGTTTCCTCTATATTCTGTCCTTTGTGTGAAAAAAAAAACTAAATCTATTTCATTACTTTGCTATTTAGCAGGCAAAAAGTTATAATTTCAGACAAATTAGAACCATAAATTCACTGCTTATTTAGAAAATTTCTGTTCTATAGGACAAACTTGGCTGTATTTTTGTGTCTGAATACATATACTAAAAACATTGCGTTATTTATAGTCAAAAGAACAAGAAAATAAGGTTATGGTATTAATTTTAAACAGACAGATTTTATTTCCTGTTGTTTTATACATCTGTATTCCCCTGCACTATCTAACATCTTCCAAAAACTTATTTTTCATAGACTTTGATGGAATTACATTCTTTAGTAATTTTTTTCTCTGTGGCACTGAACATAAATCAATGACTCACTGTGAAGTGCTGTGCTGTCCAAAGTTTGGCAGAAGCAACCATTTAGAAGGTTTTAAGTCTGATATCTAGGCTGAAATCCAATAAGGTCGGTAACTACTTGGCCTTCAAAAACCTGTTTGTAATGGTAAGAAACAAGGTAGATTCACAAACGTTTTAGAGAACTAGGCCTAGATCAAAACCAAATCTGCAGATTTCCTCAATCCAGCCTGTGCAGCCTGTAAGAATCTTCCTACACTGATACCATCAGGGTTTGCTTTTGAGACAAGGAGGCCATATATGTTGATCCTCCATCAAGAGCATAAAGAAAGCACATCAGATCTCATAATTCTGGGGACATGCTTTAATTGTGACCAAAATTTGCATTTCTCAACTGTTTCTGCTACTGTCTGCTTTCTTGTTGTCTGGTGCAAAACTAGAACCTTGGGAGAGGTTAAACGAATGTTATAAATGTACTGGAAGTAAATTAATATACATTTAATCATAGGGTAGTTTAAAACTGAAGTACCCACTTCATAACATGAAGTCTATGAGACTGCAATCTTAAATATTGATTTTGTACTCATTGTCATTGACAGAAGTAATTCTACTTCTGCTGAAACTAATAAATATGGCTTTAAGCAGAATAAGGTCTCCTTTCAGCAAGAAATTTTACGTCTATCTGTTTATAAGCCTAAAATTAAAACTGCAAGAATTGAAAAAATAAAAAAATAACCAAGGGGGTTTTCAAAAATTTAAAACTCTATCATGCATAAGTGGAGCTCATCAGCAAAAGTAATTTCCCTGCAGAAAACATTCCATCTTTTGTTTTATATAAGTTAGCAATATTAATATTTTATTCCTAGTGAAACTTCTGTTTCCCCTTTGCATTTCATAGCTTTGCTTTGTGTCTCAGATAAATAAGGTTGTTTTTTTTCACTCTTTCCTGTTGAAATCTATTGCAATTACAGGTTTTACCGTACCTCAGTAGATATTGGAGTTTGGTATGTGGTATTAGCACCCACTATAATCCTTGTCCCTAATATCATCTCTAGAAAGTAGATGGGAAGAAATGTGCACAAAGGACAAACCACCGCACAGAGGGTAATTATTCTCAAGATACCAATCATCATTTGAAAGGAACATGGTGGGATTACTCGCACGATTGGAGTGCTACATTAGCAGCTTTACACACTTGTCAGAAAAAATAGGAGAGGACAAAGAGGGGGTGGGGTGGCCCTAAATATTAAATCACCTCTTGATACCATGAAGCTTGACATTAAGGATGATCAGGTTGAGAGCCTATGGGTTAAGGTCAGAGGGATAGCCAATAAAACTGAAATACTGGTAGGAGTATGTTATAGATGGCCTGACCAGGAGGAAGAGGTAGACTGATTGTTCTTTGAGCAACTAGAGATAGCCTCAAGATCGGCTGTCCAAGTTCTTGCAGGAGACTTCAATCTGCCTGTTGTCTGCTGAGAACTTAACACAGCTGAGATGAGGCAGTCCAGAAGGTTCCTAGAGAAAGTTGATGATTGTTTCTTGATGCAGCTTGTGAGTGAACTTACCAGGGGCAAGACTGAGCTCGACCTACTGTTTACAATTAGGGAAGGGCTGGTTGGCAATCTTGTGGTTGGAGGAAATGTGGGATGCAGTGACCATGAGATAATAGAATTTTCAACTGACAGTGTGACAAGAAAGGGCACGAGCCAAACCTACAAGCTGGATTTCCGGAGGGCAGATTTCAGACTATTTAAGGATTTAATTAGGAGGGTACCATGGTA
>WEKX01017299.1:22689-33941 GCA_013390025.1 Pitta sordida
ACACTGCTGGCTCATATTGAGTTTCCTATCAATCAGTACACCTAAGTCTCTCTCCACTTCACTAGTCTCGAGCCACTCCTCCCCCAGCCGGTAGCGGTGCATGGGGTTGTTATGGCCAAAGTGAAGAACCCGGCACTTAGTTTTGTTAAACCTCATACTGTTGGAGCCTGCCCATCTCTCCAGTCTGTCAAGGTCCCTCTGGAGGGCCTTCCTACCCTCTGGCAGTTCAACATTTGCCCCCAGTTTAGTATCATCTGCAAACTTGCTGATGATGGATTGAATTCCCTCGTCCATGTCATCGATAAAGATGTTGAACAGTACTGGGCCCAACACTGACCCCTGTGGGACTCCACTGGTGACTGGCCGCCAGTCTGATGTTGCACCATTCACCACCACCCTCTTGTAATAACACACAGAATTAATAACGTTGGAAAAGACCATACAGATAATTGAGACTAACCTATTACCTACTACCTAGCCTATTGCCAACCTATTACCTAACACACCATCCCATTATCTAGACTGTGTAACTAAGTACATCATCCATTCTTTTCTTAAACACCTCTAGGGACAGCAAATCCACCACTTCCTTGGGCAGCTCATTCCATTGAAAAATCACTCTTCCTCCAAAACAGTTCTTCGTCATATCTAGTCTAAACCTCCCCTAACACAGCTTAAGACTGTATCCACTTGTTCTGTCTCTGGTAGCCTGACAGAAGACACCTACATGCCTCTGACTACAGCCTCCTGTTTGTAATCTGGATAGCATGAACGTGAGTATCTCATATGCTGCTTGCCACCTTGCTAGGACAGAAAACGGCACAACTTAACTGATTGGTGGACAGGTTAGGGGTACACTATAACTCCCTGTAATGCAGGAGGAGGTAATGAAAGACTTGCTGAGCTGCTTCAATCTGCAAAAGTCCATGAGTCCAGATAGGATCCATCCTAGGGTGATGAAAGAGCTGGCAGATGAACTCGCTAAGCCACTCTCCATTATTTACCAACAGTCCTGGCTTACCAGTGGTGTACCAGAAGACTGGAAATTGGTTAATGTTACAGGTAATGTTACATCCACAGGAAGGGTCAGAAAGATAATCCAGGTAATTATAAACCTGTCAGCCAGACCTTGGTCCCGTGTAAAGTAATGGAACAGATAATCCTGAGAGCTATTACACAGCACCTGCAAAATAACTATGACATTAAATCTAGTCAGCATGGATTCAGGAGAGGTAAGCCCTGCCTGACCAACCTGATCTCCTTTTCTGATCTGGTGACTCACCTGGTTGATTATAGAAAGGCTGTGGGTGGTGTGTACTTGGATGTTAGTAAAGCCTTTGACATGGTTTCCCATGGTAAAGTGCAGAAGAAACTCTTAGAGCCTGGATTGGATAGGAGTATTCTGTGTTGGCTTAGGAATTGGTTGGGTGGAAGAGCACAGAGAGTGTTCGCAAGTGGTGCCACATCCTGCTGACGGCCGGTCAGTAGTGGAGTCCCACAGGGATCAGTGCTTGGCCTGGCACTGTTTAGTATCTTTATTGATGATACAGACAAGGATATTGAGTCCACCATTAGCAAGTTCAGAGATGATACCAAGTTGGGGGCAAATGTTGAACTTCCAGAGGGCAGAAGGGCTCTTCAGAGGGACCATGACAGGCTAGAGAGATAGGCAGATTCTAATAATACGAGATTTGACAAGTNCCCAGTGGAATGGTCTGCCTGGGGAGGTGGTGTAGTCACTATCCCTGGAGGTGTTTAAGAAAAGACTGGATGAGGAACTCAGTGACATGGTCTAGATAATGGGATGATGGGACAGGGAATTAGGTTATATAATTAAAAAAAAAAAAAAAAAAGTTGTTGATAAAACTTTGAGATTGGCTCAGATAGACAGACCATGGTGTCCATGACTCCAGGGTTGTGGATTCAGTCCCTGTATGGACATTTGCTTGGGAGTTGGACTCAATGATCCTTGTGGAGTCCTTCCAACCCAGACTATTCTGTGATTCTGTGAATCATAGCAATGAGGAAAAGGTCAGCCACAGCTTTGTTGGTACTAGCAAAAAAATGTAAACACATCAAGGCAAATTTTAATGCTAAATAATATAATTTGCTTTTTTTCATAAGTAAATGACATACATGGACTGTAAATCAAAGTTCAGACACCACACTGTAATATAAAGGTGCTCTAAAATGCATTAGCTGCAACCAAAAAGAAATAAGTTGGGTTATAGATTCTGCCAGGCTTCTAATAGCCTTGCAGAATTTCTCTGCAAGGCTATTAGAATCAGTTTCTCTTGATCCTGATTCGAAAATAGGAAGTTTGCTTTAATTCTCAAAGTCATTTTTAGCAATTTTCATTATTTTCAACAGAAGCACTCTACGTCTTACTTCCAGAAGTTAACCTAACTAAAATCACTGCCATAAATTAGATCCTTTGTCTCAAAATTGGGAATCCCCATTCCAGGCTCCTAGGAAAAGCACAGGAAAAAATCCTGCGACTGAAGTATACAGACACCCAGTAACACTGGATACTTTCAAGGAATACTAATAGCAAGCATTTTACAATCACCTCAACAACAGAAATTCCTTCATGAAAATTGAAGGGACAATTTAAAATAGCAAAAATCCCACAAACAGAATTCACACATGGATTATTCATAAATAAGAAAGAATCCTCCATTAGTTAAATTAACTGTTCTTCCAAACTGCTCACACATCTCTCTCTGGTGTTGTTTTCTGTCATTAGTCACTCAAAGTGGGCAACAATCCTGGCAGAGCTGTTATTGCTGCTCCAGTATGGAGATGATTATCTCTTCTGCTAATCATGTACAATTACTTGAAAAATAAAAGTAAAGTCATCTAAAACCTGCTTTAAATAGTCAACCAAAAATTGTTTTAGATTTCCTTTTCTTTATTAGAGATTAATACCACTGCAACGTACCAGTATTGATGCAAGTTAAATAAAAGCAACAATCCTTCAGCATGAGCACAGTGTGACTTGCATACTTGTAACTTATTTAAAAATCTGGACAAAATATTAATGTGACAAGCAAATACATTTAAGGTAAGAAGCAGCTGAGCATGTTAAAGCATTAATGCACTTGTCGTATTTCATAGAAGTAAAATGAGACTTCTGGATAGTTAAAGTAGGTGACTAACCTACTATGAAAGAAAAACCTTTTTTCTGCTAGTTTATGTCACAAGATTCATAGCAGGCATTAATAAGTCAAGAACTGCATTTGTACAATTGTTTAATTTTTCTGTGTCAAAATTTCAGCAACAATGGAATATGAAATCATTTAAGCAGTGGAAAGTAAAAGAGGCACTGATGTAGTTGACTGGGTATAAGTCATAGAATCATATAATCATTTGGTTTGGAACGGGACTTTGAAGACTATCTAGCTTCAACAAACCCTGCCATGGGCAGGAACACCTTCCACTAGACTAGGCTGCTCAGGGCCCCATCCAACCTAGTCCTGAACACTTCCAAGGATGGGGTATACACAGCTTCTCCAGACAACCTGTGCCTGTGCCTCACCACCCTCACAGTAAAGAATTTCTTCCTAACACCTCATGTAAATCTATCCTCCTTCAACCTAAAGTCATTACCCCTTGTCCTATCACTCCATGTCCTTGTAAAAAATCCCTCTCTGTCTTTTTTGTGGGTCCCATTCACATACTGGGCTGCTGCTATGATGTCTCTTTTTTTCTTCTTTTGTTGCCTAAGAAACTAAGGCACTGTTTACAGTGTATAAAGTATAATAATGTAAAAAACCTTCATCAAAATCTAAAAATTAATGTAGCTCTCCTAATAAAAAATAAATCGGTATTCACACAAAGACATCAATATCAAGACTGTATGCTCATTCTCTAGGACTAACCTTAGATTCCTCGTTCATTGTTCAATATCTGCCTCAGCTTCACAGCACCTTTGACAAACTTGCCGTGGCGAGGTTACAAAAGCACTAAAAGAACAGCTCCTTTTCGGTTAATGAAGAGGGCTCAAAATATCAGAATAAGTTTTAGAGGGTCCTTACTTTATTCAGGCTGTCCCTTATCGTATGCCTCCTATGCCTCTCACTGAATACTCTATCAAATCTGTCCAGCAAGGCTTTTGCCTTTTTATCATACATTCTATGAGAGTAGAGCTGCATAAATATCTCTCTTGTTTCCATCAACCAGTGATGTTTTTCCAAACCAAGTAAGTTCACAGATTCACAGGTTATTTTGAGTTGGAAGGGACCCACAGGATCATCTAGTCCAACTCCCAAGCAAATGCCCACCCAGGGATCAAGACCACAAGCGTGGAACCACAGGCACCACGCTCCATCCGTCCAAGCCTCCCACCAACTAGACCATGTCACTGACCTCCTCATTGAGTCTTCTCGTAAGCACCTCCAGGGATGGTGACTCCACCACCTCCCTGGGCAGACCATTCCAATGTGCAATCACTCTCTCTGTGAAAAAACTCTTCCTAATATCCAGTCTAAACCTCCCCTGGCTTAGTTTAAGACTATGTCCTCTTGTTCTGGTGTCGTCAGCCTGAGAGAAGAGATCCACACCCAACCGACCGCAACCTCCCCTCAGTTAGTTGCAAGCAGCAATCAGGTCACCTCTGAGTCTCCTCTTCTCCAGGCTGAACAACCCCAGTTCCCGTAGGTGCTCTTGATAGGGCTTGTTCTCCAGTCTTTTCACCATCCTTGTTGCCCTTCTCTGGACCCTCTCAAGCAGCTCAACATCCTTCCTAAACTGGGGAGCCCAGAACTGCACACAGTACTCAAGATATGGTCTGACCAGTGCCGAGTACAGGGAAAGGATAACTTCCCTAGTCCAACTGACCACACTGTTCCCAATACAGACCAGGATGCCATTGGCCCTCTTAACCACCTGGGCACACTGCTGGCTCATATTGAGTTTTCTGTCAATCACTACTCCTAAATCCCTCTCCATTTCACCACCCCCCAGCCACTCATCCCCCAGCCAATAGCGATGCCTGGGGTTGTTATATGCAAAGTGAAGAACCCGGCACTTAGTCTTGTTAAATCTCATACTGTTGGAGTTTGCCCATTTCTTTAGTCTGTCAAGGTCCCTCTGAAGGCCCTCCTACCCTCTGGCAGCTCAACATTTGCCCCCAGCTTGGTATCATCTGCAAACTTGCTGATGATGGACTCAATTCCCTCCTCTGTATCATCAATAAAGATGTTGAACAGTGCCAGTCCTAACACTGACCCCTGTGGAACTCCACTAGTGAATGGCTGCCAGCTGGATGTGATATCATTCACCTACACTCTCTGAGCTCTTCCATCCAACCAGTTCCTAACCCAACATAAAATGCTTCTATCCAGTCCATGCTCTAAGAGTTTCTCCTGAAGCTTACCATGGGAAATCATGTCAAATGTTTTGCTAAGATCTAAGTACACAACGTCCATGACCTTTTTTTCATCAACCAGATGAGTCACCAGATCATAAAAGGAGATCAGGTTGGTCAGGCAAGACCTGCCTCTCCTAAATCCATGCTGACTACTTCTAATGTCATGGTCATTTTGCAGGTGCTGCGTAATAGCGTATGTTCTCAGTACAGCTCTCTCTGTTCCCATACTCCTGTCCTCGGTCTATATTCTTTCACACTATCTTGAAGGCACTGTGTGCCCCAATTTTTACACACCCATCAAAACATTCATACAAGAAGCCAAGAGTATGGGCTTTCTTATCTTACATCCAAATTTTCTCAAGATGTTGATGCAGTTGGCCTGAAAGAGTTCCCACAATTTAGCAAAACTTATTGTGAGTTGCGTGACACTTGGCAAATATTGTCTTGCCTTTCTTTTTAAATCTTTTAACCTTAGATTCTGAGAACATGATCAGTCCTCAAATCTAAGTTTGACACAATTTTAGAGAACTTTTTGCAAAATTTTAGAGGACCTTACTTTGTGCCAATAAGAATAATAAAAAAATTGTTAATTTTTTTTTGCACAAGTTTCCCAGAGAAATTGGACATGACCCATACCTGGAAGTGTTCAAGCCCAGGCTGATCAGGGTCTCTGAGCAACATGGTCTAGTTGAAGGTGTCCCTTCCCATGGCAAGGGGCTTGGAACTAGATGATCTTCAAGGTCCCTTCCAACCCAAGCCATTCTATGATTCCATGATATTTAAGAATGGGTGTTAGTGAATCTAGATACCTTAAAATACCTATAATGTTAAATTGTAGCAGAATCACAGGAAGGCTTATCCCTGCATCTCCCAAGCCAATCCTGAGGTAAGGTGCAGAGTGAGGGTGCCCTGGAGCCTTTCTGCATATGCAGAATATGTGTAGCCACCCTGAATTAGAGGCTCTAACCCCTGCAGCCCTCAACAGTCTCAGGTGTTCCTAGTTTGCAGCTTAGACGTAGCCTTGAAGTCTCATAAATGTCTCAGTATTTCATGATAAGGTATCAAGTATGTCTCATCTAAAAATAAATTACTGCAAGGAGGGTGTATGCTAAACTTCAAAGTAGCAGCAGGTTATCCAAAACACTGGATTTAAGATCTGTAAGAGCATAGTATATTCTGACAGAAGATTGAAATGTTGAAACAATTTTTTTAAGCCTTTCCTTAAAATAAAGCTTCTTTCCTGGCTCAAGGAAATTGAGTAGTATTTCATGTCTACGGTTACTTGTGTTGATGAAAAGGAGTTCATCTGCTGACATGATGCCACTTATACATTAAGAGTTTCTCTAACAGTATGAGAGGAAGAAGACAGTTAACTGAGATTTAAGTGAAAAGAATCAGGTCTCTATACATGCTAAATAAGGGTTTACTGTAAAATGTGCACATATGTTCCCATCAATTGGTCTACCATAATTAAAAGTTGTCAAAAAATGAGCCTTACTCATCCCAGACCACAAAAATGTCACTGTTACCACATATCAAAACAGCAGATAAAAATCCCCAAGACAGGTTATAAATTCAGCCTCATGAGAGCTAGAATTCAATTACACTTGCTTCTGGGAATAATATTCTTTATTAGAATACATATTTGTGAAATAACACAGCAGCATTTTCAAATCAAAGGTTTTGAGCTTTCCGCTGAAAGCTGAAAGTTTCTGTTTTCAGGTGTTTCATTTTTTCACTCAGAAGTCCAAAATGTCTGTAAAAAAGCACAGATTTCTCACAAAAAAAAAATAAAGAAAATAGTTTCAACAGAATTCTTTAGGCCATTTCGACGATGAATTCATGATGGTTTATATTCTACAGTGCAACAGCATGAAACTTCAAGGTTCAGTACTAATCATGCATAGAAGCCTCAGCCCCACAGATTTTTAATCACAGAGTGCACCCAACACAGCCACAATAGCCAACCTCATATTATTATTAATTTAAATCAACAGATTTTAAAAAAACATATCAAAAATCCTCCTTTTTTTTTCCTCTTGGTGGAGCCTTTTATACATTTGGATGCATTTGAATTACATTCTTTTATCTCCAGTGACAAATCTGTTATACTTTGGCTGCACCGACATCTCAGCCACGTTATTTCTTTCATTCATTTCCCTTGTGCTTTTACCTTGGTACCTAATGCGCTGTCAGAATCACAGAATCCATCCATAAGTATTATGTGATGAGTAACTGCTGTATATGTAAGCACAGAGAAGAAATGAGCTTTTGGTTTTCCTTGCAATCATTTACATAGAGAATATGATCACATATAAAGTACTTCTTGTCATCTCTTTACATTTGATCTGCTGAAGGATCATTCTATTGAAACTGGGAGAAAAAAAAGAAAAACTACCAGGAACTTGACATGCCTTTATACTTAGAGCTTGAAGGTTTTTACAGTTTTATACGCAAAGTGCTAGACTTTCTGAGAGTTGCTCCTCTTAGAAGATGACTTCTTTAATAGTCACACAACTTCTAAAAATCTTTATTTTCATGACTTCCCTGAGAAAATTAGAAATTCTGTATGCACACAATATTAAGCAAAAAGGTGTTTCTTAAGCAGTTATATCCTGACAAATGCCTTAGCTGTGGGAGAACTGACAAAAAAGTTTATTTCTGGAGTCTATAAAAGCCCGCTAAGTCTGCATTACTGACCTGCAGCTTCTTACTATATTTTTCACATTAATGTTTGACACCAGATGAGTTCACCAAGAATTTAACATAGAGTTACACCTTGATAGGATTCATCCTAAATCTCATCTTTGTCTATATTTCTTAATACAAAAAATCCACTTTGCACTGAAGTGACAAAAGAGTATGATTTAAACCCTTAACACAAGGTAATTCATAGCCAAAATAAGTGAGGAGCATAACATGTCATTTTCTGTGCAGGTTTTACAAGGCACTTGACATTGATGACTAATGCTGAACACACACTCCCATTAAAAAAAAAATTATATTTCTAATTAGTATTTTCTAATGTCTTTAAGGTGGAAATTTTTGGGGTCAGAGAGGTAGCCTTTTAGTGCCATTAACACCTTTAGAACTTTCTCAGATAAATTTGTAATAGACACATCATTGTCCTGTGATGTTATAGAAATCAGTAGAACGGGTTTTGCTTTTGTTCAAGACTCTCACAAATATCAGTGAAGAGAAATGGGCCAAAGACTCCTAACTGTACTCGATATGATTAGTGGTAGAATTTAGAGGATGAATGACGTATCACAGCATTTTTCATTTTCATGCATCTGTGTGACCGAGATGTGCAGCTCTTACCACACAATCCCCTGCCTAAAAACCTAAATTACTATATTTGGGGGCTTCTGCTACCTGAAGAAATGCTTTTCAGCTATGACCCCCTATTGTCCAAATAAACTAGACAGGCTATAATTCCAACAGGCTAAAATTTGCATACAATGTAATTGCAACAAGCCGGAGATTTTTTTTGGTGTGTCCACAACTAAATTCTTAGGTTTAGTTGAATTAGTATTAAGAAGATAGGAAAATACATATTAATTATGAAAATGTTCACAATTTTTGAAGAATATTTCAAAAATGCTGCAGTTTTTAAAGCAAAATTTTTCATAACCCAAAACTGAGTATCAGATATTTCTTGCTGATTATTTTCTGATTTAAGGGGAAAAAAAAAAAACAGCTTTTGTATTACGGAGTCACAGAATCACAGAATCACACAGAATACTACGAGTTCGAAGGGACCCACAAGGATCATCTAGTCCAACTCACCATCTAACGCCCGTACAGAGACCGAACGCACACCCCAGAGTGGTGAACATAAACCTAGATCACTCACAGGCACACAGGCCACTCCAAGCCAGGAGGGACCCACAGGTTCATCCAGCCCAACAACCCCCAGCTAGACCATGTCACTAAGCTCCTCATCCAATCTTCTCTTAAACACCTCCAGGGACGGTGACTCCACCACCTTCCTGGGCAGTCCATTCCAATGTGCAATCACTCTCTCTGTGAAAAACCTCTTCCGAACATTCAGTCTAAACCTCCCCTGGCGTAGCTTGAGACCATGTCCTCTCATTCGGGTGTCGTGGGCCTGAAAGAAGACGTCCACACCCACCTGGCAGCAACCTCCCTGCAGGTAGTTGTGAACAGCAATGAGGTCACCTCTGAGCCTCCTCTTCTCCAGGCTGAACAACCCCAGTTCACGTATTCGCTCACCATAGGGCTTGTCCTCCAGTCCTTTCACCATCCTTGTCGCCCTTCTCTGGACCTTCTCAAGCAGCTCAACATCCTTCTTAAACTGGGGAGCCCAGAACTGGACACAGTACTCAAGACGTGTCATTCCAATTACAGGTGATCCAGCTGGCCCATTGCAACACAATCAATAAGAAAAGAAAGCCCAATGAAAATGAAAAGTTAAGTCCAACATATGAGAATTATTCATTCAATTTACCCAATAAAATGCTTTAAAAATAGAAAGTCTTCAAAGAACATCTTGACTTATGATTTTTTAATTTTTCTGAACATTAAATTCTATATTCCGAAACAGAGGTAACTTCCTTTAGAAGAATATCATGAAGAAAGCCATGTGACTGCAGGGTCTAAACAAAAGGACAAAAGAATTTTTATGTTTTGTTAATTTTTATATTTTGTTGTATCTACTTTTTTCATTGTGAGATTAGATGCTACAAGAATTTCATATTACATTGTATTTGTTTTATCTGTGTAGTTCATACCATCTCCATTGTACTTTTTCAAACATAGTCTTACTTAAATTTTTTATTCCAAAAGCACACTTTTATGTTGAAAAATACCACATATACAGGAGTCATACATGGTCCTCACAAAAAGATATCTTATGATCTTCAATGAAGTAATGTAGGATCAGAAAAGAAATCTATTTCCTTGTAATTTTGGAAGATCAACTGCCTTCATACAAAGCAAAATCACTACCAGCCTGTGGCCACTAAATATTTATATTACAACTTTAAATCAATGTTACTCACAGATTAAGCCCTTTGAGTTTAGACATCAGTTTCTTTACAACTACATACAGTATGAAATGTCCTCTCATACAGATGCTGCAACACAACTCTTCCAAGAAGTAAACATGCATATTCCTTTATGATGGGCTAGAGAAATCATTGGGCCATAATCTATGTAAGAGAAAGTTCCATATATATATTTTCTGAAAACACAGTGATGTTTTTTTTCTCTACTCTGCCCAACTAATATAATCTGTCATCTTTAGAGCAGGCTTCCTCTCTAATAGCTCTGTTACATTAGTTGAGAACAAAACACAGCAAAAGATGGACTTCTGCTTCTTTAAAATCCAAGATTTCTAATTTTACACCTGTTATTGACAATACACATTAAAAAAACTTGTAACAGGTACACCCTATTGTTCCCTTTCTAACATTTGCTTTGCATTTGTTTTACTGCTTTTATTATCCTTCTGGTCATCTAAAATATTTGCCATTAAAATTCATGTCCTTTCCTGCATCAGGTTACATCTCATCTGATCTGGAAGTAGGCTGCTAGGGCAATCACAGAGTTTTTCCACAGCAATGACATTTCCTTGGACAGAAAACCACTGTGATGGAAAATATGCATGAGCAGCACAGTAGAACACTCATTCACATATGGAATTATTATTAGTGATGAATATCATGCATAGACTAATGCAGGCAATCATGCATCTACCATACTCTCCTCGCGGCTTCCCATAACCTCTGTCATTATAATTTAAGAGAGACACCATCAGAGATGGTTTACAAAATACTTTTTTTAAAGTATGTCTTTCATTCTTTAAAACTACCCCCTGCTGGTAGTGCAAGACGGTTGTGACGAGATCAATGAGAGG
>WEKX01017301.1:23048-37861 GCA_013390025.1 Pitta sordida
CCTGGGCACCGCTGTGCCTGCCCACACCGCGCCAGCGCTGGAAAAGTGGTTTTTGTTGAGGGTTCTTGGGGCAGTGGTGGAACTCTGCTCTGATATCAGTCATGTGTCCATCAGAAGTGTCTGGTGCTGTGCCTGCGCCCTGGGCGGCGATGGCTGCACTCACAGCCTGCCCAGGCAGTGCCACCCAAGAGACAGCGGGGCCAGCGGGACACTGCCCCTCTCCCATCGGGAGGGGGTTCCGCCCCGCCCCAAACCCAGCCGCCAGGATGGGAATTAGTGCCTGCCATCCTCCCCAGTGAATTTAAACAAGAATGTAAACAAAAATCAGTATCTGGAGAAGCACTGGGTCAGCGATGCTGCTGGAGCAGAATAATGGTTGAGTAGGACCTGCAACAGGTTTTACAATCCTAGATTTGAGCCAACACTGATAGTCTTGCACTGCTGAGAGCCAAATCAGCTACCAAAATTCCAGTGCTGCATGATCTTCTACATGTTGTTTGTATTGGCCACTACCAGCACCACCCATCTGGAGGGCGGTGGCGATGGGGCAAGGGATGGATACCGCAAATGTTTGTTTTCATGGCAAGGTCCCACACTCCCAGTGGCCACAGCACAGGGCTTATCCCCCAGTCCCGGTGGTGGGAGGGCCAGGCTGCTGTCCCAGGGGTGGCCCTGGCATTCCATTGTTTCCATGGAAACAGGCGGTGGGTGGGTACCAGGGGCTGCCCAGGTGCTGTCACAGCTCAACCCCTCCCCATTTGCAAGTGAAACGAGGCAAAGTGACCGTTGGCAAGGACAGTGCTGGCTTCATGCTGGCAAGTTAGGCTTGAATTCCCTGCTGGCTGTTGAGCCAGGCATCGGGCTCATACTATACATTTTAGGTGGGACCCTCAGAGTGTCTGCTTGGCCACTGGCTGTGCCAGTGCCATTCCCATGGTGATGGGCTGGCCAGGTGCAGCCAGCCGCTTGCCCTCTTCTATCTGAGCAGGGTGGCCCGGCCTGTGTGCGGACTGAGGGGGCCGAGTGCGGCGCAAGCTCTGTTTAAACATGCACTTGTGTGGCCCTGGAGGCACATGCATCCTCCCCTATCTCCCCCGAGTATGATTTACACAGTTATGTAAGATTTACACACACTCAGAGTAGATGTGATGCCTGAGATTGGACATCATGTCTACTCCAAGTATGGAGAGACCAGGTCTACCCACCTGGAGAGATGCTGGGACAGCAGCACAGGCAGCTCCCCTCCCGCGTGTCCCCAGCCAAGTGAAAAAGGCTTTTTTCCCAGCGCGGGGTGGCCGTGGGCGCTGGGAAGCACCGACACAAACACTGACACACAGCGGGGTGGTGCTGAAAGAGCGCCGAAGTGCGCTCGGGCTGAGAAGGGTGGTGTGAGGGAGCGGTGCAAATTTGCATATTAATGAGCTGCCTATCAATGCGGATGGAGGGCTTCACCGGGGGGGACAGAGGGGGGACACACCAGACCTGCGGTACCACGATAAAAGAGGGTTGACTGTATTGTTATATTTAAAGCCTATTCTGACTACAGTTGTCTTTATCTGCTTCCTTCCTTCCTGTCCACCTGCCAGAACAGTGCAGCTAAATATGAGGCGCTCAGCAGCTCCCAGTCAAGTTCTAGGAAATGTAGCCAAAAAGCCAAGGTTTACACCACCAGGAAAATCTATTGCAGTTTGTCTCAAGAATGAAGCTAAGGAGGTGGACCAAGACATGAAATTAAAGGAGGTAAGATGGACAGTGCACTCATGAAAAAATATATTAATTTGTACAGTGTTGTGAGTACAAGATACATCTGAGCTCACCATAAACAATCTCAGCTTAAATAATCTGTTCAGAACAGATTTTGATAGATTTACTCCCAGTATCTCTGATCTTGCTTCTCAGGTAGGTTTCTCTAACTCTGTGAAGTTTTTTAAACAAATAAAAGTAATCAGTATTGAGGCCATATAAAATTATCAGTGTAGCTGAGGTAGGGATTTCATCTTGGCGAGGGTTTGTTGGATTCTTTTGGCAGAAGTAGTTAAAAACCCAAGATACCTGTAATAAAGTATCAGTACATCAAGTTGCAGTTTTGCTGCAGAGAACTTTCCCTGAAACCTCTAATACGTATTAACCCAAAAAAGCATCAGAATTTTTATTTATTTATCTACAGAAGACTTCTATTAAATTCAATGAATGAACTATTGGCACAATTGGTATTGGTTTGATATTGTGTGTATATGGATTTTGCTATGAACACTGGGATGTATATATTTATATACAGTAGGGATGTATATATGCATTTATGCAGACACTTTGAAAATGGCAATTACTATTCTTGAGAACCCTTCTTTTTGCTATTTTTTCTATTTGTCTTCATCTGCAAGAAGGAAATGCTATTGTGAACTTATTTCTCTGTTGCAGAGGGATGAGAAAGAGGGAAGAGCTTCATTGCTTTCTAAAATACATGTTCAGAATCAAAATGAAATTGGTACACAGTCTGTGGAGTCAACTGGAAAAGTAAAGACAAAAGCAAATTTCAGCATTGTTAAGTGTAGCAAAGTGGAAATGAAAACACCAAATGTGCCCAAGACTGGTAAGATGATCTTTCTTATTTACTGCCATGTATCACAACAGAATTTTGATGCTTATGAATGATACACTGCTTACTAAACTTTCATTAAATACTCTTCTAAACATTGTGGAATGGTGGAATTATTTCGTGTTTTACTGGTTAGAGAGTGAAAGAAACAAATGTTAAATGACTTTCTAAGTAAAACAGGGGAAAAAATGGTATTTTAGAAGCCAGTTGATAGTGTCACTATTCAGGTTTGTGTCTTCCAGAAGAGCACTACAGTCAACTCACTCTAATCCAGTTATAACAATACAAGAGCTGGGGTGCCCTAAATAGTGGGAAGGTGGTGTGATTTGGAGACCTTACTGACCTTTTGCAGAGAATGCTAACCATTCTGAATGGATTCAGTTTTTCTTCAGAATCCATGGGGGTTTCTCTTCTTCAGCGGGCACTGAAGGTTCAAGCCAACTCTACAGGCAGAGCAGAACTCGCTCTGCTCATCTGTGTGTGTGTCCTCTAGCTGCTTTTGCCCTGGTGATGAATATTGCTCAGAAAAGCCAGGTAGTGAGCACTGCAAAGACACTAAAGTGTCAGAAGTCCAGCAAAGGCACTTTGACAGACGTGAACAACTCTATGTGGTTGGGTGTCTTCATTTCTCAGTCTTGATGTGCCCTGACCACAGTTCTGTGTTGTGTCAATGCGAGCGTACAACCTCAGGAGCTGAGCATATGAACTGGGGTATTGAACTGGGGTATTCGTATTGATGGATTGCTCCTTTGGGGGCCAGCTCAGGCATTTCAACACCTTACTGTTATTTCTTCGTAATTAATTACATTGGTAATGATGTTTTAGGGTTCATTTAATCAATACTTTGTGTAATGAGTGGAGTTTTAAAAGAGCGTTTCATGTCCGCTTATCACCTTGAATGGTTGGAGTTATAATTCAGAAGTCTTTAACAAAATAATTTAATTTTTTTTTGTGATAAAAGCTGATAAATCGTGAAGCCTAATTGGAGTAAAGCTGCCATAGCTTTGCATCCCAAGATCCAACCAATAGTGAGGCTAATTCCCAATAGGCACACATATGTCCAGTATACACATGGCTGGCCAACACAGACAGAGAACACAGACACGCACAAGGAGTGCCAGTGGACACATCCTGTTCCCCTCTTTGGCTGATCAGGGTGAAAGGCTGTTTGTGGAAAATAAATGATTATACATGTATCTCTGTATAAATATACATGGACACAGAGAAACTAGGTCCCTCCAATAACTGATCTTTTGCACTCAGTCTGTTCAGTAGTTGGCTCCTTGGTGGTTGGTTGCCCCAGCTGTGGGCACACAAGTCACAAAGGCCCATAACTCCCAGTCCAGGTGCACTCCCACAGGTAAAAGCAAACTATAGGTCCCTCAAGTACTTGGCCTTGGTCACTTGGTCTGATTAGTGATGGGCTCCTGGATGCACTGATCTCCCAGTTGCTTTGTGCACAAGGGATGCACACATACAAACGTGTCTGTCTGGTAGCTGGACTTACCAGTAGCCGACCCCCTGGTGTCCTGGTCTCTCAAGTAATTTGCTTGGACTTCTTGGTTGCTTCAGTAACTAACTCTCCAACCATCTAGTGTCTCCAGTATTTGGCCCAGACTCATGGCTGCTCCAATATTTGGCTCCCAAGCCTTTTATCCTACTGCCAGCTAGTCCACATTGGTGTTCGCTAGCAATCACACACTGACATGGGTATCCAGGCAGTGTATGTGGTTTCTGGCCTCTCTGCTGACACTTCAGGTACCTGGGTAGGCCCTATGACCTGTATGTGTGGTCCAGCTGCAGCTGCTGGCATGTCCACTTCCATACACACTTATGCACACAGAATAGAGTCCTTTCACCTGGGAAAATATTTAGAAATGTAGTTCAGTGAGGAGGTGGAACTTGCTGTGGCAATAGGATGGGGTGCATTGCTGAAGAAGCTTACTGACCATTACCTGCTTAAAGGTGGCTACCTTTTCTCTTTTATCAGGTGCTTGTTCCTCCCTGAACCACCTTCATCTGTCTCTTTTGCTTGTCCTTGTGGTTTGCTGCCCCCCCCAGTCAAAAATCTCATTACACTAAACCCCGACTTATCTGCAGTTCAGCTCTTTGCAGATTCAAGCCTTTGAATCCTTTTCTGTGAAAAGAGGGGTCTGGGCATGTGCAGGAAATGCCATGAAGAAAGGCAGCTCATGAATATGTAAAAGAGCTCATGAATATGTAGATAAGCCCTGCCTGACATGGAGGGGCAGCGGGGAACGCCTGGGCACCACTCCTGCCTGGCATGGCGGTGGAAGCGGGGACCTCTGGGGCAGCTGTGGTGGCGGACAGGGAGGGGGCACCCAAATTAAAGCTCCCAAATGGCAGCACTGCTTTTTTTTTTAGCACAGATGATGTTTGTGGCTGTGTCAAAAACATTTTAAACAGTTGATACTGGGGAGGGACTGTAAGACCACCTTGCCCTGAGGGGGCGGCTGGCTGAACAGGGCAGGGGGCTCTCCTCTGGGATGGGAGGGGCAGGCAAGGGGAGGAGGTGTGGGGAGAGGGGAGGAGAGGGAAGGGGAGAAAGGAGCTGCGGATGGGGTGGGCAGGGGCAGCAGATGGAGCTGTGGAGTGACGGGCAGGGAGGAGTGGGGCTGTGGGCATTCCCAGCATGGGGTGCCCCTGTCCTCCGGAGGGTCCAAGCGCTGAGAGCCACTGGGGGTGGTGAGTAGAGGAAGCAGGGAAGGGAGCAGGGCAGAGGGAGTGGTGTGGCCCAGGAGTGTTGGTGGGGGCGGGCAGGGGACGTCCTGTCCTGATGATTTAAGGAAATCAGTCAGGACTCAAGGTGGTTGCATGCATGCTATAGAAAAAGTTTATTTTTGGCCCAAGAAACAAGGAAAGAAGAATATTGACCAGCAATGTGTCCCTCAGCCCTGTCAGATGCCAAAAGCCCTGAAACCCAAGGCAAAATACTCCGCCTCAGGTTGGCCACCTATCTTTACACCCACGCCTCATACATATGGAAATTACTCCATGAATATGTATCCCTTCAGCATTATGTCATAAATTTCAACCTTGCTTTAAGCCTTTTGACCAATCAGCTGCAATGTTTCACATTCTTGCCCCATGTTTTGACCAGGACGGTGTTCTGTTTATATTTCAGGGCTGGAAAACAAGACCTTTAATATTGGATGTTCAATTTCAGGCCCAGTGAATGCTTCTAAAATCTAGTAATTCTTCTAAAATCCCTCTAAAATTCACTAAAATTTTACTGTTTCACTAAAATCCCTAAATTTCTAAGCTTATACCTACCTCACTAAAATCTGTAAGTATAAGCTCTGGCCTGGTACAGTGGCAAAAGGCAGGAATTCCAGGACTCCCTGGACGAGACTGGGCAGAAGCCATTTCTCCATTCCCCTTGGTCTCCTCAACCGGCTCAGGGCAATGGGGCAGTCCCGGGAAGGCCACGCAGCCTGCAGAGCTGAGGGGGGTGGCGCAATAGGCAGAGCTAAATTGCACATTCATGAGTTCACTATCATCATAGTTCACAGGCTTTGCAGAGGGGAGCCAGACCTGAAGATATGCAAAATTAGGGATCACTGTATAAGCCTTGTGCAATCTCCAGATGCTCTTTCTTGCACAAATTTCAGGCCCCAGTAGGCAGCAACCCCTTCTGTTCTGTAAGATGCCTTGGAGAGCCTTTCCCATAGGTTCGTCTTGCTGGGTTTCACCTGCAGAAAATGGGGGTGTGATAGCCCTGAGAAGATGCTGCCATTGGCATATGTTATGTGACCTGTGTGTACTCTGCTTGGCAGAGCTAATGGGAAATTCCTTGTACGTCTTTGAAGTCTTGTGGCTTTTGTGTGTATCAGTTCTTTTGTGTTCATCAGTTCTTCTGATGAACCTTACACTTGCAGACAGTTTTCAGTGTGTATGTGACAAGTATTTTGAAGGGGTCATGCTTCCCTGCAGGTACAGGTGCAAAATTTTCCGTCTGCTGGTTCTAATTAGCAGTGCACTTGAAAGCTAAACAGTGGATTTATTTCCAAAATAATACGGGAAATCACCAGCCTTTCCAGCAAAAAGTGTTGTGAGGTGGAAAAGATACTAAATGCCTTTTCAGTATCATGAATTCCGGATGCATCTGGTATGGATCTCCTGTGATGACTTTGCAAAAATAACCAAAAAGTAGTGGAGTGAGACTGGGTGAGCTGCTTCTGTTGATGTGCTGCTGCCTTTCTGAGTAACTGAACAAGCCATTTCATGACAAAGCCTTCCCATGCCTGCAGAATGGGGCTAATCCTGCAAGGCTTCATAAAGCTATGATGAAATGTGCTATAAAAGAGGGATATCTAATGTCAGTGTTAGTTATGTCTTCAGTTTCACTGGTGATGCAAGCACTGTAATGAGAAAACAATCCTGGCTCTGTTAAATCTTAAGTAATTTCTTAGTAAGTTAGATTTTTCAAGACAGTTTCTGCCCTTTGCATCATTTTTTTCTGCTATTCATTACAGCTAATGTACCAATTACACAGATTGTGTACACCACACCCTCCTTTGTAGTGTGAAATGAAATTGTTTTGTCAAAGCTGGTTTTGGTTTGAAACTCAGAAGTAGTAATTGAAACCAGTTGTGAAAGCCAGAGTCAGTCTGGAGGTTTTATTATTATTAATATTGTGATGGAACTATATTTAACTGCCAGTCTCTGCAGTCAAAGAATATTTCTCTGTTAAATGGGGATTAAAATACTTTTAAGATTGAAGAAGTTTGCGTGTATGTATTATTTTGGTTTGTCTCTATATCATTTAATGCAGATGATAAACAGTTCGTTAGTTTTGTATCATGGTCGAAGCTGCTGAGTTTGGGTTTCCAGTGCAGCAGTGGAATGTGGAAATAAATACCCTGGTTTCCATTGAAATTCTTGTGAAACACCTGTGGACCACTAGACAACTGCACTGTTCACAGAGCTAATCTTTCTGAAACCCAGCCCTGAAAATGCTGAGCATTCTTTCAGAAAAGCTTGTTATCTGACACATGGCATCCATTTCTTGGGAGTGGACAAGGAAGGACTGGATTAGATAGCATCCATCTAAAAACTATAGTGTAACTGGCTTAAACCCCCACGTTTTTCTAGGCTTCTTTTCAATGAAACCTTTCCCTAAAAGTGCCACTATTAAAAGTAAAGCATAAGGGACTCACAAATTCTGTAAGATGAGCTATTTCTAAAGATGTTTGTGGCAAATGTAAGTGAAACCTATCTATGTATTGTAATTTTAAGACTGTTTGAACCGTAAGATATTAAACATGCTGTTCATTGGGCAGTTTACTATTTGTGATTATAAGTTCTGAATACTGGAAAATGATGTTACATACCCTTTCAGGAAAATGAACTTTACTACTGCTTTATGAATTGGTGTTTGCTAGTCATTAAGAGACAAAGAGCACAGCGATCTCCTTGGTACCCGTGTTTTGTATTCAGAATACACATCGTACTTGTTGACACTGACAGTGGATCTGGGCAGGGGAGAGAATTTATTGACATTATCCTTTGAGTTTTTTCTCACATGCCTCCAGAGAATTCTATCAGTTAAGGCTGCAAGCCCTTTAAAAATGAAAATTACTTTAACATTCCTGAACTGTTTGACAATAAGTGAAAATAAAACCATAAGTGTGTTTGGAAGGATATTATTGCACCTCTTGAGAGTTTGGTTTCAACTTGTCCTCATTACATTCTGAGGATCTAAAAGCAATAACAAGAAAATACAAATAATTTGAATTCGAAGAAACAATGGACAGGTATATCCTGAACTATAATTAGTACCTTCTCAGTGCTGCTCTCGAGCAGGATTGGCCAGAACTGAGGTTTATAGTCACATTTTCTTCTTCAAATTAATGTTTTTAATATCTTTATCTAAAACATACATAATGAATTTATGGTGCTTATTATCTGAGTTTACAGCTTGCCTTTTGTTGGTATTTTTACTTTAGGAGAATGTTGCTCTGCTTTACTCTTTGTGCTGACTCTATTGTGTGTGGAAATGAATAGCTCTTTCACCTGCACACGGGTGCAACATTCCAGTTGGACCGAGATTTCATTGGTTTAACCTCATGTAGGTGAACAGAAAAGCTGGATATAGAGTTCTATTCTGTTACAGCTCACCTCCTGTTTGGCTTTTGGTTCAGGAGTACCTTGTCTTTCATCCTTCACTAACATCTGTTAATCTCTCTTCCAAGAGGAACTTTGTCAGATATTATCTTTGACCTAACAATGAGCACAGACTGTAACTATTTCATAACAAGGTTAATGTGTTCATCTTATGTCTCTCAATCGAAGTTTCTAAATGTTTGCCATGCTGATGATATTAATAGTATTTATTAGTTGCCTATACTTTTGAATATATTTTCTCTATCTTCCCTGCAATGTTAATGTTTACTGACTGCACTGATCCATAAGGGTTGGACTCTTTGCACACTTAACTTCAATTTTTCATAATGGGAAAATTTGTTGGCTCCTTCACCTTTCTAGAACATTGTTACAGGTTTGTCTGATACCTCCTATCGCTTGATATGAATAAAAATTCTCTTAAACAAAACATTTGAATATTCTAAGAGAAAATCCACTCTTCATTTATGATAGCAGCAATCAACTACTGCTCACTTTTAATCAGAGGATTAAATAACGTTATTTTCAGGATTTGTCGAGCTGTCTAATTTCAGTCTGTTTACTTTTGGTTTCTAGGTAACACAATTAAAAACATTCAGAGGTGGCATCTAATAATTCAGCATATTATTGGTAGAATTACTTGAATGTCTGCAAAAGTAAAAGTATTAATTCCTTTTCTGTTGTCGCACTTCACAGATGAACTGGAAAAGATATTCCAGTCATGAGTATTTTTATCATCTGTCTATTTTGGTGGTAGAGCTGCATGTATAGTTACAGTTCAGTGTGCCCTTGAAATGTTTTTATGAACAGCTGGTAAAGCAGTTAAATCTTTGGGTGAAAGATAGTGTATAAACATTTGCAGCTCTTATTAATTACCAAGTACACCTTAGTATAGCTAAGGTGTGACTGGATGCCTAAGTAATTTATTATTGCATTGTTTGCAAGTTAGATTTTGCAAGTTTGTAAATTTCGTTATAGAATATTACCAAATTACTTTGCTAGGCCTTTATGTTTTATAATGACCTCCTTCTCCCTGCAATGTTCTAGACAGAATAGTGTATAATAATGAAGAGACAAATTTATAGACAAGCTGATTCTCAATTCAGGATAGTTTCTTTACAATTTAGTGTCATCTGTACCAGTGTGATCAGGTCATCTTAGGAGATGGAGATTGGTTAATAAAAATGGATTGATGTAAATGTATCACAAGATAAATTGTCCCTATATGTGTTTGGACAGTGCTTCCAGAAATGGTCATTTATTGCATCAACCACAGTGGATATACACACACATTGTCATTGGCCCAGGACCCCACTGCCGAGCAGTCAATGTGTTGCAGGGAGACAGAATCACAGAATCAGTTAGGTTGGAAAACACCTCTGAGATCATAGAGTCCAACCTTTGACCTAACACCACCTTGTTAACTAGTTCATGGCACTCAGTGCCACATCCAGCCTCTTCTTAAATATCTTCAGGGATGGTGATTCCAGCACCTCCCTGGGAAGCCCATTCCAATGCTCAGTCACCCTCTCCCTAAAGAACTTCTTCCTAATGTCTAACCTAAACCTCCCCTGGTGCAGCTTAAGACTGTACTCTCTGGTCCTACTGCTGGTTACCTGGGAGAAGAGACCGACCCCTGCCTGGCTACAACCTCCTTCCAGGCAGTTGTAGAGAGCAGTAAGGTCTCCCCTGAGACCTCCTCTCCAGGCTAAATAACCCCAACTCTCTCAGCTGTTCTTCATAGGACTTGTGCTCCAGTCTCTTCACCATCCTTGTTGCCCTTCTTTGAACACACCCCAGCACCTCAACATCCTTCCTAAACTGAGGGGCCCAGAACTGGGCACAGGACTCAAGGTGCAGCCTAACCAGTGCTGAGTGCAGGGGAAGAATCACTTCCCTGGTCCTGCTGGCTACACTATGCTTGATGCAGACCAGGATGCCACTGGCCTTCTTGGCCACCTGGGCACACTGCTGGCTCATGTTCAACTGGCTGTTGACCAGTACCTCCAGGTCTCTTTCTGTCTGGCTGCTCTCCAGCCACCCTGTCCCCAGCCTGTAGCGCTGCCTGGGGTTGTTGTGGCTGAAGTGCAGGACTTAGCACTTGGTCTTGTTGAACCTCATGCTGTTGGATTCAGCCCATCTATGCAGCCTCTCCAGGTCCCTCTGCAGAACCCTCCTACACTCTAGCAGATGGACACTCCACCCCAACTTGGTGTCATCTGCAAATTTGCTAATGGTGGACTCAATCCCCTCATCCAGACCATGAATAAAGGTATTAAACAGGATTGGGCCCAACACTGATCCCTGGGGAACACTGCTAGTGACCTGCCACCAACTGGATGTGACACCATTCACCACCACTCTCTGGGCCCAGCCGTCCAGCCAGTTCTTAACCCAGCACAGACTGTACCTGTCCAAGCTGTGGGCTGCCAGCTTTTCCAGGAGTATGCTGTTGGAGGTGGTGTCAAAGGCTTGGCTGAAGTCCAGGTAGACTACATCCACAGCCTTCCCCATATCCACCAGGCAGGTTGCCTGGTCACAGAAAGAGATCAAGTTGGCGAGGCAGGACCTGCCCCTCCTAAATCCATACTGGCTGGATTTGGTTCCCCATACATCCTGTAGGTGCTGTGTGATTGCATTCGGGATGATCTGCTCCATAGCCTTGCTGGGCACTGAGGTCAGGCTGACAGACGTGTAGTTCCCTGGATCTTCCTTCTGGCCCTTCTTGTGGACAAGTTCACATTGGCCAGCTTCCAGTCATCTGGGGCCTCCCTGGTGAGCCAGGACTGGTGCTGGATGATGGAGAGCAGCTTAGCAAGCTCTTCTGCCAGCTCCCTCATCATCCTGGGATGGATCCCATCTGGTCCCATACCAAGGGACTCAGCAGGTCTTTAACTGCTTCCTCCTGGAATGCGGGAGGACTGTTCAGCTCTCCATCCCTGTCTACCAGCTCAGGAGGCCAGTTGTCCTGAGGACAACTTGTCTCTTTGTTTAAAAGTGAGGCAAAGGTGTTAAGTACCGCAGCCTTTTCCTTGTCTTTGATAACTGTGTTCCCCCCAACAAAAAATAGAGGTTTTCCTTGCTCCTCCTTTTACTATTATTAATGTATATATAAAAACACTCTGTTATCCTTAATGGAAGTGGCCAGATTAAGTTCAAATTGTGCTTTTGCTTTTTGATTTTCTTTCTTCACGCCCTAATGACATTCTTAATCACTTCATGAGTTGCCTGCCCTTTTTTACCTAAGTTCCTTCAAAAGTTCCCTGTCAAGCCATATTGGTTGTCTTCTCTGCCAGCTTACCTTTTGGCACACTGGGACAGCCTGCTCCTGCTCTTTCAAGATTTCTTCCTTGACGTATGTCCGTTCTTCCTGGACCCCTTTGCTTTTAAGGGCTGTTTCCTGAGGTACAGTGAACCCCCGTTACTCGCGGGCTGTTGGGTCTGGTCCACCTCCTGCAAGTCGTGAAATCCGCAAAGATAGCGAACCCACTACGTACTTGAGTATGCCACGCCTGTAGCCANAGAACCCTCCTACACTCTAGCAGATGGACACTCCACCCCAACTTGGTGTCATCTGCAAATTTGCTAATGGTGGACTCAATCCCCTCATCCAGACCATGAATAAAGGTATTAAACAGGATTGGGTCCAACACTGATCCCTGGGGAACACTGCTAGTGACCTGCCACCAACTGGATGTGACACCATTCACCACCACTCTCTGGGCCCAGCCGTCCAGCCAGTTCTTAACCCAGCACAGACTGTACCTGTCCAAGCTGTGGGCTGCCAGCTTTTCCAGGAGTATGCTGTTGGAGGTGGTGTCAAAGGCTTGGCTGAAGTCCAGGTAGACTACATCCACAGCCTTCCCCATATCCACCAGGCAGGTTGCCTGGTCACAGAAAGAGATCAAGTTGGCGAGGCAGGACCTGCCCCTCCTAAATCCATACTGGCTGGATTTGGTTCCCCATACATCCTGTAGGTGCTGTGTGATTGCATTCGGGATGATCTGCTCCATAGCCTTGCTGGGCACTGAGGTCAGGCTGACAGACGTGTAGTTCCCTGGATCTTCCTTCTGGCCCTTCTTGTGGACAAGTTCACATTGGCCAGCTTCCAGTCATCTGGGGCCTCCCTGGTGAGCCAGGACTGGTGCTGGATGATGGAGAGCAGCTTAGCAAGCTCTTCTGCCAGCTCCCTCATCATCCTGGGATGGATCCCATCTGGTCCCATACCAAGGGACTCAGCAGGTCTTTAACTGCTTCCTCCTGGAATGCGGGAGGACTGTTCAGCTCTCCATCCCTGTCTACCAGCTCAGGAGGCCAGTTGTCCTGAGGACAACTTGTCTCTTTGTTTAAAAGTGAGGCAAAGGTGTTAAGTACCGCAGCCTTTTCCTTGTCTTTGATAACTGTGTTCCCCCCAACAAAAAATAGAGGTTTTCCTTGCTCCTCCTTTTACTATTATTAATGTATATATAAAAACACTCTGTTATCCTTAATGGAAGTGGCCAGATTAAGTTCAAATTGTGCTTTTGCTTTTTGATTTTCTTTCTTCACGCCCTAATGACATTCTTAATCACTTCATGAGTTGCCTGCCCTTTTTTACCTAAGTTCCTTCAAAAGTTCCCTGTCAAGCCATATTGGTTGTCTTCTCTGCCAGCTTACCTTTTGGCACACTGGGACAGCCTGCTCCTGCTCTTTCAAGATTTCTTCCTTGACGTATGTCCGTTCTTCCTGGACCCCTTTGCTTTTAAGGGCTGTTTCCTGAGGTACAGTGAACCCCCGTTACTCGCGGNCCAAGGGACTCAGCAGGTCTTTAACTGCTTCCTCCTGGAATGCGGGAGGACTGTTCAGCTCTCCATCCCTGTCTACCAGCTCAGGAGGCCAGTTGTCCTGAGGACAACTTGTCTCTTTGTTTAAAAGTGAGGCAAAGGTGTTAAGTACCGCAGCCTTTTCCTTGTCTTTGATAACTGTGTTCCCCCCAACAAAAAATAGAGGTTTTCCTTGCTCCTCCTTTTACTATTATTAATGTATATATAAAAACACTCTGTTATCCTTAATGGAAGTGGCCAGATTAAGTTCAAATTGTGCTTTTGCTTTTTGATTTTCTTTCTTCACGCCCTAATGACATTCTTAATCACTTCATGAGTTGCCTGCCCTTTTTTACCTAAGTTCCTTCAAAAGTTCCCTGTCAAGCCATATTGGTTGTCTTCTCTGCCAGCTTACCTTTTGGCACACTGGGACAGCCTGCTCCTGCTCTTTCAAGATTTCTTCCTTGACGTATGTCCGTTCTTCCTGGACCCCTTTGCTTTTAAGGGCTGTTTCCTGAGGTACAGTGAACCCCCGTTACTCGCGGGCTGTTGGGTCTGGTCCACCTCCTGCAAGTCGTGAAATCCGCAAAGATAGCGAACCCACTACGTACTTGAGTATGCCACGCCTGTAGCCATGCCCCCTCCCCTAATAAGGTAGGGAGGAGGGCGGGTCCCAGGAGCCGGACTTGTTTCAGATGTCTGGCTGTGCTTGGCTGAGGCGGGCGAGCTCTGGCGGAGGGGGGGCGATCGCCAAGGATGGGACCAGCGTGGGGCTGGGGAGCAAGCAGCAGCGTGGGAGCGACGGGGACGGGATCAGGAGCAGGGAGTGGGGACGGAGATGGCTNCACTGGGACAGCCTGCTCCTGCTCTTTCAAGATTTCTTCCTTGACGTATGTCCGTTCTTCCTGGACCCCTTTGCTTTTAAGGGCTGTTTCCTGAGGTACAGTGAACCCCCGTTACTCGCGGGCTGTTGGGTCTGGTCCACCTCCTGCAAGTCGTGAAATCCGCAAAGATAGCGAACCCACTACGTACTTGAGTATGCCACGCCTGTAGCCATGCCCCCTCCCCTAATAAGGTAGGGAGGAGGGCGGGTCCCAGGAGCCGGACTTGTTTCAGATGTCTGGCTGTGCTTGGCTGAGGCGGGCGAGCTCTGGCGGAGGGGGGGCGATCGCCAAGGATGGGACCAGCGTGGGGCTGGGGAGCAAGCAGCAGCGTGGGAGCGACGGGGACGGGATCAGGAGCAGGGAGTGGGGACGGAGATGGCTGTGTGA
>WEKX01017301.1:38984-84155 GCA_013390025.1 Pitta sordida
GCAAGTCGTGAAATCCGCAAAGATAGCGAACCCACTACGTACTTGAGTATGCCACGCCTGTAGCCACGCCCCCTCCCCTAATAAGGTAGGGAGGAGGGCGGGTCCCAGGAGCCGGACTTGTTTCAGATGTCTGGCTGTGCTTGGCTGAGGCGGGCGAGCTCTGGCGGAGGGGGGGGGGTCGCCAAGGATGGGACCAGCGTGGGGCTGGGGAGCAAGCCGCAGCGTGGGAGCGACGGGGACGGGATCAGGAGCAGGGAGTGGGGACGGAGANTTTGATTTTCTTTCTTCACGCCCTAATGACATTCTTAATCACTTCATGAGTTGCCTGCCCTTTTTTACCTAAGTTCCTTCAAAAGTTCCCTGTCAAGCCATATTGGTTGTCTTCTCTGCCAGCTTACCTTTTGGCACACTGGGACAGCCTGCTCCTGCTCTTTCAAGATTTCTTCCTTGACGTATGTCCGTTCTTCCTGGACCCCTTTGCTTTTAAGGGCTGTTTCCTGAGGTACAGTGAACCCCCGTTACTCGCGGGCTGTTGGGTCTGGTCCACCTCCTGCAAGNGGAACCAGCCTCCTGAACCTGCCGAAGTCTGCCCTCCAGAAGGCTAGGGTAGAGGTTTTGTTGATACCTCTCCTTACTTACTTTCTTACTTACTTACTTTCAATACTTACTGAGTATTGAAAACTCCACCATTTCATGCTCACTGCACCTGAGACAACCTCCAGCCACCACATCTCCCACCGGCCCTTACCTGCTAGTAAACAGCAGGTTTATCAGGCCCTCACCCCTGGTAGGTTCATTTACCAGCTGCAACAGGCAGTTAGCCTCCATGCACTCCAAGAACCTCCTGGACTGTTCTTCACTGTGTTGAGTTCCCAGCAGACATCCAGCTGCTTGTACAATAATTGATCCCCCTCTTCATCCTGCTTGGGTGATCTATAGCAGACTCCCACCAGGATGTCTACCTTCCCCACGATTTTGCCCCATGGGCATTCAACCTTATTGTCACTGACCTCAAGTTCTACGGTCAAGACAGTCCTTGAAATACAGAGCCCCCCCTCCACCTCTTCTACCTTGCCTATCTCTTCTGAAGAATTTATAGCCATCCATGGCAGCACTCCATGAGAGGCATCCCACCACATTTCCATGATGGTGACTACATCACAGCCTTCCTGCTGCATGATGGCTTCCAGCTCTTCTTGTTTGTTACCCATGCTGTGTGCACTAGTGCACATGCACTTCAGCTGGGCTGTTGATTTCACTCCTAACCCTGGCTTATCATTCTTATGCTCAGCTCCGGAGAGCCTGGTTTCATCCCCTTCCCCCTTCAAACTTCCTCCTTCAAAGCTCTTCATCAGCCCTGCCAATTTACAGACTAGATTTCTTTTGCCCTTGCTAGACATAGGAAGTCCATCTGACTCCAGCAGGTCTGGTACCATAAAAATTGCCCCATGATCAAAAAATCCAAAATTCCACTGAAGGACCAAACTTTTAAGCCACTTGTGGATAAAATGAGTTTTCCTGCTCCTTTCCTCATTCATCCCTGCTACTGCAGGAACTGAGGCAAACACCACCTGTGCACCTGTCCCATCAATCAATTGATCCAGGGCCGTGAAATGCTGGGTTTTTTGTCACAGACACGTCTGTGTCCTAGATGGCTTGTGTTTGTAGCTTTGGAACTCAGGCATCTCTTCAGGACAATACCTTTTACTTGGTGTCCTTCATTGGGATGTGAGATGATGTTGTCTACTCTGCTGCTGTCTTAAGACTTTGCCTGGCATTTTCCCAGCTGATTGTAAACACTCATGAGTTCTCTGGGCTGTTGTCACATCCCTGACCCTTGTTACTCATCCTGAATTTGGGATGCCCATCAGCCAAGTGGTGAGATATACATGGTGCTATATAAGCCCAACAGGAGGTGGTCTTATTTGCATATTCACGAGCCACTTATCTTTGCAGATTATGGGGTTTGCGGGCCTTGCTGAGACCCTAACTCCTGCAAATTTGAGGGATTACTGTATAAAGCAAACTCTTCTTTCCAAGGGCTAGTAGGGGATGTGGTGGGAAATGAACTTACTGTTCCCATATACAGTCATACCTTGGTAATTCATGCTGTCATATTCACGACCTCAGCGACTCCTGGAAATTTTTTCTGCAAATCTGCCTCAGTGATTTGTGGAGCTTCCCGGCTGACTCACGTGCAGTGCCTCTGCTTCGCCAAGTAGCAGTGCCAGTGCTCCCTGTGGGGCGAAACTGGCACGGCCCTGCGGGGTGAGTGGGCAGCACCCCTCACTCACTGGGGACAGCCACCAGTCACTCCTTTATGAGTGTTGTGGAGGTTACATGGTGTTTATAAGTCTCGTGGCACCTTGAGACGGTACAGTCGTGTGCCATGGTCCCTTCCCTTCTTCTCTGTGTTCTGTGGCTGGTCCCTGTCAGGGAAGGCTTATACATAGTCTAGCATACAGCACCGTGGCATGCCTCAGGGCACATGGGGCCCCATGCGGGGACATCAGCGTTGGCTGCCCCCTCTGCTCCACCCACCCCTGTGTGCTCTGAAGTGTTTGTCCCTTTGTTGCTGTCAGCACCTTTCCAGGGAGTGCCTGTGAACTGTGAGCAGGGACTGCCTGTGTGTGTGTGCGACTGCGTGTCTCTGTCTTACTGTTTCCACGGCTACAGGCAGGGGATGCGATACCGATAGCAGCAGAAGCCAAGTGCCAAGCACAGTCTGTGCCTGTGGGGTGCATGCCCGGTGCACCTGGTCATGACGTAGCCCCAGGGAAAGTGCCCCACGAAAGTGGGGCTGTGCTGGCTGTGGCAGCGGTGGGCCAAGCCATGAGGAGGCTTCTTTTCCCCCATGCCCTCCCCTGCCACAGCAGGAGGAGGCAGTGTTCTGCTGGGTCCATATGGCCACTGCTGCCACACTCGGGATCCGCAGATGCATCGTAGCCTCCACAATTGAAGGGAAAAAACCTCTGACACCAATGCCCTTGCCACTGTAAGAGGCCCCAGGGTGTTGCAGTGTTGCAAAGTTAAGGTTTCCCAAGCTCCAGGAGCACTGGCGGCATAGACCCGCACTGATCTGAGCCCGGGGACACTTGCCAGCCCCCTTCTGTGCCGCGGCCCTGGGGTGAGCCTCCCCACCATGGCAGCAATGCAAGCATGCACGGTGGGCAGCGGCCTGGCAGTGGCAAAAGCACCAGCGTGGCAGAAGAGAAGCCCAGGGATTCTCCAAGGGGGGGTGTCCCCAGTCAGAGAGGGCTCAGAAACAGTTCCCTTTGCTCCCCTGTGCTGTGAGAGCCCGTGGGGAGGAGCAGAAAATGCTTCCCAGCACTCCAGTATGGCAGGGGGCGGAGTGATGGGTGTGGTCCATATGCATATTAATGACCCGCCCGTGTTTGCAGATGAGACGATTTCTGGGAACCCAGGGAGACCTGAAACCCGCAAAAAGTAGAGGTATGACTGTATTTCTTACAGTTAAACTCCCTAGAGTTGCATGCAAGCACGCATGCCATATTTATATCAAGAAGTCACTATGATTTATAAATCATATGATATTAATGAATAAATAATAATGATTTGTTCATTAAATCATTAAAAATCAGGAACTTGGAAAATACCCTGTATAGACAGTATTTTTAAAAATTCAGATTTATCATTCTTTCTGTTCCTTCATTCATTCTGAGGGAAATAATACACATAGTTCCTTTTTACTTCTTGATTATCTAAATTTCTTATTCGGCTATGTGAGTGTAAGATGGGCAAAAGAGAAATACAAATGTATTCACATTTTCTTACATGTTTTCCTTTTCCATTCTTCCACCCTTCTGCAAATCCTAGTTTGGAGTGTTGGGTGCCCAGGGTGCATGTGTGTTCCCAGCTCTTCTGTCTCCAATAAATGCAAAGATGGACTTAAAGGAAGACAGAGAGAATGCAGCTATCAGGTGAAGGGACAAGAAATACCTTACTGAAGGGAATTGGGAGGGATTTTTGAGTTATCATGAGTATTATTGCAGACTAGGCCTGGATGTCTTCAAAGCGAGTTATGAAATATCTCAGGAGCTGTTTGGAGCCCCTTTGTTGCCATAACTGGAGTTCAGTACCAGCTTTAGGCTATGGGCCTTAAGTTTTCCCCTGAAACAGAAGCTTTGCCACAATATGACTTTCCTGAAGTCAGTAAGATAATGATAAGATGGTTATCTCACTGTCCTCAAAATATCCACTGAGCAAAATTAGAAGAATGGAGAAAGCTGCTCTTCTGTCTAATGCAGAGAATAATGCATGGGGAAGTATTTGAGGTTAGTATTGAAAAGCATAATCTATTTTCCTATCTCTATGAAAAAAATGTGAGAATTGCAGGAACTTGGCTTCTCTTATACCATTTCTTTTTCTAGAGGCCGTCTTGCTATTGGAGATGTGAGAATTTAAGCAAAATATCCTGAGAAAAGAATACTTTCAAACCTTTATTTATCAGCTGCTTCTGATCAGTCATCCAAAAGCTTTTTGGAAAAGAGGATCAGCGAAGATATATGCATGTATTAGGAATGGACACGTTTCTTAGTTTGTAAAGAACGGTGCTTTTAGCTTTTCTGCTTTTAAGGACATGACTTATAAAGTGAAGGGCTAAGTCACAATGTGGTATAGTCACATGGTATTATAATTTAGAGTCCTTTAGCTTTAAGTCGAACTTAGTTTGAAGGACAGTTACAGGTCTGAATATATGGGCCATGGAATGTCAGACTGAGAGGAAGATAAATTATTTAAAATTTGGCATGAGGGGTATTTTAATTGTCTAATGGGTATATTCCCCATCCCAGTGGGCTAAATATTGAGAGAATGCCTTTCAGCAGAGGGGATGATGTGTAGTTAGGTTTTATGGTTGGAATTTTAGCTGATAAGAGCTCTGGAGCAGGCTGTAAGCAATTCAGGCTAATTTCAAGAGAGTTAGGTAAAGGTAACTGCATTGTTAACGTCTGTGTTTTCTGTGCTTGTCATGAGAGACAGGAACCCTTGTTCTTGCAGCAGTTGCAAGAACTATTAGAGGTTAGAAGTTAATGCATACTAGATGGTGATCATAAAAATAGATGCAGAAAAAAAAAGAGGTAGAGCTTCCCTTTCTTTGCCCCACCCTCAATACAGGACAGAGGTTTAGAAATAACTGTACAGGAGAAAGGAAAGAAGTGGTCTGAGAGGTCCAGGTACGGCAAGGGTAAGAACAAGAAAGTACAAAACTGATGGTAAAAGTGTTGATGAGGATGAGAAAAAAAATCAAATTACATGAGAAAGCCATTCGAAACACAAATATCTAAAAGTGCTTCTAAAAATTCGGTGTGAATATATTTAAGCACTCTAACTTCCAGGTGAGGTCGTCTTGCAACTTTTTGTCTTCAACCCTCTCCCTAATGAATAATGCCTGCACCTCTTAGCTTTAAGGATTGTCCATGAAACAACTACTCCTCTGAGACACTTTTGGAGTTGAAAGTTTTCTCACCTACCCTTTACTGCACCAGGCTCTTAAAGACAGGCAGATTGAATGACTTGGCACTGTCTTGCTGTCATGCCAGTAGAGAGGACTATATGATGACCTAATGGAAGTTTTGCAGCCTATAGAAACTCTCAGATCATCTTATGCAGCTGCCAAATTCATTTGCAAGAGTGAGCAACTATCTTGATACTTGCCAACTGTTTCCATTGTGAGTATATTCAGTGAGGGGGTAAATACCCCATCCCCGCTGCTGAATCTTCTTACAGTTTGTCATTAGCACATGGGTACCAGGGTTTCATTTTAGCTTTGATTCAAATCTTGTAATTGTCCTCTTGTTCTCAAAGACTTTCAAGCTACTAGGTGATTGTACATGCTAATAACTTCTGGTTTCTGCAGAGCCTGAGGTTTGCTTGTATATTACTAAACAAGAAGTTCTTCAGACTGAACTTGGGCTACCACTTTATGGGCGAGCACTGTCACAAGGGTTAGCAATCTGTGGACTTGGTTTTTTTTGCACTAGAAGGTCCCAGCCTGAGTCACTGAAGTTGGTGGTGCTCCCTTCAACATTCATGCATGTTTGCTGTCTGATCCAGCTTTGAAGACAACTTTTTTCTTAGGGCATCCTCAGTTCTCTCAGATGTCTTTTTGCCTTTGAATCATGTACTTTATAGTGATTCTTTTTTTATGTCTATCATGGAGATAGCCTTCTGCAGTTCTGTGTGACAAAGGATCCTCCCTTTCCTTCCAAGATGCTCCACTGATTTAAGATATTCTCCTTTTCAGGGTGTTCTGTCTCATAATTTAAATTTAAATCTCTAAATTAACATGGGCCACTTGGTGCAGTTATTTGCCATGATACAAACCTATCTTGTGTAAAATTGGTGCTCATGTAGCTTTTTCAGCAATTTCTAGTAATTTGGCTACTTTAATCCTTGACAGTATTACAGCTGTGATTCATTCATCTCAGTAGCTCTCCAGATTGCACCGTTTGAATCTTTCTTTTGTATTCTAGACTTTTTCACAGCAAAAACCTGAATTTACCTGTTACTAAGTCTTATTTCCCCACTGTTGAAGTTTTGCAACATTAGCAAGGGGCTGTTGCTTGGATTTTAAATAATCATGCTGATTTTAATTTCCCTGGAAAAATCTTCTGATCTGTACTCACAGTTCCCATTTTTCATGAACTTCTAAATACAATGACTTCATCCACTTGAAAAGAGGGCTTTAATTATTAACATTTAAGTTGGGAGGCATCTGGGTTTTTAAAAGGAAAAAATCGAGCAAATTAAAAAGAAAAAAAACGAAGTAGCTGAAGCCCAAACGCAAAACAATTTTCAGAATTCTGAGATTCACAGATTAGTGAATTCTACCTTAAAAATAAGAAGGATAAGTGAAATGAGCAGTAACTTGCTCACAGAATTAAAACAGGATGTATAGAAGACAGCGAAGTGATGAGGGGTGCAGGTATGTTTATTTTCTTCAGTGCTGACCAGAATTCCTCACTGCTACCTGTGGTTTGTTGTCCTCTCAGCTGTGTTAGTACAAGTCTTTAGGAATATGGTTTCCAATTCACCCTACAATGATCCAGATAGAACCCGAAGAAGGTTTTTCAATGTACATATTTCTTTTTGTGAGCTATTTGTCCTGGGGCATACTGGATCAGGGAACTGCTGGTGGTTAAAACTAACCCAGCTCCAAAAACATGATTAATGTGAAGACAAATCAGTTCCCTGATCTTAGTTGCTCAGACGATTTGTCAGTGCTCATATCAGCACAGTGAAGGGGCAGGAACATGCCACGGTTTTGGGGAGGCAGAAATTACTGTTTTGGCAATGTCCCACATTTATGTTGACTTAAACCAATTATTCAATTATTATTATTGCAAAATAAATACATAATTAAATAAATAATTTTGTAGCTGGATCATCTTGCTGAACTGGCTGTGCACTGTGTTGCGTAAATGCAAGTGTTGGTGGAAGGCGTAGTATGAAGGGTGGACTGTGGCAATGTTGGGATTTTTTTTAATTGTCCTGGAGCTACACGAACTGTTTCAGCTCGACGATGTCTATATGTATCATTAATGTATCCAGGCTTTTCACCTTCTGTGATTCCTTGTCCAAGTAGTGGTATGACCTTAGGCTGATGAGCAGAGCTATTTTAAAAAAGGAGGGAAAAAAAAGAAGGAAAAAATCTTGGTTGGCTGCCAGCTTCATTTTTTACAAGGGTTATTTTACACTCATGCAGAGCAATATGTAATTCAGACATTCGATCAGGCACTTGGTCAAACGAAAACTTTATAGCAGTATTTTGCTATAATTACATGAGTGTGGAAACTTGGTCTCTCTGACAACATTAACCAGTAAGACAAAAGAGTAATACAAGTTTAGATAGGTCTGATATTAGGAGTTACAGCATCTGGTACCCATTATTGAGGAGACTGCAGCAGCTCCTTGTGGCCAGGACCTCAAGGATGTATCCCCAAGAAGCACATGTGCACACTGTATGTGCCTATACAGCTAGATATCAAAAAATGCACCACTCACACACACCAGGCAGTGTCAATAGCCTCATCCTTTCCCTTCACTGACTGACTGTGATGAAAGCCTGTTTGTGATCAATGCTTATGTACACAACATGGATCCAGCAGCAAGTGGCCTTAAATTCTTATTCTGCTCAGTTCCTAGTCCCTGGATGCCCCTGAGCTTCCAGTTGCCTCACAGACATGCACTGGGTCTCTCTGGCAGCTGGTCTGGGTTTATGATCTTGCTAGTGGCCAGTCCCCAGGTGTCCTGGTGTCTCTTCAATAGCCAAATCCCAGACCTTCTGATCTCTGCAGTATCTGGCCCAGACTCAGTCTCTCTGATTCTTGGCTCCCAAGCCTACTGCCTGGCTAGTCTGGTGTTTGCCAGAGGTCACACACTGACACAGGTATCCAAGCAGTGTGCCTGGGCTCCGGCCTCTCCGCTTGCTGCTGCCTCCAGCACCCGGGCCCCTGTGACCCATGGTACAGCTCCAGCTGCTGGCATATTGTTACAGGTTGGACTTGAGGATCTCCAAGGTTTCTTCCAACATTGCTAATACTGTGATGTATGCTTCCATACATGGTTACACAGAATGGAGATTCCCCTCACACAGGAAAATAATTCACTACAAACGTAGTTCAACAAGAGGATAGTACAATCTGCGGTGATCAGATGCAGGGCATGGTGGAACAACTACACCTCTTATCCCCTTTTTCCTCCTCAGTATCTTCCTGTGCTTGTTCTGTCCCAAACAACTTCCATGGTTCACCTTCTCTTGTCTTGCCTTCAGTTCTTCCTCTAAATGTTCTGTACTGCCTTCTGCAATCCCCAAATACTATTCTTGGCATCTCACAACGAGTCTCGTACCTAGTGAGCAGTAACCCCCTCCTTCAGTCTGCAAGGTGGTCTAGAGAGAGCCTCTCCTGTGGTCTTGGCCCTCTGGGTCACAACCCCAGTCCTGGGAGCAGCCAAACTGAGGGCTTGGTTTCTTTGATTTGGGTTATTTGGGTTCATCTCCCTGACACTGCCCACTTGTCCTCTTTGTGGGGAGCAGCCTTTAGTCACACAGCCTAACACTGACTTCTTTTTCTCACTAGAAAGTCAAGAGACTGGGTGGGCACTACAAACTGCTTCAACAGCGGAGAGTACACCCTGGCTTGTCTGTTGCTCCTCAGTTTTGATACTGCCAGAGCCTAAACTACCTGAAGCACATTATTTTTTTGTCCCCGGTTATGGAAGGACAACCAGTTGCATAAATTCAGGGGGGAGAAGGGGAAGGATAACCACCAGCTTTTTACTCTTGATATTAGTAAAGCGCAAAGTGAGAAGAAATAAGGAAGCATTAGGAGTTTAAAAGTGATAGTTTTCATACAGTGCTTCTAACCACAAGAGTATTTTGTTTCTCAAATTTGAGTGTAATAGGCTTCAGACTGTAAAATGCTTTATTTAATCTTGGCTTGAAAGCAATTCCAGCGAAGTGCACTGGTTGCAATTTTGTTAGGTGGTACAGAAAAGCCAAGTCTCAGAAAGGGTTCCAGAAAGTGCTTGTTATTCTAAATGCTAATTGATTTTTAGCAGTTAAAAGTTTTCCTTTGTTTAGTGTGAATTTCTTGTTTTGAATGCGGCTTGTGTCTGCTTTGGGTTTTCTCCCCTCAGAGCAAACAAGTTTATACCTAGATCTTTATAGCCTTAGGATATTTCAAGCTGTAATTATTTCGCTTTCCTTCCCCCTGCTCCTAGGCTCCCTTGTTTTCAAGGCTGAACATGTTAAGCTTAGGAAGCTGTTACCACTACCTCAGATGGTGTTTTCCGCACTCTTTCAGTGAAGTACGTAATTTTTCAAACTCATTTTTTGGTTTTCATGGTAGAGGAAAACCTGCAGATAGAAGGAGAGGTGCTCTCATTGTCTCATTTGTTGCTTTAGTTTACAACACACAAATGTAATGCCTCACACGGGTTTTTATGTGAAGACTTGGCTTAAGGTGATAGGCTGCTGAGCGCACATTAGGAATGCAGGCACATTTTGTTAAAAAAAAAATCAGATTTTTTTTTTTTAAATCCTGAAAAATGCCTGGATATGTTATAATAAGATTCGGTTGTTTCCCGGTGGATATCACGACAATCCCGGTATCCGCACTCTGCAGATCTGTCCCGACTCCGGCCCCGCTGCCGACAGGCGATGCCGGGCCGGGGCTGGCCCCGAGCCGCTCCCGGGGAGCGCAGCGGGCTCTTTAAGAAGCCCCGTGTCGGTGGCTGCCGCCGCTGCCAAGTGCGGGAGAAGCCGAGCTTTGCGGCGGAGGCCGAGCGCAGGCAGCGGCTGGGGGAGATGCCGCCCCGCGGTGACTGACAGCAGGACCAGCTCTATGCAAATGGCGCCGGGGGCTCTGCCCGGGCTCTCTCGGCGCCGCCGCCCGCGCCCCGTAACCAGCGAGCCCCGCACAAAGCAACGGGGCTTGGGGGGCACATCGGTACACGTGAAATCATCTCCAGCACCGTTTCACTTTGAGATACGTGGGGAGATGTGTCAGAGCTTGTTACTCAAGCTAAATTAGGTAATTTTTAGCTGGGTAACGTGCTAATCTTTAAACCTTTATGTTTCTAAATCCTGCGTATGTCTGGTCTCCTTATACAAAAGTGTATTTTGCTTGTTTCTTCTCGCCTTCTTCAGTCTGAAGCCTTATGTAGGTCAGGCTTGGCTTAAGCAGATTTCCTGAACCTGCGTCAGCTTAAGCTGAAGGAATTTTAATAAACCCTCCCTTGTAGGCGTGGGCCTAAATGAGACTAGCCTAGTTAAGCCTGATCTTTTTTCTGTTTGTGAAAAAGAGCTGATCAGAGCTAGGGACTGCATGGTGGCTCCAGGAACGGCTTCCTTAATTCAAAGATAACAATGGTTGGGAAGGCCAGATCTTCTAATTTTACCTTATCTGAAAAGCTCGATTTGCTAAAACTCGTGAAGCCGTATGTTAAAATTCTCGAGGAACATACCAATAAGCATTCTGTAATAGTGGAAAAAAACAAATGCTGGGATATCATAGCTGATAACTACAATGCCATCGGAGTAGATCGCCCTCCTCGTACTGCACAGGGCCTGCGCACGCTGTACAAGAGGCTCAAAGAATATGCCAAACAGGAGCTATTGCAGCAAAAGGAGACCCACTCAGACTGTAAAAGCAGCATTTCCGAGCCAACCAAGAAAGTTGTGGAGATGATTCCACAGATTTCCAATGTGTGTTTAAGAGACAGGAGCGGTGTTCAAAGGTGAGATAATTCTTTTTATTTTGTTACTGAATGAAAATTATGGCGCCTCCTATCTACTCTGTAACGCTTTTGCTTGTGCTCAGGCTCCTAAAGGAAATGTTTGTCAGAGCAAATTCCCAAATGGGGAACAATGACAAAAATAATACTGCTTTTGTTTAATGGGAAGCTTTATGGTGACTTAGCACTGCATTTTTTTTTCCAGTTCTCTTTCAAAGCTTGTTTCAGAGTCTTTGTCATACTCTGGAAAGTGAGGGTTAAGAGAGAATCAAAGAGAAATAGTAGCTCCAACCTCTACCCCTCCCCTACCTTTTAATACGCAGATTATTCAAACACTGGCAAAGTGATGGCTATTCTCCTCCATTTAAGGTAATACTGCAGTCATTTTGCAACATATGGGACTGTTACCAGTTTATGTAGGATATTTAATAAACTTAGTTCACAGAGCTAAGAAACCTTACTCATGTATCTTTTTTCTTTCATTTATTCTGATGTTTGTATGTTACGTTTTAGCTGATTCCAACCCTAAAAAAAAGAAAAAGACTCCACACTGCAGTGCCTTTGTGAGTGCAAATGTTTTTTAAAATTATACTTTACTTGCATTGACGGTAGTTCCCTGAAGCTGGAGCAAAGCTAATTGCAGTCTAAACTCCAAGCAGTTCTGTGTTGTACGTGAGTAGTGTAAATACAGAGAGAAACTCTGAAGCTCAGAGGTACAGCACTAGAAGTTTTCTTGGTTTTGTTTTTTTTTTTTGTAGGGTTTCTCTTTTTTTATTGCTCAGTAAAGTGAGACACACTGTCTAGATTTGAGCCAGACATAATACAGGCAGGCAGAGTTAGGCTTTCTCCCACAGCTGGCTAATGCCCCTCATATCTGACTTGCAACACTCTGCTGGTTCTGTATTGGTCCTTGAGGGATCAAAAAATGCCTGGGTCAGGTTTTGGTTCCTCCAGATACGAAAACTAAGTGAAGGGGGGCAGGGTGGGGAGTCAAATAACTCCCCAGCAACCTTGAGAAAACTGATTTTTCTTATTTTCCCAAGCAGATTAATGGAAAGCAAACTTTGTGTATTTTAATCAGATATCCTGACAGTGGGTGCCGCAGCGTAACACTCTAAGAAAAGCTGGCATGCGCACACTCACTGAATTGGATTCATGGTGCCACTGGTTGAGCTGAATGGTAACAATTGTCTAAATCCCAACATGCCAGATGCTCTAAAAATATGCTGTTGTGGGTCCTTTGCGTAAAGAAGTCTAAAGCAACTGGCCTGTGCTGCTGCTCCTGGTAAATGCCCCTGGAGGAACCATTCCAAAGAATTCTCTGGAACAAAACAAGGCTTTTAATTGCACTAATAAAGGTTGCAGTGTCTTTACTACCAACTTTTGTAAGGAGGGGAAAGAAAAAATAGTGTGAGGACTTTGGTTTGTAGGCCGGCTTATAAAAAGCACTGACACTTTTAGTGAATGATTAAGGGCTAATGATCTCCATAGTGTGTCTCCTATATTTTAAACATTTTTTGCAGCTCTTTGTGGGTCTGGGAACATTGACTTACCCAAAATGGTTCGTCTTAGGAACAGGCACTACATTGTGTACTCAAGGAAAAGAATATATTTTCAAAGATTATTTTTTTCCCTGCCCAAGTACATCATTATTTAATAGGTATAATTTTAACTCTTAAGTTGCATTTTGCCCTGATTTTATAAACCCTGTATTGGGTTTTAACTCACCAAGATATGACTTAGGTATTGTAGGAGGGAAATACAACTTAAGTCCAAATTCTTAATCACACCTTTAAGCAATTTCTGGCTTGCTGTGATTAAACAAAACCTGGTGAATCATGGGTGCCTGCAGGGTTATAAACACTATGCCCCAATTGTGGTAACTGTTGTTTGTCTTTCTTTCAGTCAAATTGTGAGAGACAACATTAGTAACCACCATACAGGCAGCTCTTTTGTTTCTCAGTTCCTTCTTTCTCTCTTTGCTGTCTAATTGTTTTCCTCTTAAGAGGCTGACTAAGGGGAAAAAAAAGCCTCGTCAGAGTTACCTGAAGATTTGGTAATTTTCTCGTTCTGTGTGGGTTACACGTTGAGATGGAGGCTCTAGTCTATGTTAGACTAAATCTTACCTTTCTTTCTTCTGTTTAACCTCTCACACTTTCTCCTTCGGCTCTGTCTCCGTTTCCTTTTGTCAGAGTGACCTGCTTCTCCTGCTGGTTATTTCCTATTTTCTCAGGCTAGAAGCTGGCCAGGAGCCAGCAAGTAAGGAGGAGGGAAGCTGTATTAGGAGCTGCGGTTGTGAAGAGGGGGGGGAAATCTGGAATTAAACTCAGCACTGGGGAAAACAAGTGAAATTTTGTGTGCAGGATAGTGCTTCCGATGCTCAATGAGAAGAGTAAAAGGAATGTGAAAAAAGAAGTATATAGGAGAAGTTGAAGCTCTGTGGCATGACGAAGAGGGAGTAAGGTGATCTCGTTGGTACTCCATAGACAGCTCAGGTAACAGTCAATAGAATTAAGATCATCTTCGCATTTGCATTTTCTTCGGGACATTAATGAAAGGTCAGTTTTCAATACCTAGTTCAGGTGGACTGTTTTGGGTTTTTTTAAAAGACTCTAGTTAAAATAGTTTGTGTGGTTGACAGGCTTAATTTTTTGAAATACATTGCTCTGACCCTGGTCAACACATTTACATGTGATTATTGAGAAGCTTTAATGCTTTTGTTCTAGAAAATGCATTTTCATGTTAATGGATGGCGGGCTAGTCAGGGTCCTTTGGAAATTGTAACCATGATTTCTTATTTCTTTTAAACCAAGAGTTTTGAAGACCATGCGAGATCCAGAAGTTATCATCATGCCACCTTTTTATTAAGGAGTTAGTGCATTTATGTGTGAACAGGAAGTACAAATTACATTTCTTCTATTACTAACCAGAATAGTATTTTAATAATCAGATAGTGTGTGGATTATAAGACTTTCAAGACGTTTAAAAAGTGTAAAAAACCCCTTCCATTCCCCAGTTTAATAGATAGAACCTTGGGTCCTCAGGTGTGTAAGCATCCGTGAATGTTCAATTAATCCTGGATCCCCTCACTGCCTTTAACTGCTAGGGGCAAACTAGTTTTCAGAGGGTTGGGAAATGTCTCAAATCTGCAACCAGGAGCTGTAGACCCTGTTTTAAACAGCCACGGCCAGGAGGATGCACTGGCTGTGCTGTCAATACCAGGTTAATATGTTCCTGTTCCCATGTTACACTATACTGCCTTCTCAGTCATGCCACTAGTATTTAGTCTTTGCAGATCTGGACTGTAATAGATCAAGAAGCTGATCTGGCTAAAAAAGCATTACCTGAATAAAGGAGTGATACGCAGAAGTGCAGGGCTTCAAACACAAGTGATGGTAGAGAAGTGTTAGGAAAGGTTGAGCCATTATTACCATCAAAGCCAATGCAATGTCAAATCATGATTTGAGATGCTGCTGACTCAGGGGTTTACACAAAGACAGATGAGTCAAGTGGGTGTTGTTCTTTCGAAAGGAAGTGCACAGAACTATATGTTGTCCTTAATGGAAACACTTCTATGTCTTCTCTTGAAGCTTCAGAAGAATACTAGGGTCACCAATTTAAAGAGAAGCAGCAAGGATTAGCTTGATTCCCAAATCTACTGGCAAGGTCATCACTTGGCCTCTGGTTTCTTCTCTGAAGGCTCTTTGTGTAATTTTATTTAATGATTATTGTACTTTTGAAAAAACCCCAAATGTTTGGTGCATGAATCAGAAACAACGAGCACATTAGAATGAGGGAAGATTAATAAGTTTGGGAAATGGAAGTGTTTCTTTCCACTCAATCTAAATTAATGTCCTTGTAAAATCACATTATGTATTATATAAACTCTCTCCTCTGTTACTTTCATGACTTGCTGCTTCTTTTTCTTTATATTTTCATCTATCACCAATTGCTCTTCTCGCTCCTGCTGGGCCAGAAGGGCCTACCAGGCGAGTTCTCTGTTGGCTGTACTGCCTTTATGGCAGCAGAGTCTGAGCGAAACACGGCTGTGTCTGTGTGGTGGAAGGAGAGGGGGGTACAGGTGATGTTCAGGCATAAACAGCAGAGTAGTATTCAAATGAAGCATTGGTTACTTAAAGCTATGCCTTTTAAAATAGTTTTTAATGGCTTATTTAAATATGATTTTATGTGTTCTAGTGCTAGTATCGATAAAGAAACAATTGCTGGTACCAGTTCACCACAGGCAATGTTGGATCACCATCCTGCGACAGTCATGATGGACTTGCAATCAGAAGAGGATATCAAACCTCCTCCTTCTTTGATTATAGACTCACAGCAAAATGAGCACTTAGGACAAGAGGAAGAACACCAGCTGGTGCATATTATGGAAAGGTCTCCTTCAACCTCAGTATCTTCAGTTGATATGAGAGTGATGATGTCTCCATCCCCTGTACCAAGAAGAGATGACTTTTTTAGGCTTGAGGTTGGAGAACGCTTTAGACCAATGTGTGGTTATGACCCACAGATGTTACAAATGCTGAAAGAAGAGCATCAAATAATATTAGAAAACCAAAGAAAAATTGGTCTTTATGTCCAAGAAAAAAGGGATGGTTTGAAAAGAAAGCAGCAACTGGAAGAAGAACTGTTGCGAACAAAAATCAAAGTAGAGAAGCTGAAGGCAATACGACTACGCCGTGATCTGCCAGAATACAGCAATATCTAAATATTTTATTACTTCTGTCATATTCTTGAAAACACTTAATAATAAATGCAAAATTGTTCCTTATGTTAATATGGATGGATCAAAATCTGGGCTTGAGACACGAAAACATATTTTCCATGTTGTTGTTTGTGTACCTTAGAAAAATACCTCGTATGCATTTGAATGCACCAACTCTTCTGGTCTGAACTATAATCAAATCCTGTACTCTTAAGTGTTCGGATTGATAAAAATGCAAGCTTTTAAAATATTTCAAGTTATCTCTGTTAGAGTGTGATGAGCTAATGAAATTTAGCTCAGCTCTTGGTAAAAAATTTCATTTTCATATGCATTATTTTTTCAAATAATCACCTTTACTGTCTTCATGAGGTTACAGGATAAGAGATACATATAGCAAGAAGAAATGAGAGGCTATGTTTAAATGTCGTATTCTTTTCAAGTTGGTGAACCCTATGGCAGTCGTGAGATTTTGCTGATATATCAGCTTGGAAAAGAAAATTTCTGGATTGTTATATTTTTTTAATGTTCTGTAGACAGTTGAATAAGTGTACATGTTTTTAAAAGTCAATAATTTTTAATTGTTTCCAGTGGAGGAGTGTTTCTATAGGATGTTACCAAAATAGAGACAATGAATGCAGCACTTGGTTTTTAAAACTGCATGCATGTGTAATTTGTGTGTACAGTTACCATGATCATATATTCAGTTATAGTAATTATACTGGCGATCAGCCACATAAATGTCTAATTTCCTCATTTGCATGCATAATTACTACAGTGCATGTGCAACCAAGGCAGTTGCAGGTGCCTTTGATCGATATCACTAGCGCTATAAGCTACTGAATTGAAATTGTTTCTGTATGTAACACCTGACTTGAAATCAACAGAAGATTCTGTGTTATTCTGGGTACCTTTTATAGATGCTGTTGTTCTGATCTTTTGATTAGTTTCAAATAAAAAGCCCCAAATGAAAACAAAATTGATTCTTCTGTCTGTCCTAGTGGCAGCTGTTTCCTATGTAGTTATTATCAGCATTCATAACTGGAAGAAAAATACCTGGGAAACATCAGTCCCAGATGATTAATTTCTTCATAATTCTGAGTCTCCTGCCTTTTGTGAATATATCCACAACTGCCTTAGACCTCTGACTCCTTATTCCCTGTAAGAATACTTTCCCCTTCCTCTAATGTTTAGCACAAGAGAAGGAAATGAAGCACAGCATCAATAAAAAAGAGAGAACAAAGGAGATGTAATTCCTCGTGTGCCTTCCATCTCAGAGGGCCCCAAAGCCAGAATGAACAAAAGCAATAGGAAGGAGACTATTTCTTCCTTGCTCCTGTCACCACTGTTTTCCCATATTTACTTGTTTCTCCACTCCCACAGCCTGGGAGCATCAGGCACTGGTCTGCATCAGCAGGCTCTGAGTGAGGTAAGCCTCACACCCCCTCATTGGTCTTCTGAGCAAACCAGGTTCCCTTTGTAGGCACAGGGATAGGTGTGTGTTGGAAACTGTGAAGACTGGAACCATGTAGATTTAGCTGAGAAACTAGTGGAGCTTAAAGAATTGTAGTTAAATTGTGTGATTGTGGACAAGAGAATTGATGTTGCCTGCCAGTGCCCGGGATAACAGACTACAGGTGCCTTTAACAGGTTACAGGTAGGAAAAATTGAGGAAGCAGTTTTTTACAAAGTGAGGAAACATACAGAGCAGTGAAAACAGATGTTGGCAATGTGGAGTTCCCCAATGCTTTTTCAGTTGTTTTCTAGAGGAGAGAGCACTGTAAGTGTTTTGGGAATTTTTGTGTGCACTGAATGTTATAGTGCCTGGATAAGTGGCCTTTGTTTCTGTACAGTCCTTGGCTTTCTGCTGTATTTTTTAGTTCAAGGAAATTCATCTGTTTTGTGTAGCTGGAAACACTTCAATGAGATATTCACTTCCCTGAGTTCACAAGCATTAAAATGCTGGCTTTAATAAATAAATAAGGATTTTATTTGTTCTACTTCTGAGAAATGGGAAACAGCACTAAATTATCTGCTCTCATCTTGTAATTTGGAAATATCTGATCTTATCCTTCTGGTTGAAAATCAGAATTCTAATTTCTAGTGGTAAGGAATTAATTTGTATTTCTTGTTTCTGTTTGTACATACTATGCAAGTGAAGAAGTTTTTAATAGTTTAGAAAATAATTCCCATACAGCTCATTGTCTTGCAGTGGTATTGTATTATAGCTACTCTTATACTGACCACAAAAATGCTCTAGAGATCTTAGAGTATTTTTTGTTGATGCTAGATGAAGAGGTGGCCTTGGGTTTCTGTTGGCATGGTATTTTTATTTCGAGGACTAGAACCAGAGGAATTTCCAGTCTTGGAAAGCTGACAGTCTTTTCTGAACTGGCAGGCAAATTAGTTGCAAAAATAGGACTCCCTTGTATTCTTGGTGATGGAAGGGGAAGAATGCAAGTGAGTAAAGAAAGAAAATGCGGCAGCCTGGTCAGAGCTGTCCCCATATGGTCAGTGTTCTTCCACGTTTGGCTGTTCTGGCTTTGCCTCCTCTGTTAGTGGAAGGCCTTTCATTCTCACCTGCAGGCAGCAGCTCTTGTGCAGAGATCTCTCGTGCTTCTGGTCTGCTTTGTTCTCGGTTTTGTTTCTTTGGGTTTTAAGGGAGCTTGGAGAAGCGGAAGCATCTGTTGAGTCTCCGTGGAGCTTGCTTGTTCCTTTACTAGTGAGGTGACATTTGTTTCCTTTCACTACAGAAGTGTTTCCTCCTTCAGTAACATTATACAGTGATCCCCGCATATTCGCGGCACACGTATCCGCGTACTCAATTAATCGCACTTGGATTTTCAGTGAGTTGTGAGACCGCCCACGTGCCAGAATGTCCTGGACCCCGGATTTCATGGCCGGGAAGCACCAAAGGGCGCTTCCTCCGCTTTAATGAGGTGCTACAGTGCGAGCCACACTCCCAGGACCGCCCCTCCAGACCTTATTAGTGGAGGGTGCGTGGCTACAGGTGGGGAGTAGTTGAATATTCATGGGTTCGGTATCTTCACAAATTTCATAACTCACGGGACCTGCCCAGACCCGACCCCCAGAGAATTCCAGGGGATCTCCGTATTACTTTTTCAGTGCAGTGTGATTCTGACTATATGTTATACACTCTGTGCTGATGGATCTGCATTTCTTTCTCACTCCACATCTGCTTTACAGAATCGGGTTATCTGTCTGAGTCAGACTTCTCGCTTCTCTGTGCCCATTTCTGGTTTTTTTCAGTGTATTCCTAATGTGGGGTGCATGCAGCACAGCTGTGGCTGGTCCTTCTGGACCATGAACTGCTATGAATTTATACTTTTTCAGCAAATTATACTGTGTTAGCATGTGTGAAAGAGATGGTAGGGAGCCCTTCCCTCGTCCACCCTCATCCTCTTGCTCCCTTCACGACATCTGGCAGTGCCATTCTTTGTCTGCATGTTTGTAATGTATGTAGTAAAAGCAGAGTAATTTTAGGCAAGGACAATTTTCTGCCATATGTTCGTGTCCTTCTACTAAGGTGACTGAAATAAAAAGGCAATTCTGAACATGTAACAGATTTATGCTTAGGATTTGGATAAAACAATGTAACTCTGATAACTTTGTGGTAATTGTGAGAGTGTCTTGTGTAATTTCATCCATCTGAGTAATTGTCTAATGATCAGTCAATAATTTCATCGGCTGCTCCCTAGTTATTTTGCTTCTTTTGTCCCTCCCCGCTTCTCCCTGTAAGCTTTTGACTCCGACACTGTCATCTCAGTGGATGTGCTTGCCTTAGGTCTGAATTCTTATCAGGTAGAACTGGTAAGAGAGTGCTCCAAGAACAGGAGAGATTACTCATAGCTAATCTTGCTTGTCATACCCCTGTTTTCTAACATCTTCCACCCCACTAGCTTAAATTCCTTTCTTTCATTTCCATTTCTACACATTTTCTGACTTGGTATTTTTTCCCCCGTACAATGAAAATGCATAGAATAGGGCTTGCATACTGTCTTTTGGGGGCAGACTTGTGCCCACTGGATTTCCAGTAGGCAAAGCCATTAAGTTGCTTATAATTAAATGAGAGTTGTTGAGCGGGACAAACAAATGATGAATTGTGATACCCAGGCTGCCTGACTAAACTGTCTTTTAAAATTTTCTGTATCTTATTTTAAAATAAGGTCTGCTTTAGGATGGTTCTATGTGAATTTTCACTTCAGTAAAATAATAAAAAGGTTACTCAAGAAGATGAGAAAGTGTTTTCCTGAGATGTTGATTACTTTTCCATTTTGCACATGAAAATAAAGACACTGAAAGAATGTTTTTAAGCATTAAAACACATTAAATGTAGCTTCCCAGTGTGTATGCCTAATGTGTCATGCTGTTATTCTGTTTTAAATATACAACTATTAAATAATTTGAGAAATCTCATAGTCTACATCTTGGATTATAAAAAAGGTGCTGTTTACAGTAATGAAAATAGTGTTTGTTATCTGGCTGTGTAACACATGACAACATTTCAGTCATTCTGTGACCTATGTTTCTGTGTTTTATCCCTGCTAAAAGTGAAAGTGCTTGTCTTGATGTTGACCAAGTTGCCTGTGTGTAGTGATGGTTTGGGCATCCAGGTTGCCTGGGCAAAACTCTCTCCATAATAAAGATACAGTTTTGTGAAGTCCCTTTGAGTGATAGCTAGGAAAATGTGACTTCTTCCTTGTAAAACCTACAGTTGTTCAGTGGTAAAGTAGCTGAAAACCTCAGTTTGTGTGTAGGAAGGTGGATAAGGGTCAGAGAACCCCAGGAAAGCTGTAGCCACTTCTGTAGCCACTGGCATTCCCCACTGCTTGTGCCTTTCTTCCCTGCTATGGGATTTTCACACCATTTTATCCTGGTGATTACACAGAATAATTTGTTGATGTATCCGAGTATTTCTGAGTGAATGTAGCACCTTGCTTTACTCTGTTACTCACACAAGAAGAATATAATATAATTTTCATAGAATACTTAATCAACAGTTATTCTACAAAATTTACGATTTCTATTTGCTCTTTAGCAAAACTGTGGTCTTGAAAAATGCCACTGATTTGTTTTATATTTTAAGTATGCATTTAATTACTTTTTTTAAAAGAAATTGTTTCCTGGCCATTTTTTTGCCTCTTGATTTTCATCTACAGTTAGGATAATTGCAATGATTAGCATAATTTAACATACATATAGCAAAAAAAAAATAAATCCTGGATTACATTGTCTCTCTAAACTCAGTTGATGTGAGGACTCAGTTTGGGTAAGACTCAGTCATTTTCACAGAATCGCACAATATTTTGAGTTGGAAGGGACCCACAAAGATCATGAAATCCAGCTTTTAAGTGTATGGCCCATATGGATATCAAACCCGTGACCTTGCTGTTATTAGGTCTATGCTCTAACCAGCTGAACTGATCTCAGGGATTATTTGTCTAATGTGTGTGCCTGTGTCGCCATTTCCTTGCTTTGTATCTTGTTGTAAGATCCTTGTCTGTATTGCTAATGCTTTCTCAAAATACATCAGTTTTCAAAGTTTGGGACTTCCTGCATGCTTGAAACAACTAAATCAGTTTAAAAATGACTGATTTTTTGGTTGATGTTGTTTAAGCTTTACCAGTGAAGCAGTAGGACAAAATGTTTATCTAGTTTAGTGATGGGGAGAAGGGATTTTGCACTGCTTCTGGTTAGTTCCTACAGCGTTATTTGAGTCCTGCGTTGCATCAGATAAAACCTTGCAATCAAGTCGTATTTGTTAATAATCACTGAAGATGTCATGTGAAAGTAATTTATAACTCAGCAGCAATTTGCAGGTAAATTTTATGTAGCCCAGCCATTGATACTATATTAAGAATGTCATTTTGCAAAGTCAAAACATTTGTGTGACATGCACCAGAAATACAGAATTAAAATCAGAGTGTGTACATTGCTGTTGCTGTTGACATGTTCTCTGTTGTAATATGGCATTCACTTAGGATGCCCCCCAAAAACTGACTTTTAAGTTCTGCACTTTTCACCCAGGTGATGTTTGCATCATTTTGCATTGTAAGGAAGCTTTGGCAGTAGGTTGTACATTGTGATGGACTTCCAGATGACATTCGTAGCATCGACTGTCAGTTTGGCCAAACTGCTTTATGCTGTTTGCTCCTCTTGGGCTATAATGTGTGTGTTCTACGTGTACGTTTGTACTTGTTTATGCCTGAGCTTTTTTCTGTGAAACAGATTGCCTGGAGAATATTCTGTTTAGGACATACTGGGTTTTGATCATCTTTCCGTTGTAGTGTTCCAGTTTCCTTGTGCTTTTGAAGAAGTTCTTAAAGCATGTTTGGCCATTCCTATAAAACCTCACTCAAGTTTGTCCAATTCATGAGTCATTGGCAAACACAGAATTTGGTCATTTTCATTACAAGTTTGTTATGCTTTGGTTGTAGTCCATAATTAAACTCTTAGGAGAGCCTGTCTGAGCACATTGGACTGTTGAGAGTGGATCAGGGATTCTTCAGCTGTGAACATCTTGAATGAATGCAAGAAAATGTGTCGCTCGTTTTGCCACTAACAGGACAGCCGGCCTCAGTGAGTGAGCCACGTTGTTTGGATGCAGCCATGATCTCGAACACAACTGTTCTTCTTTTGAGGCAGTAAGTTTTTTGCAGCTATTGGACTGTCCAGCTGGATAAGTAATGGCCCAACTCTTTTGAGAAAAAAACCCAGCAGTAGCCTGGAAAACATGGTTTAAAGCTATGGGATTCAGGGTGCTGCATAGTATGTGTGCAGAAAAGGAGTGAATTATGCTTATCTAGGGAATTTAGCCATTGCAGTTTATTGTAATTATTTCTGCTAGATAAAATCTATTCCTTTCAGAATAGCTTTTGTTATATAACTGTGTATGCTAGTTTGCTGTAGTTATGTTTTTAAAATGTGATTCTTAAGTAAACTTCTGAAATGGCACTAAAGATGTTTTTCAGCAGACCAGAAATTAAATATACGTCTTTAAGAGTTTCAGATACTTTAACTCTGAAGAGCTAGTGGGCATCTGTAAAGGTTACTTTTGGATTAAATATAGTAGAGATAAATTTAATCTTTTTCTAGATCTTGTCCTTCTCTGATGAACGTACACATATACATGTGTTCCTAGGCACATACAGACCCAACGAGATACACATGCAGTAAGTTGATAAGAGCTGCACATGCTGCAGAGCCTTTCCAGCAACATCAAGGGTCAAAAAAGTCCTTTGGGAATAGCAAGTAGAGCTGGTCTGCTCATGGCAAGCTGCCACACCTCCATGTCTTCTACCATTTCCTTATATAAGTGGTCATCTCAGGACCAAAAATAGGCATGGTTGACACAAAGTAGGCCTATTAAAGGCATCATTAATTTAAGGATCTCTGCATGGAATAATTTTATTAATTTACATTGGAATTTCTATGCAGTTTAAGTTGCATCCAGAGCCAGCAAAGGCAGTGCAGTGCGCACCTCCACAAGGATGAATTTCTTCTCTTCCATCTTCCCTGATCTTCCCTGTTTCAGTTTTGCTTTCCTAGTAAGAATTAAAACTAGAGCTCTAGGTTTTTGTGTTTGGGTCATAAATACTGCTTTTCTGCTTGGACTACTGAATGGATTACACTTATGTAAATCGAAGTTATGTAAGTTGATTTGGAAAGATTACTCTTTCCCTTTCCAAATATTTCGTCAGCCACTCTACAAGTAATCATTGCTGCATAACACATGAAAATTCTAAAAAATATGACTCATCCCTTGTGTGCCTCTTTCCAGGCTAATGTCATAAATTTTAAACAGTCTTGTTTAAATAATTTAGTATAGGAATATATTGTGTTTCATGCTTGTGACAGTGGGTGGAAGTTTATTAAAGACTCTTTACTATAATTCAGGAAAACCAAAGATGGCCATTAATAAACACAAACAGTACATTCAAAGTATTTTCCTTCCAGTACATGCCAAAACAGATGTTAATATGAAGGGTACATCACCTTAATAAATCCCTTTCTGCCTGCTTGCTTTTTCTTAAAGACCTAAAAGTCTTTGCATTTTAGGAACAGAGATTTTGTACAGTACAGAAATAGGGGTTTTTTTAACATTAAAAATAGTAGAAGTAATAGCAAATGCTTAAGAGATTGCCAAACCATATATTTTCAACATACCACATATGGGCTTAGCTGTGTACCTTCCATTAACATTTAAACACAAAAGGATTAACACATCTCTGCAAGCTGCTTCAAAAAATGACTGCTTTATGAGAAGGTTACAATTAGCCTGTGTTTGTGTAACAGTCTATTAACTATTTCCTAGTAATTTGAGGGGTTTTGGTAATTTAAATATTTGAATTTTTTCATATCTCATTTAGATTATAATTGATTGCAATAAAAGTCAATATTTACAGAACCCAAGAATAAATTCTGCTTTCAGATATCACTTTTGCATTTATTTCTTGAAGTAAAACCCCCTTTACTTCACAAATTAATCAAAACAACTTTCAGTGTGGATGGCAACATTAAGAAGCATGGTAAACAGTTGATTTGGATGGCATTTGACTGATTCCAATGTTTTACCAAGCTGATTTGTCTCACTGTACCGAATAATGCCTGCAGACTTTCAGGATTCTCAATGATGCTGCTTTTTCCTTTGATAATAGCGCTCATACATCTATTTCTGTGGACTTGACAGAAGCTTTCAGCTTAGTTCATTAAATTTTTACAGTGAAAACTAGGGTCAGTTGTATTTTTAGACAGTTGAGAGGTTTAGCAACAATAGTTGTCTACCATGGTGCTCTAATTTTGAAAGTACAGTCAGCCTTCTTCCACTTCACACCCCCCAGATAGCGGCTTCACATCTTCACATCTCCGTGGCGTGATTTTTCAGCAATTAGTTCTGAAAGATTTACAGACTCTCGGGTTAGACGTGGTGTCCGAGACTTTCTCAAATGACTCTCCGAGACGTCCTCATCTACCCCCAGTATGGAGAGACCAGGTCTACCCACCCGGAGAGACACCAGGACAGCGGCGCAGGCGGCTCCCCCGCACCTGTGTTCCCGGCTGAGTAGAAAAGGCGTTTTTCCCGGTGTGGGGTGGCCGTGGGCACTGGGAAACACCGACACAAACACCAACACACAGCAGGGCAGTCCCGAAACAGTGCTGGAGCACTGGGGGGCGGTGTGAGGGTGGGGGGCAAATTTGCATATTAATGAGCTGCCGTTCTATGCGGATGGAGTGCTTTGCAGGAGATGAACAAGGCCCATGGTACCATGGTATAGGAGACCCGACTGTATATGCTCTTCATCCTCCCTCCTCTGCAGCTGATACCATTAAGAGAGAAATGTTTCATTGAACAGTGATGAGAGGATTGTTCCTACTTGGTCAAATTAAGTACATCTGCCATCTCTGTTACTGTATACAGAAGGTTTCCTATTTGAAAATAAGATTACATACTCTAAGTACCCAAAAACTTGCAAATATCCAGCCTTCACACTCAGTTTGGTATAGTCATTAAGTACCTGGTTAAGGAGTTTATTGCTGTAGGCTTCCTTGCCAGCTTCAGTTCACAAATGGACTGTGTCCACTCACTGAGTCACTAGTCAGTATTTTCATTCTACCTCCTTGTTCAGTTACAGACCTACACCTTCTTCTCAGCACACTATTCAAACTATTTTTAGTTAATTAGCTACCTTTTTTCCTCTGGTCCTCATCATAATAATATGAGTGCCTCCCAGACGTAATTGTGTTTCACCACAATCCTTGTAAGATAAGAAGTTTGTATAATCTCCACCTTCTAGGAGTTAAAAGTGGGAGTTGAGGCACAGAGAGAATAAAACCAAACCCCTCCATTTTTATGGGAGGTGTGGACTGAATCAGTGAGGACGATGTTTTGTCAGCGCTTTAGTATTCCGTACAGTTAATCTTTCCAAACCACAACTTCCAGTTATATCTGTGAGTGTTCATTACTAATACAAATGAGAATGAATTGCAAGTCAGGTGCTCAGACAAATATTTGTTGCTGAAAGTCGGGGTTAAATGACTTCCCTTATACCACAGAGGAACTGTAGAAGCGACTACGGGAACTGGGGTTGTTCAGCCTGGAGAAGAGGAGGCTCAGAGGTGACCTCATTGCTGTTTACAACTACCTGCGGGGAGGTTGCCGCCAGATGGGTGTGGACCTCTTCTTTCAGGCTGACGACAGCAGAATGAGAGGACATGGCCTCAAGCTACGCCAGGGGAGGTTTAGACTGAATGTTAGGAAGCGGTTTTTCACAGAGAGAGTGATTGCACATTGGAATGGACTGCCCAGGGAGGTGGTGGAGTCACTGTCCCTGGAGGTGTTTAAGAGAAGACTTGATGAGGAGCTTAGTGACATGGTCTAGCTGGGGGGTGTAGGGCTGGATGATCCTGTGGGTCCCTTCTGGCTCGGAGTGGCCTGTGAGCCTGTGAGAGATCTAGGTTTATGTTCATCACTCTGAGATGTGCGTTCGGTCTCTGTACGGGTGTTAGATGGTGAGTTGGACTAGATGATCCTTGTGGGTCCCTTCCAACTCATAGTCTTCTGTGATTCTGTGATTCTGTGACATGCAAGTAAAAGTCCAGTTCCCTGAGGCATTACTCAACTCATCTAACCACTAGACTGGACCATCTGTCCTTGCAGTCTCAGCCTCCTGCATCCCACACCTTTTGCAGTTTACAGCAAAGAAGTTCAGGGGTGGCACAGGCAGAAGCAGCCTTTTTTCCTACCACTATTCCTGCATTTTCAGCAGTTCAGTTCTCTGCACTGAATGAGCAGGAGGTCCCATGACAGTGTAGTGCAGCATGTTTTCTGTAAAGACTTTATCATTAATGCATATGCACAGTGGGACGTATCAGGTCACTGGAACAGTCCTATTTTTGACATCTTCAAACTTTGCTAGACTTTGCCAAATTAAAACTATTCACTTGATAGAAGCTGGCTTATGGGTGTGATAAGTGGGTGGGTGAGCGACATAATTTTGTACCACTAGGCTGTAGATGTCAATATTTTGGCTTTTAGAGCAAATTACGTAACATTTCTGCACAGATTATTCCATATAATTTGATGTTTCTGTCTATGTAGGGCAGACAAGGTTGAAAATCTTCTCTTTCCCCTTTGGGGTTATAAAGTGAATTACTACGTTAAGAGGTCACTGAATTCAGTGTAGACCATTAATATCTTGACATGCAGTGTTCTGCCCAGTGAGTTTTGTGCGTTTGTTCACAGCAAAGAAACTGAAAGTAAAAAAAATTTTCAAGCTGAAGAGTAGAATGTAAAGAAGGGGCTTCAGGGAAAGTGATATCATGATCCAAGCTTTGGCTCCTGCTTTACCTTCATGGTCTTGTCCACTGGAAATTATTTCTTTAATTCTGGATCTTCTACTAGTCCTTAACTAAGAATTGATTTGAGTCTGTTGTGCATGGTGTGATCTGTTAAACAGAGCCATTTCAGGAACGTAATTGTCTCCATCTCTTATGTTGCACCTAAGTCTGTTGCAGCCCTATCTACCTGCAGACCGAGCTGCGTCTGTAAAATTACATAGAACAATGTAGCAATTCTATCAAAAGAAAACCAAAACTGCCTTGGTAGTCTTAAAATTTTCATTAGGGAAAAAAGTTGAAGGATGAGGGAAGAGAAGTGGGCCCTGTTTACAAGGTTGTGTTGTTCATGTCTTTGCACTCAACTGCTTGCCATTTTTTATGTTGCAATGCCAATTTGCAACTATTTTTGCTGTTGTCATTTTTCACTTCTGTTTTCCCTGTCATTACCTAATCTGCTCCCATTCTCATTTTTTCCTCCCAATTTATCCCTTAGTTTCCCTGCATAGCTTTCAGCCATATATTTTTCTAATGAACCTTGAATTTTGAGGGTCAGAGATGAAGGGCAGTAAGTTTGCCTTGCAGCAGCTCCTTCTCAGAAAATCCCAACACTCTCTCTGCTCCTTTTACTGTACACCAATCCCAACTTTCCCAGTAGTTTTCCCGTCCCTCCTCCTAACATAATCTGTTGTCTTGCTACTCTTTTTACTCTCTGTCTGGTTTCTGCATGCTTTCCTTCCAGCTCAGACTTAGGGTCTTTTACTCAGTTGTCGATTTTCCACTGGTTTATCATCAGCCTTCCTTTCCAGCAACACTCTGTCTTTTCAGGCTTTGTCTCCCAAATTACCCTTCCTTGTAGCTGATCCTGGTCCCCTCTGCCATCTTTCCCCATTTAATGTCCGGGGAAGGGATGATGTGTCCGAACGAGAGGAAAAATTCCCTGCTGGCATGTGTGGAAGAAACCCAACTTTGGTCTGAGCAGTGAGAACTTTGACTACAGAGAAGTCTGTTCTTGGCCTTGGTTAGAGCATGTCCAGTGTGTAATCCTCGGGAAATTAAGCTGCAGAGAATGTGCAAGCTGCGTTTATTTCCAAGAGCTTTTAGCTTTCAGAGGTGGGAAAAGCTCAGCCAAAAAAAAAAAAAAGAAAAAAAAGGGAAGGAAAAAAAAGGGGGGAAATTAAAAAAAATAAATTAAAAAAAAATCTTCTCCTCGATGTTTAGATTCTTCTCCAGAGTATTGAGTTAGTAGAGCTTCTAAAAGGAATAAGAGTTTATTATGGCTAAGACTGCATTAATCTGTGATTTTTCTTCTCATAAACAATGACCCAGTTTTTATGGACAATGTGTAGGTGTGTGAATATGTATGCTTGAACTCAGACAGCTGGTACAGTCAGTGGAAGATGTACTATGGACTAATGAAGACTTAGCAAAGTTATCTTAACAATGGGGATCCCCATAGGATTACATGTTTAACAATCTAGAGGCTATTTTGATTGGAGTTTCAGATTATAAAGAGATTTGGATAGAGAAGTTAAAAATATTTGAAAGTTCTAATCATTTTTATTTTTGTTTAAAAGTAATTTTGGATTTAAAACAATAATGTATTTTTCAAAGAAAATATTCCTGCTTGAAATATCAGTCTGTAGGTGATTTTGTTAATAATGTTGATACATGCAAAAGGAATTACAGAAATATTTTTGTTTTGAAAGAGGGGTACAATGCACTGGGTACAAATCAAGTGGCTCTCAGATGTAATCCCAGCTGTCATTGATTCCTGTGGGTTAAGGGCAAGTCAGCTCGACTGTTATTGGTTGCTGTTTTAAAAGTCTCACAGAAGTGCTGTAAGAAGAGTTATTACCTATTTTTCTGTCTTGGACATGCAGTAATAAATTTACATATTAGCTTAGTATTAAGTTTTATCAGTAGACTGAAATTACTTTGCAAATGAAGGATGGTGCTATCTGTCTTGTATTTCTTTAAATATTCCTGGGATATTTTAGGAGTGTTGAACATACAGATCTTTCCTATGCAACTAGCCCTTTAACTACTATGTAAACATCTGTTCTCAAAATGTTATGAATTAATTTAATTAAGGAACTTTTTGATCACTTGCTCTGCTTGGAAGGAAGTGTTGGTGCTGGCTCTACGGAGCAGATCAATGGCACATGTGCGGACTAACTGCAGAGGCTGCAGCAGAGCACCACCATCAAGTTTGAGCTGTGGTTCATTCAAACCCAAAATCTCCTTTTACCGCTGTCCTGTTTTCTTGCTCTGCCTCCCTCTATTTCTTAATTATTCCTTAGTGCTGTAGGGTGCAACTTGAATGAAAGCTGTCTTCTTTAGGGTGTAATTTTTGCATTGTGACAGTGCTTTTTACTAAGAAGATTCAGAGCAGTTGAGGGAAAACTCTCTGTTGTTCCATATATACTTACAATGTGGATGTTTGGAGCTGTTGGGTAACGCGACAGGTCCCATGGTTTCAAAATCACCCTTGCCTATCGGTAGCTGCAGCAGAAGTATGGGCACACTCCCAGTCTCTGTGTTCCAAACTTCACACACCCCTTCCCTGCACTGACTGTACTCGCTGATGGGATTTATTGAGCTGGCTTGCCTGCAGCAGGTGGATGAGAAGCAGAGGGGGAGAGCGAAGGAAAGAGGAGCTCTTGGGCTTTGGCGGCGGCCAAACCCCTTGGATGGGGTTAAACCATCCATTAAACCACACCTCAGGGCGATGTGTCTACTGGCCAGCTCACTGGAGCATATCACTCACTCCTTATGGTGACATGTGTGTACTTACAGTGCTGCAAAAGCTACAGTGCATAGTCCCCTGAAAGTGCACTTGAGTTACCTTCTGTAGTCTCTCAAAATGCAGCTACTTTTCTTGCTGTGTTGGGAGTAACCTAATGCACTTAATCAATGCATTTTCTCTAAATCCTGCTCATCAGAAACTGGTTAAACTAGTTTGCCATTGGAATGCTCCCCATCCCCTTTCCTGGATCCTGTCCCGATTTCTGTAAATCATCACCTTCCTGAGGCTGCTGAAACTTTTCCTCGTATCAGTTAGGCTATGGTTTATATCTTGAAACTTAAGCCCTTGCTTTCTCAAGCGGAGAGAGAAAGCTTTATTTGTGGAAGTTTTTCAACACCATGGCTTTAAAGTTCCCAAGCCCTTTATTCTGGGAGGAGAGACTTTCCACTTGCTATTGTTTCTTCATGGGTGAGCAAACTGCAGTGCCAGGGTGGGCAGGTTGCTCTTTGGAGGAGAAATGAGTGGGTATGATTTTGTGGTGTTTCTCACACTGTGGTGCATGCCTAGTTCCTGTTACTTATTACTTTCACTCCTAACTGATTAACAGCAATGCTCAGAATGTACAACTGAAGTTTATCTTCCAGGATCTCAGCAAACCCAGCTCTATTTCAGATACTGTCTAAGGTCAGTGAGCAGCAAGGGATTTCTGCTGAAACTGCTGCTGTCTGCACGCCAGTATCAAACACTGAACTTAGTCCCTGTGCACAACATACCAGTCGCATTTCAATTCCTGAAAAGCTCATGACACTGTATTTATCGAATTTGAATATTCTGCTATTGCATTGGAATAAATCCTTGAAGGTTAATAGGTGTGATGCTGAATACAAACAAAACAGATAAGATAAAAAGAAGATTGAATGCAAGAACCTAATTATCATTGTTGGTGAACAGGTTTAGGTTTTCTATGCAAGGAAATTATGTGGAAGATAATTTTCAGAGGATGTAATTATTTTTACATAAAAATGTTTAATTAAAAAAACCCACCTTACACTTTCATCTGAAACTATACTGTAGTTATAGGTAAGAGGAAAATAATTTATGTAGCATAGAAACAAATTGTTATCAAATATTTCTATAAACAGAAGCTATGATAATTCAGGAGACAAATTGAGGGAAGAAATGTGAACATTGCAGAAGGCATTATTTTTTATTTTTCACATAGGAACATGGTAGTACTTTGTGGAATATTGGTGCCCAGTTTCCTTCTCACTGCTTTGAAAATCCTTTTCAGCAAGAATCACTATGACAAAATGTGAGCAGTTTCCAGCTCTGTTTCTAAATTATTGGGTTTCTAATTATTTTAAATGGTTCAGAGATAAGAAGAGTGTGAAGACTTGTTATTGCCTTGGAAGTTAATCTACTAGTGATTGAAATAGCACCATGCAGAACTCCCTGAGTAAAAGAGTAATGTCCATAAAACAGATCTCAGGGGTCACCAAACTCATGCAGGAGGTCAGTGGAGGAGACAGAGGTGGTTGTTTGTGGATGACCATCCTTCAAGAGAAAATAAAATTCTGCAATGAAATCTCCAGTTCTTGTAGTAACAGTTTAAAATCTTCTTAAGAGGAAAGAAGTTGCTTATTAATCCAAGAGAATCAGTTTGAAAAAAATGAACAAAATAATCTTGTATTGATCTGTTGAGTCAGTTTACAATTAGAAGTGCAATATAGAGTGAAATTAGTCTTTTGTATTTTAGCAAACTACAGGTTCCCCTCTGTCTTTCAATTCTCTAAATCTTACCATTTGTGATTACTGAAGAATCAATAGAGCCTTTGTACCTTTTTACAGAACTGCAAGGATTTTTTATTGCACATTGGCTCATTTACCAGGATTCCTCTGCAAAGAAATCCCTACGTTTCAAAAAGGGGTTCTGTGTTCCATTTTCTCATCCTTCTGTGGCACACCAGTGTTCAGTAGCTGCTCTGTAACTCCTTGGAGATGGGGAGCATCTGCCACATAAAACTCTGCAGATGTTGGCTAATGCCCTGAAGAAGCATCCACATATGGAAGATCCTGTCTGCTTTAAGCACTGTGTTAGCATGGAGTTCTGTACAGACAATACAACTTCCAGAGCACTTTGTAAAAAAATTCCATTCAATAAATATAACATTTTTCATTTAGATAATATATACCTTTTTAGTAAATACTAGTGTGAAAAAACATAAATGTTTTAGGCATATCACTTATTTCACAGTTTTAAGAATATGTAGACTTGATGTAGAAGTGGTAAAGCTGGCTCTCTATTGGACCATTATTATGAAGGAAAGTTTCCTCTTGCTGCTTCTCCTTTAAATACCAGCACACTTGGAAATTTTGGAAAGGTTAGTCTGTGGCATAAGCACTTTTCTGTAACAGATTTGTATAGTGTTGAATCCCAGATGGAATCAAAGGAGAGAACCGATTTAATCTCTTAACGAGCATGCAAGGGTATTTTAATGAAAATTAGTCTGATTCTCCCTTTGAAGCTGTGCATGTGCTGTAAAGGAATGCTACAGATACTCCTTTAGGTAGTGCTGGGGACTTATCTACCATTACTTGTCTCAGATTGCTAACTCTTGTGTTTATTCTTAATTGATAATATAATCAACTGCTGTCTGTGGTACAGTGATCTTTCACATAGTCGAGGTCCGTAATTTGCAGGATCCCATACTCGCTGTTGATTTTCCAGCGAGTTGCGGGACCTGGCGCATGCGCACAATGTACCACAACCCCAGTCAGCTCGGCCCCCGTCCCTGCCACTCGCGCCAGCAAGCACAGCCAGCCCCCCACCCCCGCCGCTCACAGGACCCGGGACTCGCCACTCGACCAGCGTTTGGTGCTGTCTCCCCCACTCGCCAATCGGGGCTTGGGGCTCGGGGCTCAGGGCTGCAGCTCTTCCCTCACCCCCTGCCCGTATCAGTGAAGCACAGCCAGACAACTGAGACAAGCCCCGCTCTCCGGACCATCCTCCAGACCTTATCAGGGGAGGGGGCATGGCTACGAGCGTGGCGTACTCGACTGTGTAGTGGGTTCGCTGTCTTTGCGAATTTCACGACTCACGTGAGGCCTGCGAGTAACAGGGGATCACTGTATTATGATTTCTTAACCTTATTAGCCTAAATATTTCCTATTAATATTTACATCCGTATGTCTTGTAATTCGCTAACTGCTGACAAATCTAAATAAATCTAAGCCTAGTAACATTTGAGTTACTGCAAATTCAAGAGATGGTCTCGAATCTGTGTTTCAAGAGTTGCACAATTACAGTTGTCCCTTGATTATTGCAAGGCCGCAGGTCCTTCTGTGAAGCCTTCCGTCCATGATGATAGGAGGCTCATTAATATGCAAATTTGCCCTGCCCATTGCACTGTCCCACTCAGCCCTGACGCACTTTGGGGGTGTGTCAGCGCCGCCCTGTTCACCCAGCGCAAAGGGATGGGAGGCTCCCAGTGCCCCTGGGCACACTGTGCCAGGAAAAGAGCCCACTTATCTTTATTGCCCACCTGTGGACGGCGGCACTGGCGCCCGCCCGCCCTACCATCCTTGGCTTGCATCCCAGCGGGGGTGGGACCCAGCCACCCTCCTGTGTCCGCCATGCCATGGCTGGGAGCAGTGCCTGAACCCCACTGGTTCCCAGGTTTGAATACTGTGTTTAAATATGCGAGCAGGGAGGCAGTGGTGGCTGCCTCATTACCATAGTAATGATGCTGCCATTGGCATGCTGGCCGAGCAGCGTCCTGCTCCTGGTGCTGGGGGACAAGCTGCATGCTGCAGAAAGGGACGTGCCCAGGGGATGCTCCCAGTGCACACTTGAGGACAGCCCTGGTGCCGAGGGAGCTGGGCAATTTGATGTGACTCTCCACTTCCCCAGGCCAGGGAGCCTCAGAGCCCAAGGGAGTGGGGCTCTGCCACCCTTTGCAGTCTCTNAAATCTGGAGCAAGGTGGCAAGTGCCGAGCATGGCGCGAGCTGGGTTACCTACTGGCTGTTGAGCACAGGGGGGGAAAAACACCTTGTCCCTACACATCACTGATATCAGAGCAGACTTTCCTCAGTGCTCCAAGAACCCTCAAAACCCACAACAGCTTTGCTAGTGCCGGCATGCGCGGGCTGGCAGTGCNGGAGTGGTGGGTCTGGGATACCTTCTGAAAGGTGTGGCTCTTCAGCAACTCAACACTCTATTAACATTTTCGTTCATATGTTGACACGGATGGACTGGCAGAACGCTGCACCGGCACTGCTCCATGCACCACGGCAGCCCACCCGCGCCATGCTGTCAGGGGCACATCATCTTTCCTCTGGCTGTGGGAGAGTTTTGGGACTGCAGCACTAAACTTAAGGAGGTAAACTCAAGCCTCTAGTGAACAAACTTATTGCAAAAAGTCAGCTGAAATCCCAACTTCAAATTCCTGCTTGCAAAAAAAACCCCCACCATCCAAACAAACAAAACAAACCCCCTGCTACAAGTAGAAAGCTTTGTCATCAGTTTCTTTATGCTGATGGAAATTAAGGTGGAATGTGTGGGGCTTTTAGGTGCAAATTGCCCAGGGAGACAGGTCCTTGCAACAGCCCATCACCATGGGAACAGTGCTGGTGCAGTCAGTGGCCAAGCAGGCACAGAGATGTGGCTCCTTGGGAGGGTCTGACTGCTCCTTCCTTCTCCTGGTAGCAGTGCTGGCTGGGAGGTAACGGGGCTCCTCCGTCCCGGACAGTGCACTGCAATTAAAGCTTTCCACTGCCCCTGGGCAAATTGCTGCTGAAAGCCACGGACTGGCTATGGCCACCCCTGACTTCCTCTGGGAATTTCAGGTGGGTCCCTCAGAGTGCCTTCCTTTGGATTAAAAAAACCCCAAAACGAGTGTTCACACCCAGGAACCAGTGGGGTTCAGGCACTGCTCCCAACCCCAGCACAGAGACAGCCGCTGCTCCTGGGCCCGGCGGACACAGCGGGGCTGCTGGATCTCCCCCCCTGTGGGATGCAAGCTGGGGACGGTGGGGCAGGTGTGTGCCAGCGCTGCCGTGCACAGGCAAGTGACAAAGGCATGTGTTCCACCCCAGTAGTCCCTGTGCTGAGGAAGCCCCTGTGTCCCTGTTTGAGTGTCACTGGCGGGACTGTCCCACCAGCCCCGCTGTTTCTTGGCGACATCTGGGCGGGCTGTATGCACTGCCGCCACTGCTCAAAGAGCAGGTGGTGGCACCAGCAACTCCTGATGGGAGTGGGGGAGAGAACCAACACAGCCACTGATTACAGCCATGTCAGTCTCTTGCAGGCGAAACAAGGTGCTGCGATCGCTCAGTAGCACAGTGCTGGCTTACTGCTGGGAAGTGCAGCTTGGGTTACCTGCTGGCTATTGAGCACAGCCCAGGGGGGGAAAAACACCTTGTCCCTACACATCACTGATATCAGAGCAGACTTTCCTCAGTGCTCCAAGAACCCTCAAAAACCACAACAGCTTCGCCAGCGCCGGCATGTGCGGGCTGGCAGAGCACTGGCTCTCCAATCCATGTGGTGTGGGACGGGTGGTGCAGGCAGAGCGCTGCCTCTCCGCTCTGAGTGGCACGGGGCGGGCAGCACAGGCATAGCACAGCCTCTCCACTTTGTGTGTTGCGGGATGGGTGGGGCAGGCAGAGCAGTGTGCTGGCGATCCATGCAGCATGGCAGGTGGGGCTCATTTGAATATTCATGATTGTCAGCGCAGGCGCAGGCGTGAATGCCCCGCGAAACAGACTTCCGTTATTGCGGAAAAATCAGCCCACAAAGAAGTGAAGCCGCGAGAGAGGAACCGCAAAGTAGTGAGGGTTGACTGTGTTTATTTTTAAAGGGTGCAAGGAAAAGAGCTGAAATAATATTTTCATTATTACAGTTATGTTTATTCTTCCACTTCGTACAGATGACTTTAGTTCCATATCTGGTTCCTGGTCTCTTTTTTGCCCTTTCCTGAGTTCTGTGTTCCTGTCGTTGCTTCCAGAACATTGCCCAGCACCCTCTCACCAGGACCCTGTGTTCATTTTCTGCTATGGTCATTTCCCTTTTGCTTTTTTCCCCCCAGGCTTTCCTTTTATTTTTTTCTCTACTCTCATCTTCTTGTATATATGTCAAAACAGCAGCTCACTTACTAATGTACCAAGTACCGTGTCTTCCATGGAAACGCATGATTTCTGAAACAATTTAATGTTTTGGTCTTATCCAGGTTGTTGTCCATGCTGTTCTTTCTCAGTCCAAACTTACCAGAAATGGCCCAGGACAGGAAATGCACCATTTCATATAAATGTATAGATCGTTCTTGATTTTTTGGAAATGACTGTATGCTTTGTCAAGAGAACCTGAGATATTCTTTGTTATTTTATTTCTATTTTAGATGCACTGAATTTTCCATCATCAGAAACTGCAAGGGAAGAAGCAGCTCAGGAAGCACCTGACTGCCTTGTGAAATATTTCAGTGTCGTGTGGTGTAAGGCATCAAAGAAAAAGCACAAGAAGTGGGAAGGAGATGCTATTCTTATTACAAAAGGAAAGTCAGTAATATTGAAAGATATGGAAGGCAAAGACATTGGAAGAGGTACTGTGGATTTGCATAATTGTGTAAGGGAACGACTGGCAAAAAAATCACTGAATATCAGAGACCCAAATCTTTAGATAGTCTTGTTCTCCATACCAATGTTGACCCACAGGATGAAAAATCAGTAGTGTTTTCCTGGGTTTTGTGGGAGATCTTTTTTGTGCGGTTTTGTTGGTTAGTGGGATTTTTTTTGTTTTAGTTTGGTTTTAGTGATCTTTTTTCCCTTTTTTTGCTTTGTTTTGTGGGGATTTTGGGGGGAGTTGGTGAAAACTGCAATTTCTTACGTATGAGGCAGATGCCTGTGGGAGGCTGGAGCAGGCTGAATAACTTTATTCACAGAAACACCAAATGTTAGTTGAAAGAGAGGATCTGGAAATCAATGGCTGTACTAATTCAGCAGAAATGCCAAATGAGGGATGAGTAGTTGACTTTGGTTGCTCACGTAATGCAGAAATGAAAATGTTAAACTGAGGGGAAAACACACAATTAAGATCCTTGTAGATATTCCAGTCAGTAGTATGGCAACTGGGAATTTCAGAGCATGGATCTCTACTTTTCAGCCAGTCAAAAAGCTAAAAATATTATCTTTGTAGGAAAGACAGGCAAACAGCAACATTTTCCAGCCCAGGCAAAGTCAACTGTGTAGCAATTTTTAGTCTTGTAGTTTTAGCAGCAGCTGCTGCTGTAAGACATAGTTTGGGTTGATATCAGAGTTAAAAATAAGACTTGCAAACCATAGGCAGTCAACTTGAAGCAGTAATTTTTTGCTGAAAGCAAAGCAAGAATTAACTTTGCTTACGGAGCCAAAGATACTCTGTAAGGGAGTAGGGTTGAAGAATGTTGCTACAAAATATATTTTGATTAATTTTAAGTGTGTGATGGCTTCTCTGCTCTTTTGTTACAATCATGACCTTGCGAGCCTTGTTAGGACCAAGCAGTTTTGATTTGCAAATCAGTCTGTAACTTAGAAGGTAATTCGAATTTATTTATAGCAAAGCAATATATGTACAGACTTGCTTGTTTTTGTAAAATGCAGAGAGAAAGAGAGTAATGCCTGGAATGCATCAGCCACCGTTCTTGTGGGTTTTTTTCAAGTCCTGTCTTCTTGCATTAGCAGCAAAGACAATGGAAAAATGAACATTCTGATTTTTGCTGGTAAAAGTCTTTTTGCCATGTTTGATGGTGGCAGAGAACACAATGATACCAATGTCACTGATGCTAGCTTGCCCATTCAGAGTTGCTTTCAATACTTATTGATCCTAAGAAAATCATAAATTGGTCAATTTAAGCAGTGTAAATTTTAAATTTCTGCAATTATTTAGCCCACTGATTGAGAAGGAAGGTCTGGTAGCAGTGCTTACTTCCAGAATTGTATTTAATTCTAGGAAGTTTATAGTAAATATGTATGAGCATCCAGGTTTATTAATTTTAAATGGAAAGAAAAAGTTAGAAATTTTGTTTTTTCTCTAGGCTTACCAGGGTTGGATCCATAATAGTGTAAGAGAACCTAAAACCAGCACAGGCTATAGCTTATTTTTTGAGGGAGCAAAACATCTTGCTGTTTGTTCTCTGCAAATGTCCTAATTCCTTAATAGTGCATTGCAAAGAATTTGGGAGGTGCTCTCTTGTAAATTACTGTATGTTACAGAAACAGTTCTGGCAGCTGCATCAACAGTAGAGCTTTGTAGACTTGCTTTTTGGCTTTTCTGTTTCCATCTACCCTTAAAGCCCATCCTGTGTTAGAATTAGACTCTTCAGACCAGAATCTACAGAGAGATACACCTGTGTTCGGTATGTTCAACCTGAAGCTATGTAGGGGTAATAACACAAAACACAAATGCAGAGCAAAGGAGAGGTCATAAATGTCCTCCCCAAGCATTTTTGGAAATGCTTGTTTAGGAAAGCACGCGCATTCTCATGTGTTCAAGCTCTTCCCTGAAAGCAAGTGTTCTTTCAAGAACCAAGCAAAGTTTGCTGTGTGCTTTTTGAATACAATTTGAGGAGAGTTTTGGACAGACTATTTTTCAGCACTTGGTTAGACTATGCAACTCCTCAGTTATTTTTTCCTTTTAAAAGAATTCAAATCCAGACCTTCACCTTCCAGCCTTTCACATTCCTAGAAGTGAGAGACGAGCTTTGCAAACAGATTCCAATGGTCTTTATGTGTAGTGTTTGTTGGATAAAATATGTGTAAAACCTTGGGAGACCTTGCCTCTTTCTTCACAGATGAGTGATTTAACTGCTGGTCTACACAGTCATGCCTTTTTTTTTTTTTTTTTTTTTGGCCCAACTGAGGATCCAAGCCTGTTTATCCAAAGTCACACATTCAACAATTGAGGTAAAGAATTCTGAAGTAATAAACTCTCCGAGTTAAGAAAATAAATTATACTGTAATCCCTCAGTTCTTCGCAGCTCAAATTCATTGCTTTTTTTTCCCCTCGAAGACATCTTTGTCATCCCTTGGTCGATTGTGGAGTTTTTCTGTGTCACATGAGCACATGATGGTCATGCATGTGCAGTGAGTGCCTTTGCCCATGCCAGGGGGTGAAGGGCGATGCATCTCGCTCTCTCAGGGACTTCCCAGAGTTCCCTCCCTTATGAGTGTTGGAAAGGTTAAATGGTGGGGAAGCTTTATTACATCGTGCCAATGGTTTATTACAGCTGCTCTCCCAGGGGCCGTAGAGGGATGGGGGACCTGTGCACCCACTGCTGCCCAGTGCAGCCATGGCACAGCCCTGGCAAGGCTTGCCCGCTGCGCCAGAGGAGGGCACAGGGGAAGGGAGGCTCCCCGCAGCACTGCAGTGGCCGAGAAGACTCCCTTCGCTCCCCTGTCCTGTCACACGGTGCGGTGAGGTGTGGGGAACACCCTCCGACACTCTGGGGCTGAGAGGGCAGGGCAATTGTCATGGCTCATTGCATATTCATGAACCATTTCTTTGCAGATTTCAGCTATCACGGGACTCTTCTGGTTCCGGACCCCTGCGAAACTCGAGGGATCACTGTATATGTCCTCTGTTTCTTATGTGAGATCTTCAATGACTAAAATGCTAATTAAAAGAAGGAACCTCCACTCTTTCCTACACTATTATCTTAAAAGAAAACAGCAGTTGCAGGTGTATTTTGTAATGCCACTAATAGTATATGTAGCTGCTCTGAGAATGCCCACCTGGCCGAGTCCACAAACTATTGAGCTGGCTGATAAATCCTGACAATAATCAGAGCATAGATGTTTCAGAACATGGGTAGAAGTAAAGATTTCAGATACATCTGAATCTTTAATTGTAAAAAAACCCAGTTTAGAATTGTTTTAAAAGTAGAATATTCTGTTTAGATCAATAGCAAGAAGGGCTAGGCGAGTTCATGTTGGGCCACGAAAGAAAGGAAAAAGGGCATAGAATGATCATTAAAGCAAGCTGCTAGATTTTATGATATGGGGCTAGTTTTAAAAAATTCTCTTAAATGGTTATTTGACATTCTGTAGACTTGATTGTGGATGAGGATGACTGGGTATTTGCTCACATATTTAATTCTGATTATTAACACCTACACGCCAATCTTTGTTAAGGAGGGAAAGGCCTTATGTGTAACAATCAAATGTCTCAGAATCAAATACCTTTTCACAATTTTGATTTTCCTTCCTGCAGATGAATACTGGTGTTAAGGACATAGTATTTGCTGTGTTGCCCTAATTCATAAATTTTTATGTTCTTTTAGGTACTGGATATAAAGCTAAAGAACTAGACAGTCTTGCTGAAGGTCAGACTCTGATGGTTGGAGGAAAAGAAATTGAAGTAATGAGTGTAATTTCAGCAGATGATTTCAGCAGTGGCAGATGTTTTCAGGCTGGAATAGGGACTCATGACACAGTCCCAACTGCATTATCTCAAACTAATACAAAACCATTCTGTAAACCATTCAAAAATGTCTGTCAACCCGGTACTAAAGAGAATATGCTCAAAGATTCTCAAAGCTGCAAACCTCGTCATGATCCAAATGCTTCAAGTAAGATGCAGATTTTTTAGTTCCTCTAAACATCCTCTGGCTCTCAAAAGATATTGAATGTGTAACCAAAATGTTCGTATTCTCCAATGTATGACTGAAATATTTCTGGCATATAGTACTAGTGTCTAACCATGTTAGGGTTTTATCATGTGTGTTTCTAACAAGTGAAATACTGTGCACTGCATAAAGTTTCTCCTAGTTGTTACAGTTGGCTGTTGAAACACATTGGAGTGGTTTCTTAGAGTTTTGCCAAGGAAAATGAGTTTATTGATCAGAGAAACAATCCGACACATGCTAAGAGTTCTAGATGAGGTCCAGCTTCCCACTGGGGTCAGTGAAGCACTGCCATAATGTGGCAGTGCAGTAATTGTAGTGGAGGACCAGTAACATAGAAGTTGAGCCAGATTCAGAGAGTCACTTCTGACGGTGCCTGATCCCTCACAGCCACGAAGTGTAACTGCTCTGCTCAAACTCTATCAGATACAGTTTGGAATAAAAGTTCTTATTTATAGTGCTAGAAGTATTATGTGCTGAAGACCCAATAGAGTTCACATACTGTATAGAACCAGCCTGGTTAAGCAGTTGTGTAAGAGGGGCCCTATAAATATTTGATAGCTGCAGAAAGTGGTGTTGGTTATCTAACCAGAAATACTCTTTTGTCTGTCAAAAATAAGCCATTTAGGAGCTCTATTCTGCTGGTGGCTTATCTTTCAGACGGAAGATAAAAATGAGTTTAAAAAATGTTACTAAGCAGAGCAATGCATATTAAAAAATTATATATTTTTTCCTACATTCTTAGTATACCTCCATTCTACTTCTTGTCTCGTATCCTGATAGTATGGGACTTTATGAAGCTGCTTCCTGGCTGCTATGTAAATAAAAAATGAAATCTTAATCAAGTGGAAATAAGTGATATTGGCTGTTTTGTAGAGCAGCCTTATTAACACTAGCTTCTGGTCTGACTTAAACTTGATTATGTTTTATCTAAGAATGTTCCTTCTTGTTTTTGCAAGATGATGCTACATTAGCATTCTAACAGAAAATCTGGCAAAAAAGCCAATATATTCAACACACAAATTAACTTCTTCGTTGTTTCTGCACTAGTCTGTAAAAATGTTACATTTTATTCTAGTTGTCTGCTATGACTTCTTTTCTGGTGAATATGAATACCTCCTATCAGATTTCGAGAGCCCTGAACACATCAATAGGTTGGACTCTCAGACTCAGGAGAACCACATTATTTAATGCCTGATTGCATAACTTCTTGCAGAAGTTACTGAGATACTTTACAAGACCAAGACCTTGATATTGGAACAGTCAGAGGTTTTCATCTTGCAGTCTATGACTACAGTTAATTAAAATGCAGCTTCTTGAAAATGTAAAGTCCTTCCTAAAGTCTTCTATAGTCCATTGCTTCAGTGAAGGTGTGTAGCATCAATAGAAGCAAATCGGTATAGATATTGCTGAGCAAAATTAGGATGTTAGAGTTTATAAACAAATTACACCAAGCAAAACTGCTGGTCAGATGTAGCCCAATACTTCATGATCTCTTTGCTTCTGTGTGTCTTCAAACCTGTCAGCCTCTTTTATTCATGCATTGTGACAGCCTTTGTCAGTTCATCCTCAGTCCTTCCCTATTTTTCTTTAACAATCAGTGCCTTTTAACTCTGTTTCTCAGGCAGAGAAGTCTTTCTGGGCAACTACAGGAATATCCCCTTGAAAACTAATGTCTAGACTTTAAGTTGTTTATGTTCTTTTTCTTAAGCTTTCAATTCAGAAGTCTTTTGGAATTTCGGACTTAAACCTATGCACTCAAAAGTTGCCATGCAATATTTATTAGGTAGGCAGTATCACCCATCATAGAAAGCTCCCCTCAGATTTCTCAGAACATCACTTTTACCTTTGAGAAAAGTGTGAACTCTGTGGAAAATCTCTGTAAAAGGATTTTTTTATTTCAAAGGCAATTTAGGTACTCTGTAAATGCATTTTCTGTCTGAGAATGGCCAATATATTAAAAAGTGTCTTCAACAGTCTCAGTATCATTGACTTTATTGTGTAGCTGAGTTAAAGAACGGACTAAAAAATTTTGCTTACAGACTAAAAATAATATTTTTGTTCAATGCTCACATATGCTTTGAACTTCAAGATTCTCTAGTTATGCCGCGACCAGATGCAAGTCATCAGTGGACCTTCAATAAGGCTGGTTTACCAGTGGTGGACGTCGTTGTAGATCCCTACATTGCAAATAATCTCCGACCACATCAGAAAGAAGGAATTATATTTTTATATGAATGTGTAATGGGAATGAGGTAAGATGAGAATTATCCTTTTGAATTTCAATACCTGTAATATTTTCATGCCCATGTTTGAAGTTGAAAATTTGAATGGGAAGATTTGAACAAGTGTTTGATTAATTAATATAGTAGTTTTTTTCCCAATAAAAGCAGCACAGGTTTTTTTCTGACCTGAATGTGGCATCATGCCTGCCATGATTTTGCCAGATGTGATGAGGAGCTAATGCACCAGTTCTGTCAGTTGTGCTGCAAAATACCCAATCTTGTACACATAGATACAATGAAACCTGTGCTGAAGAACACTGCTTTCTGGCATTTATAAATCACAGAATTCATAATTATTAATGTAATTTATAATTCAGACATTGACAGTAAACAAGCTGTTTTACCAACCTGTTGAAAAAAATACAATACTGTTTTCAAAAGTATTTTCTCAAGTCGTAGATTCCTTAAGGTATATACAATAAAAATATTGGATAATAATTTTAATTCTAAAAGAGAACGAATGCATTAATGTAGAAAACGAGGATTTTCACTCTAAGGTGTTCTGGTATAACTGAATGAGAACCTAGAAAAGAGCATAATAAGTATAAATAGGTTCTTTATACTTCAGAATATAACCATGGATGCAAATCCCTAAACCAGTTGTAAATAATTATGGGTATGTCTTTTAAAATATTACCACCTCCTCATTGTCTCTTACAGAGTTAGTGGCAGATTTGGAGCTATTCTTGCTGATGAAATGGGCTTAGGAAAAACACTGCAATGCATTGCACTTGTCTGGACTCTTCTACGTCAAGGGGCCTATGGATGCAAACCTGTACTAAAGCGAGCACTAATTGTCACCCCTGGGAGTTTGGTAAAAAACTGGAAAAAGGAATTTCAGAAATGGTTGGGAAGTGAAAGGATCAAAGTCTTTACAGTTGATCAGGTAAGATTTCTTTCCAAATAATAAATTTGAATTAGAGAATTAGACCATATTTAGCTCAGAATATAAGAATTGTGATTTTTTTCCCTCTTTTTTTTTTATTTTTAACTAGAGTCTGAACCTAGTAATTTTCTGCTAATATTTACTTCTAACATGTTATTTCTCCTTCAGATAATTCTCTGTATGGATATTTAGCTGTCAGTAACCAGGTCATAACTCAAGCTCATCTGCTTGTATAGCATATGTATGTCTTACCTTTCCTCAGGTTTCACCTGTGAAGATGTAAAAGGTGGCACACTCCTCCTTGTGCCTCTTCAGCTAAAGGAGTTTTCTGTTGTCTGTCAAAGAGCCCACCTTCCCTGCCTGACATACCAGAGCATCTACTTTGTACTCTGTTTCTGTGGTAGTAGTTGCTTTTGTTCTGTACTGAAAACATCTTCTGATTTGTTTTGGCTGTGTGTTTCAGGTCACTTCAGACACTCTGCACTGTCACTGTCAAGAATTAGATTTCTGTAGGGGTGATTTAAAATCTCATGAGTTACCAAGCCATTAGTTTCCTGCATTATCCTTATTATCTGTATAGAAGAGTGAATATTTCAGATGAAATGGAAGTTTTCAACATGTTTTTAAGCATCACAGGTTCACAGGTTATTCAGGGTTGGAAGGGATGCACAACTAGTCAGCATGGATTTCAGAGAGGAAGGTCCTGCCTGACCAACCTGATCTCCTTTTATGATCCAGTGACTCGACTGGTTGACAATAAAATGCTGTGGATGTTGTGTATTTGGACCTTAGCAAAGCCTTTGACACCGTTTCCCACAATAAGCTTCAGGAGAAACTCGTAGAGCATGAACTGGATGGAAACACTTTATGCTGGGTTAGGAATTGGTTGGATGGACAAGCTCAGAGGGTGCTGGTGAATGGTGCCACATCCAGCTGGCAGCCAGTCACTAGTGGAGTCCCACAGGGATCAGTGTTAAGCCCGGCACTGTTCAACATCTTTATTGACAATATGGATGAGGGACTTGAGTCCATCACCAGCAAGTTTGCAGATGATACTAAGCTGGGGGCAAATGTTGAACTGCCAGAGGGTAGGAGGGCCCTTCAGAGGGACCTTGACAGGCTGGAGAAATGGGCAGACTCCAACAGTATGAGGTTTAACAAGACTAAGTGCCGGGTTCTTCACTTTGGATATAACAACCCCATGCACCGCTATCGGCTGGGGGAGGAGTGGCTTGAGAGTAGTCAAGTGGAGAGGGACTTAGGTGTA
>WEKX01017302.1:0-37743 GCA_013390025.1 Pitta sordida
GATGGGAAGTAGAGATTAGTCATTTTGGTTTGCGTCTGCGCTTTGCTTCACTGTGCTTTATTTTGCTTGTATTAAACTACTTTATCCCAACCCACACATTTTACATCATTTTATTATACAGGACTGAGTGACCATTTAGGCCTTTGGCACTCAGCCAGGGTAAACCTGTTACAGTCATTTTGGCACCTGCAACATGGGGCTCGATAAAGGCTATTAAATATATATATAGTGCATGCTATAGAAAGAGTAGACACCCTTCTGAGTAGTAAGCTCTTGTGCGGGACATGGAGTTTGCTTGACAGCTTGGCAACAGTGCTTATCACTTTGGATGTAATTTTCATCTACACAATAACTTTTTGTGACTTCTTAAACACTTTATCACAGAAGCATTGTAATCCTTCCGGATTGACCTGGCCTTGGTCAGTGGTGGGTCCACCCCGGAGCCAGCTGGCATTGGCTCTTCTGGACATGAGGGAAGCTTCTGTCAGCTTCTCACAGAAACCACCCCTGTAACCTCCCCATTACCAAAATCTGGCCACACAAAACCCAGTACAACATTGCATTCTTCCCTGCATTCCATGGGGTCCCTCCCAGAGGAAAAAGTCTTTCACAACCGTCTCCAGCATGGGTCCATCCCCACGGGCAACAGTTCTTCAAAACACTGCTGCCCATGGGTCATTCCACAGGGTGCAGCCCTTCAGTACAGGCTGCTCCAGTGTGGCTCCCCCACTGAGCACAGATCCTACCAGGAGAAGCTCTTCTCCAGGGTGGACTCTCCTCTCTATGGGCCACAGGTCTCTGTCAGGACTCTGCTTCGATGTGGGCTTCAGTGGGCTGCAGCTTCCTTCCAGCATCCAGTGTGGGTGCCTCCACAATCCACAGGTGGATGCCTACATCCCTGTGAACTTTCCCAGGTTCACAGNTCTGACTGACCACACTGTTCCTAATACAGGCCAGGATGCCTTTCCATGGGCTGCAGGGGGACAGCCTGCTTCACCGTGGCCTTTTCCCCACAGGCTGCAGGGAGACTCCTGGAACACCTCCTCTCCCTCCTTCAGCACTGGCCTTGGTGCCTTCATTTGGTGTTACAATTTCTCACTGCTTTTCTCCGGCAATCACAATCATCTTCCTCCCCCTTACATTTTTCTTCTTAAATATGTTATCACAGAGGTGTCTCTATCCCTCCTGATTGGCTTGGCCTTGGCCAGTGGCGGGTCCAGCCAGGAGCTGGCTGGAATTATCTCTGCCAGCTATGAAGGAGTCAGAAACTACTTGAAAAAAAGCACCTCCCTCATAGCCCCTCCCCCAGTACCAGCACTACCAGAAACTCAGTCACAGAAACCCCCAATATATCAGCTTTGACAAACTCTGATCTAACTGAATTCAACTTCAAGACAAGTTATGATCTTTTTGTAATTATTTTTCTGCAGCTGTATGGGAGAAGTAAGTCTCCCAATTCTTGGTTGTCTTTCTTTTTTAAATGGTTTCCATACACAGTTTGATTTAAGAGGTTGTGTGACTTCAATGTCATAATTGCTTCTATTCCACACAAAAATTTGATACAAAACTGCAGAATAGTAACACGTTTATATTGAGTGATGTGAGATAAAAAATAATTAGATGTAATGATGTACTAAAATACATTTTTGACTACTGTTAATTTTGTTACCTTTGGCTGTTCAACAAATTTCTCTGTTTTGTGGTCTGATAAGCTTGTTCACTTTTAAAGATATATAACCAAGCAGAAGTATAGGACAAAGAAAAAAAATATAGTCCTTAAGCCAATTAAGAATATCTTCACACTGAGAGGTTTTTTTTGTTTGTTTGTTTAGTTTCTTGAGAAAATAGGACATTCTGGTACACTGTTCAACTATGTGCCTGTCAGTAATTCATCTGATACCTTCAAATCCACTGAAAAAATTGTAGCTACTAAAGAAGGCCTGAAAGATTTAAAATTCCACTAAGTTTCAAGAAAAAATGTCTTGAAAGTGTGCAGTGATTATTTAAGCTCACTCAGTGAAAGAAAACTGACATATGCTCATGAGAGCTGGTTTTTTTTGGAATATTTATTAGCCAATCTACACAGTACTGGAATTCAGTCAGCATAGGTTTGAGATGGACAAAGCTACAGCACTGCTCTGTACAATTTAGCAATTAAGGGATAAGGAAGGAAAATGAGGATTTTGGTGAATAATGTGATATTGGAAAGTAACTACATTGAAAAGAAAAAGTATTATAGAATTTTGCTTTCTGTTTTTTTGTAAAGTTATATACTAGAGTTATTTTGGGGGAAACAGCATGCAACTCTTAGGAAGGCAAGGTTTGTATTTTGTCTTTTGGAAAAATGTCTTTTGGAAAAATGTATTGCTCCTTTGAAACATTCCAAAACTTCACCCCATTTTGTACAGAACCTTTCCATTTTAAAAATAATTTGTGGCCCCTTTACAGCCATCCTTCCTTAGACTTACATTGACTTTACATTTAAGCAGTCCTGTAGAGTTGGTAATTTAGCAGTCTTTGTTCCTTCTTTAGATAACTTATTGTTTCAAGTGTTTATATACTTACACTAATTTCTGCCATACAGAATTTACCATCAAACAAAGCTTTTTTGTTCAAGTTCCCATAGGATGACACCAGAACGAGAGGGCACGGCCTCAAGCTATGCCAGGGGAGGTTTAATCTTAATATTAGGAAGCGGTTTTTCACAGAGAGAGTGATTGCACATTGGAATGGACTGCCCAGGGAGGTGGTGGAGTCACCGTCCCTGGAGGTGTTTAAGAGAAGACTCGATGAGGAGCTTAGTGACATGGTCTAGCTAGGGGATGTAGGGCTGGATGATCCTGGGTCGCTTCTGGCTCGGAGTGGCCTGCTAGACTGTGAGGAAACTAGGTTTGTGTTACCACTCTAGGATGTGCTTTCGGTCTCTGTACGGGTGTTAGATGGTGAGTTGGACTAGATGATCCTTGTGGGTCCCTTCCAACTCATAATATCCTGTGATTCTGTGATTCTGTGATATCTGTGAGCCTTCTAAGTACATAAGATGGAAAAAGGTACTGCTAATAAGGAACTTTCCACAAAGGCTGTTTGAAAACAGTTGCTATGTAGATTTCATCCATTTTTACTTTTAAACGCTCAAAGAAGCCTTTCATATTCCTTGACTCTGAGACACTATTGAGAATTATATTTTAGTAGAGTCAAATAAAACATTGATGTGTGGAATATATATTCTCATCTACAAATTACAGTTTCAAGGAAAATACTCCCACTCTTCAAAAAAAATCTAACCAATCAAAAAACAAATGTCACACACACACACACACACACACAGAGAATACTATGAGTTGGAAGGNCACAGTCGCACAGGCCACTCCAAGCCAGGAGAGGCCCACAGGACCATCCAGCCCTACACCCCCCAGCTAGACCATGTCACTAAGCTCCTCATCCAATCTTCTCTTAAACACCTCCAAGGCATGTCCATCTCTAAAGAAAAAAAGAAAAAAAGCCTCAGTAAAATGAAATCCCAGTTTTCTATAATGCTTATTTCTTCAATATTTGATGATGCTTCTAAGAAGTTTCAGTTAAGTAGTGCCAGGGTACAATAGTCTTTGTAGTGTCTACAAATACTCTTCATTTTCAACACATGGCATAGGGTAGAAACACCCCTGTATACTATGTGCTCAGCAAGATTAATTGTGGATACTCTTGTCAGATGCTAAACAGAACTCAGTCTGTACAGTTACACTTAGACTGTGATCAAGAATTCCTGAGACTCGAAAGAGTGAAAGGATGCAGATTAGGACAGGTCAGTTCCAAGAAATGAAGCTGTGAGGGAGAAGTGTCTGGTCAATCAGAGACCAGGCATAAATGGAACAGAGACCTTACAAAAGGAGACAGGGAGATGCTTGGAGCTATATAATTTTCTTCTACCCATTGATCACTGTCATTGTGGTTATCAGTGGAGGGTGACCAAAAAGAATAAGTTTGGCTTCTGGCAGGTGTAGGAATTTATATTCCCACTGTGTTGTTTGGTTGATGTTTTCTCTTTCTCATTTTACACCAGGCCCTGCCACCTTTCTTTAGTTATACTCTGCTTCTAGAGGATACTTGAAAATACAGTGATGCCTTTCTTTCCTTCCTCCTCTCTTCACAGGATATTTTCTTACAGTACTTATTTTTTACATTTTGAGTACATTTTGAGAAGTGTAGAAGTAGCCATACAAAATAAGATTAGAGAGGTACCTTCCATACACATACAGGACCAAACACAGCAGCCAGTCAGATTCAAGGTGTTCAAATAAGTTATTAAAAATAAATCTGAGCAAGTCTAAGATATCCAAGGACAAACCAAGATTATCTATTATAAGATACCTTCACAGCACACTATGTAAGTGTAATAGCTATCTAAGATAGGTAGACTTAATCTCACAGTGAAACAAACAGATCTGAAATATAGAAATTTGATCAAAGTTAGTACCATACTTTTAATTTTTTGAAGTCAACTCCAGATTGTCTATGTTAGTATGAAAAGACAGGAAAATATTTTTTCTGTTCAAAATGGGCAGAAGGACGCTTTACAGTTACTCAGAGCTAGATAGTACTCATCTATCTCGCTTTGATCAAATGTGAAGGGGCAAGTACCTGGCCCATAATTAGAAACATTTAATTATGCAAAGCCACACAAGAGAAGTCAAACAACTTTATTAGGAGAATTGAACACTAGAAGACAAAATTGCACAATGACATATTAAATAATGTCTGTATGGCTGCTTTTGTTGGTTTCAAGATGGAGTGGGCTGATTTTAGATCACTGTATTTATTAGTTAGCAGAGCCAAAGTTATTAGTGGAGAAATTCTATATAGGGCTAGGAGAGCTAAAGATAATTTTGGAAATCCACTTTAATATTTATTGCAGCTGTTCACAAAATTCATATGATTTTCCTACCTGGTCTCTATTCCATGCAGCTGGTGAGTGCTACCTTTTTTATTTTTAATGTTCCACTCATAACTTAGCAAACAATAGATATTTTCTTCTGAGCCTAAAATTCCTCTTCAGTGTATTCAGATGAATGAAGTTGAGAGTTTTGAGTAAGTCTACGTTAAAAGCTGAAGGCTTTTTTTCCATTAATGATTAGATAAGTAAAATGTAATATGTTGCATTACATAGAGTAAGAAGCCTTGGAGCAGATATGAACATTCAGAAATCAGCCTTGTTGGACAGCTGGTGTGATCACTAGAGCCAAGGAACTGTAGGTTTCTTCCTTCCAACTGAGATAATTCCCACATGCTCTCCCATAAAATGCAGGTTCCATTCAGAGGTTAGTGCCTCTTTTAGCACAGCAGGATCTGTAATTCAGACATGCAGTCAGAGAAGAAATCAAATCTTTTTGCCTAAGCTCTAGAAAATTATTTGAGAGGAAAAAAACCCTAAACCTGAACTTCATTACCTGCCTCCAAGTAAAGTATCTCACATGTAAATCACTAATGGCTAACAATTCTTCACACAAACTCATGACACAGCTAATGACAAGATTTAAGACTCGAATCAGGGCTCAGTATTTCTTATTTATTTATGCAGTGGACTGTTGAACTTAGACACCACTCAAAGATATTTAGCCTTTTGCACCTATTAATATTAAGACTCTGTAAGCCTGCAGACTTCAGGTTTCATCCTGCACTATCCAAAGTTCAGTTACATTTCTATGTATCCCATAGAGAAACAGGTTTTTCCATAAATCTCACTTTAAAGCTAGTTGTCACAGAAGTAGTATCCAGAACCACGTATGGTTTCTAAGTGCATGTACGAATGTTGGTTTTTTTAGAGCAATGATTTTAAAAAACTGATTTGCTAAGAAAGAAACTAGCCTTGAATCATCAGAAAACACTAAACACAAAGATGTGTGGAACAATGTATTCAAGGCTGTAAGCAATGGTTTCCATCCACTTTGGATGCAGAGAGAAAAAATTCTCTTGAGGATAATCCACAGACTCAAAGGGGTGAACAAGAACCACTTAAGGGTCTCTTCTCCCAGGCTGATGAGACCAGAACAAGAGGACATAGCCTTAAACTGCACCATGGGAGGTTTAGACTGGATGTTAGGAAGAGGTCTTTCACAGAGAGAGTAATCCCTCAGTGGAATGGTCTGCCCAGGGAGGTGGTGGAGTCGCCATCCCTGTAGGTGTTTAAGAGAAGACTCAATGAGGTGCTCAATGACATGGTCTAGATGGTGGGAGGCTTGAATGGATGGAGCATGGTGCCCGTGGTTCCACGCTTGTGGGCCTGATCCCTGGGTGGGCATTTGCTTGGGAGTTGGACTAGATGATCCTGTGGGCCCCTTCCAACACAGAATAACCTGGGAACCTGGGAACTTGTGAACTGTTGTAAATAAATGCATACTCAGAGGTCATTCCTGACCTACTTAGATGTCTTAGAAGTTAAAATGCCTAAAAAATACAGGTACAAGTCTGAAGGCTGCCTGTCTTAGGTCTAATCAAATTCCCATTAACCTGTTGTCTTGGTTTGGACAGTGTTAGGGGTTGCTTGCAAAAGAAAATGGACAAGAGACCGTTAAGAGAAAACACTAACTTTAATGAGGGGAATATATATATTTATATATATATATATATTTATTGGAATGTATGAAAAAAGATATATATAGGAGTCAAACTAACACTGGCAAACAACAGNCAGCTGGCAGGCAAACCCACGAAAATGTTGGTAGAGTTCTGAATTCAGGTCCAAAAGTCTTCTCAGCAGCAGTCCTCTCCTCTGCAGCAGCCAGGGCAAGGGAAGAAGAGCAAAACAGCAGCTGAAGCAAGGCAAAGCAGGAACTCTGGACTTCTAGCAATATTAACAGCAGGAGCAGCAGCAGCAGTTTCTCAGCATTGGAGCAAGAGAGAAAGAGAGGCAGCTTCTGGTATGCAACAGTATTTCTAAAAAGCCCTCCTTCCCAGCATGTGGGGCAAAGTTCTTAGGGAATTGAAGTTTTGTGCTCTCCAATTCTTTACACCTCCTTCTTTGGAGCAGTGACTGCGAACCACAAATCCCAGAACTCCCCTCAGACCAGTCCCGCTGGCTAACCTGTCCGGCAGGATCACATTCACTTTCATTGTCAAACTCGTGGCTTTGCAGAGGCAGGGGAATTCCTGGGCCGTTCTGTTCAGACATTCCCGTGGTCCCTCCCCCTCCCTCCCCAAACTCGGGAAGCGGGGACGGGGCAAGGAGAAAGAAAAAAAAAAAAAAGATTAAAACTTTCCCTTGTTAACATATAAAAGCAGGAATTAAATTTAGAAATACTTGAATTATATATAGAGAGAGAGAAATAAGAACTTTACTGGGAGAAAGAAAAAAATTTAATATAACAAATATATATATATACATGTTTGAACAATAACAGAATATTAAAAGAAAAAAAAAAAGTCCACACTGGAACAATGACAACTGTAAACAAGTGGCAAAATAAACAAGCACAACAGGGTGCCTAGTTCAAGGGAAAAACCAGGGCACCTCCAGGACTCCCGAGGCAGGGGGAATAGAGTTCAGGGTAGGCAAACCAGTGGAGTAAACAGCCAGTGGTCCTTTCCCGAAATGTCCAAGGGACTGCAGGGAGATCCAATGACCAGCAGGAGAGAAGCTGCGCTGAGATGAGAAATCAAAGGTCCATGTGATCCTGGGCGAAATGGTGGAGGTGAAAAAAACCAAGGCGTCCTCAATTCCAAGGTCCAAACGAACCTCCTCTGCTGAGGCCCAGGAGCTGTAGTTATAGGGCCTTGGACCCCTCCCACATCACATGCCTTGTGGGCATGTCTTCACATGCCATTGGCAGTCACTCAGCCTGCCCTGTCCCTCAGGCCCTTCCCCTAGTCACATGTCTTGCCAGGAGGGGAAGATAAGAAAGGAATCCTCCATTGTTTGTCTTGGTAGAAAGGAGATAAAACCCCTTCCCTGCCATATGCCTTGCCAGGAAGGGGAGATAAGATAAGACACGGGGTCCTCCATGCCACATTCTTTTCAGGGGAGGGAAAGGGAGATAAGAAGAGATACCTATTGTCTGTTCCAGTAAAAAGGAGAAAAGTTTTACAATAGAACAAAAGGCCTCTCCCCATGACAAAAACAAAATCTCTAACATCAAACCCATGACACCTGCCTCCCAGTATTTTGTTATCTACTCTAGTTCACCAACCGTGAAGGAAAATTGCATGTCCATAAGCAATATCCGCTTTGTGTCAGCAGGTGACCTTGGAGTGTGCGTGTTTGTGTGTGTTTGTATTAGTTTGTGTGTGTTTTGAAGATACTGAACTTCTGGCTGTACAATGACTTTTATGATGATTGAGAAGCTTCTCTGGGCTCAGGCAGTGAGAGAATTGCAATGGCTCCGTCACCGTTCAAGTTAAGGAAAATGCAAAAGTGTTTGTCTTTGTTTCATAGAAGACAGTTGCGGTTTATTTCTACAATTATATAAAACAGAATGCTAGGCAGGATGGACTGAGGGAAATACAAATTTTTATTTATCTACCTATATTTATGTATACATATGGAAATGTTTCCCACTCCCTCACGAGAGTATGGAGAGGGAGGGGGAGGGACAAAAAAATAGAAGAAGGGAAAAGAATAAAAATAAAAGCAGGGAAATTCCTGATAAGGAAAAGGGAAAAAATAAGGAAAATTTGTTTTAAAACTGCCCTTTTTTTCACTGGGTATGTGAAGGAGGTAGATGGATGCTGAGCATGCTTCTGGAAGCCGCCACATGGCTGGTGTGACTGCTGGCAGGAACCGGCCACAGAAAGGTCCATGTCTCAGCTCTCTCCATCAGGAAGGGAAGAAGGAGAGAGTGAGCCTGCCACACTTTGGCTTTAAAAAACCTCACCCTCCATTCTGCTTCCGGTTCTCCCCCTTCCAGCAATCAGTAGCTGAGTATATCTGTCAAGGCCAGAAACACAAAAGAGTCAGCAGCAACTTTTGGCAAAAAACGTAAGAGGCCTCTGGGAAGATGTCTGCCACCATGTACAGCCCATGTGGTCAGTGGTCTAGCTCCAGACACTTTTCTGCAAGGAGTGAAGAGCTACACATCAGGAGTGGTGGGGGCTGCTACACACACACACGCCACTGCTCTGCTGTTCCTGGTGCATGGGATCCCCAGCTACCAGGCCGCCGCTATCACCACTTGTCTGCATTTGCCATCCATGTGGCACTGCAGGCAGCATCCATGTGGCACTGGACGGGGCCCCGCAGAGGTCACACAGCCCAGCGGCACCTGCTGGCACCCTCTTGCCCTCTGCGGTCCAGGCAGACAGGGATGGATGCCGTGCACACGCAGACTCCATGCATTCCACAATGCAAGCCACAGGGCATCCTCCGATGAAAAAAATGGCTGCCTAAATTCACCCCAGGAAAAAATAGAAAAAATTCCATAAAAGGACATATTAAAAAATATCTAAAACACCAACCCCTAACAGTACTACATGTTATGTAGCTTCTGAACAAAATATTCTGTAAGACAGAAATGAAGACCTTTATAAAATCAGGAGGAAGAGGCAGACCTCTTTCTCCTTAAGCAGCTAGAGACAGCCTCAAGATCAGCTGCCCTACTTCTTACAGGAGACTTTAATCTGCCTGATGTCTGCTGGGAACTTAACACAGCAGAGAGGAGAAGGTCCAGAAGGTTCATAGAGATAGTTGATGACTGTTTCTTGATGCAGTAGGTGAGTGAGCTTACCAGGGGAGAGGCTGTGCTTGACCTAGTGTTTAAAAATAAGGAAGGGTTGGTTAGTGATATTGTGGTTGGAGGAAATCTGGGAGGTAGTGACCATAGATCATAGAGTTTTCCATTGGTCGTGTGACGAGAAAGGGCATGAACTAAACCTCCATGCTGGACTTCCGGAGGGCAGATGTTGGACTGTTTAAGAAATTAATTCGGTGGGTACCATGTGAAATGGTCCTTAATGGCAAAGGGGTCCAGGAAGGCTGGATATACTTTAAGAATGAGCTCATGAAGGCGCAGGAGCAGGCGGTCCCAATGTGCCGAAAATGAGTTGGATTGGCAGAAGACTGGCCTGGATGAGCAAATAGCTCCTGAAACAACTAGGGGAAAAAAAAGGAGGATGGAATCCTTTGGAAAAAGGGAGAGGTGAGTCAGGGTGTGTTTAAGGAAGTCGTCAAGACATGTAGGAGATAAACTAGAGAGGCAAAGGCCCAGATGGACTCCAAACTAACTGTTTCTGTTAAGGACAATATGAAATGTTTCTTTAAATACATCAACAGTAAAAAGAGAGGCTGCAACAATCTTCACTCCTTATGGGATTCAAAGGGGAATATAGTCAGTAGAGATGAGGAAAAGCCAGAAAAACTCAATACCTTCTTTGCCTCTGTTATTAACAGTAAGACAGACTGCCTGCAGGACAACTGGACTTGTGGGTTGACAGAAGGAGTAGAGGTGTAATATAACCCCCCTGTGATCCAGGAGGAGGTATTTAGAGACTTGCTGAGTGGCTTGGATCCTCATAAGTCCGTGGGACCAGATGGGATACATCTGAGGGTGATGAAAGAACTAGCAGATNAGAGGGCACAGCCTCAAGCTACGCCAGGGGAGGTTTAATCTCAATGTTAGGAAACGGTTTTTCACGGAGAGAGTGATTGCATATTGGAATGGGCTGCCCAGGGAGGTGGTGGAGTCGCCATCCCTGGAAGTGTTTAAGAGAAGACTGGACGAGGAGCTTAGTGACATGGTCTAGCTGGTCTAGCTGGGGGGTGAGGGCTGGATGACCCTGGGCCCCCTCCGGCTCAGAGTGGCCTGCTAGACTGTGAGGCATCTAGGTTGTTATTATACTCTGGGATGTGCTCTTGGTCGCTGTACGGGTATTAGGCGGTGAGTTGGAGTAGATGATCCTTGTGGGTCCCTTCCAACTCATAATTTTCTGTGATTCTGTGATTCTGTGATTCAACCTAGAGAAGGGGAGACTCAGAGATGACCTTATTGCTGTTTACAACTATCTGAGGGGAGGTTTCCGGCAGATGGGTGTGAACCTCTTCTCTCAAGCTGAGAGCACCAGAACAAGAGGACATGGCCTTAAGCTACGACAGGGGAAGTTTAGACTGTATGTTAGGAAGAGGCTTTTCACAGAGAGAGTGATCGCTCATTGTAATAGTCTGTCCAGCGAGGTGGTGGATTCGTCATCCCTGTAGGTGTTTAAGAGAAGACTCAGTGAGGAGCTCAGTGACATTGTCTAGATGATAGGAGGCTTGGATGGATGGAGTGTGTTGCCCATTGTTCCATGCTTGTGGGCCTGATCCCTGTGTGGGCATTTGCTTGGGAGTTGGGCTAGATGATCGTGTGGGTCCCTTCCAACTCAGAATAACTTGTGAACCTGTGAGCATCAGCTCCACTTAATATTTTCTCTAAGTGCACTAGTCTTTATCAGATCTAGCCCACTTTGAATTTATTTTTTTCCCTTTCCTGGTAATGAGAGTTATTAAATATTTAGTGTTTTGGAAGTAAAGGTAATTTGCTAAGCTACACATGCAAGATTTTCTCAGAAGGTCAAATGCAGGCTTTCAGATGCATTCTGTCAAAATGTTAGGAAAGTGTTTCAGACATTAGTGTGTCTAAATGTCTCTCAATTTTGACATCCAAGTGTGAGTACAATATCATCCTCTCTTGAAACCTTCAATGTATGGACCTATTTTCCAGTATTATTTTTTATAAACAGTACTTTATATTCCTTATTAGATTATGTCTTCATTGGTTTGAAAGGGAAAAAATAATCATTAACAATTAAATAGTCCAAAGGGTTAACTATTAATTATATTAATTACAGGTTCCACATACCTATAAAGAATATCCAGATTATTTTGTAAGTGTGAAAATCCACTCAATTTTATAGTTTATTATGTAACTATCTTCTGGTCTTGATCTTCAGTGCACCTTCACTAGTTTTGTACATGCATTCAGATCTCCTCCTGATTTACATCATTTATCAGGGAGAATAGAATCATTTCAAGTAAGTTCAATTACTGGAAACTCTATCAGCTTCATCACTCTTTCTGTAACCTTAAACAACCATTTGTGTCGTAGCATAGCTATTAACTACACAGAGAGGCACTTCCTCCTCTATATTCCCCTTCAGCTCTGCTATATCTAGATAAATTGCCATAATAAAACCCACTACTGAGTGAGGAAATATAGCAGAGGAAAAGAGAGAGAGAGAGAGAAAGAAAGAAAGGATAGGTCATCTGTTCCCCTATTAAATTAACTAGTTCCTCTAAGCAGATTTTAAAAGCCTGTGACACTTCTATTCTCAATATAATAAAATTCTATCATGCAACTAGAAGAAAACATCATTCATATATCCGACAAAAGGGTAGCTAACACAATAGCAAAGCATGAGATATTTACAGTTAACTCATACGCTTTTTCTATAGTCTACTCCAATGGATAAGCAAAATGAACCTTAGTAGGTGAAACACATGTTCCCACATGAAGCTCATGTAGGCAAAATCAATAAAACAGGCATAACTTAGCATCTGAAGTGGGTGTCTATAAAAGAAAATTACATTCCTTTCAAATACAGAAGAAAAGAGGAGGAAGAAGAGGAAAACATAAGCAAAGAAAACTACATTGAAGTAATCTATCTGATGGCTCTTCTTACATCTATGTTGAGAGAAGATTCAGTTTGAACACATTAGTTGTGAGCCCATTTTAATTGCAATGTGCCCAAAGAGCAGATATCCTGTTACTTAAAATGTTGCTACAGTTGTGATGGTGAACTACCTACATAGTACTGTAGTAAATTTGCTTTATATTGGTTTACTGCATTTGAATTCGTTTGTTCTGCTGTTGTTTCAGGAATTTTGCAAGCTTTCCATTAGGAAACTTATTTTCTGTCATTTACATGGAGGATGCTGAAGGGTAAAACATACAATCAGGAATTGACAGACACTTCATTCACTGTTAAATGAGATTCTTGACATTATTTTATAAAAGGCAGTATCTGCTGACAAATTAATTTATGGTAAGAAATACTCTGCCTTTGCAGATCAATTTAATTTTGTGTGTTGTTTGCCTCCTTAAATTTCTCCTCTCTGTTTTATGGTGAGTTTGAACTATGAAATTTGGAGCTGGCGTCTCAGCTGCTAGGTGTATATTGATTGACATCAGATGGATTTTTTGTAGTTAACTATGTATGGATAAAAGTTATATCAACAGAGGTTTTAGTCAAGGAGTTAGTTATTTATCACAACATTCTTAATATTCCTAGTATTAAGGCATACTATTTTATTCCAGGCAAACTACTATACTCCCACTCCAACTAGATCTGCTAGAGGCAGTGCTGGGGAATCCTTTTATTTCTGTGGAGTATGCTTCAGAAGAAGGCTTTTAAAATAAGTAAAGCAAAATCAGCAGGATTAATATAACTATATTTTATTCTTCCAGCCCTTTCTGTGACTCTCTGTGTGATTGTAATACAGCAAAGTCATTGTTCCTTCAACCTGATGACATCAATTGTAACTTCTACTTTCACTTACATTTAAGCAACCCCACGATGATGTTACAGTACCTGATTCTCCATACTATAGACTCATCACTTCTCACTTCTTGCTGTCCATGTAGAGTGAAACCTTCTGTGACAGTATGAAAATATATTCCATATTTCTGTGGAGTTCTCTGCTGCAGATACCAAGGGATTATCAGCCAACAAAAAATTTTAAGAAAGCAAATTACTATTTCTTTCATTCTTGGATTTTGAGGAGAGTTGGGTGTTTGGTTTGTTTTCTGTGGGTTTGTTGTTTGGGGTTTTTTGGGTTTTTTGTTTTCTTTATCCTTTTCACACAAGCACTATCCCTATAGCAGGAAAGATAGAGAGATATTCCTATGCTAAAATATATAAAGGAAAGGGTAAGTTTGGATTAGTTTGTCACTGGGATCAAATCTGATATCTGAGTTGTTTATTTTTTAATTTTTTTGAGACATCATTAGCTGCATCTGAAGATCTGAAGCTTAAGAGAATCCAGAGAATTACAGACTGATCATCCCCACCTGGATCTATGTGAAGATGATGGAGCAAATAATCCAGAAAAAAAATCACATTAAGAAAAAGACAATAACAGGGAGTGGTCAGCATGGAATGGCATGGAAGGGGAAATCACACCTGACCAAAATAGTGTCTCTCTATAGCAGAATGACTTGCTTAGTGAGTGAGGGTGTGCGATGGGTTAACCATTGTAAGCAGCTAAGCACCACACAACCCCTCTCTTGCAGTCATAAGGATGAGAGAATTGGAAGGGCAAAATGGAGAAAACTCACGGGTCAAAGAAAAATATAACAAAACAAAGCCTCAATAAGTGATGTAAAAGCTATTACTCTCCACTAGCAGACCAGTGTCCAGAAAGTCACTGAGAAATGGCAATTTTTTGAAAAGTAACTTTCTGTCACAGCCTTCCCAGTTTTATTGCTGAGCACAATATTTTACGGGATGAAATATCTATTTGGTCAATTTAAATCAGCTGTCTCAATTGCTTGTGCACCTCCAGCTTACTTGCTGGGGGAGCAGAATTAGAAACAGAAGGCTTCGACACTGTATAAGAACTGTTCATCAACAACCAAAGCATCATTATGTCTTTGTTAGAAAAGCATAGCACCGTGAAGGCTGTTGTGAAGAAAATTAGCTCAATTGCAGGCAAAACCAGATTGGAGAGGGCATTCCTTTTTTATCTCGGCTTGAGCTTTTCACACAGTCTCACATAAAATTCCAATAGACAAACTGATATAGTACAGGTTAAATAAATGGACAGTGAGATGGACTGAAAACTTCCTGAACTTCTGGTCTCAAACCTTTGTGATCAGTGACATAAACTCCAGCTGGAGGACTTTACTCATGAGCACCATGGACTGTGTCCAGCAGTGTTTAACATATTCATTAATGACCTAGAATACAGGTCGACAAAGTGCACTGCCAACAAGTTTGCAGACACTACAAAACTCAGAGTAGGGACTGATACACCAAACAGGCAGATTATTATTATTCAAAGGGATATGGACAGAGTAAAGAAATGGACCTACAAAAATCTAGTGAAGTTCAACAATAGGAAATACCTAGTCCTGCTCTTGGAGAATAACCCCAAGCACCAATGCAGGCTGGAGACAAACTGTATGGGAAGGAGCTTCGCAGAGAAGGACCCAATCTCCAGGTGTGTGGAGTGAATCAATAACCTGTTATTAACAAATTATAGAGATGTTATTGCTTTAATAAGCAAGAAATCCTGGGAAGTCTAAAAGAAGGCAGAAACACAGGATAGTCTTTTGCAAGTTACAGGTTGTTGTCAGGGGCTACACATTCTTGCATTGGAAGAGACGCTGTGGGAACTGCAGAATTAGGCCAGTGAACTGATACAAGTTTTAACTATGTATCAGGATAACAGCAAAGCTTGTGAAAAAGTTGCTGAAAGTTGTTGGAGTTTGCTAAATTAATAGAAATGATTCCCATGAGGTAATTTGCAATGTTATTTGCATAGCTGGGCTGTCATTACTGTTCTGCACCAATAGTTTTATTATGTATAGGTCTTTTAGAGGTATAAAAAAGCCTAATATGTAATAATAAATGTCTTTGGCTGCTAGCTGGAGTCTGTGTCATTATTAGTTTTAATACATTGAAGAACACCCAGGATGGCGAAGCAAGTAAGCTGTTTGTAAACATCTTGTGCTTTTCACTAGTATGAGCTGTAGTAACTAGAAATTGAAAATGGGTGTCTAGTGTGACACAAACTTATTTTTGTCACCCAAAATCATTGGCTGTGTCAAGGTTTGAGGCAAATTTGGGGCTGAGCCAAAGAAAAACAAAATAAACCACCCCTCCCCCTCACCAGGTTCGGGAAAAAAANTACTCCATGAGGATTTGCCTCTTTTGGGAGAGGAAACAGTTCTCCATGCCAGAAAGGGGCAAGATGGTGAGTGTCAGGACACAACGATGTCTTTTGTCTGATTCTTGGATAAATGAAATTGTACTTTTAAAGTTCTAGCATTTTTGTGAAAAAGGGAACATAACAGGAGTGCTTGCATAAAAATGTTTGGCATTACAGCTTGACATAGCAGCTGCATCTGTTCTCTAATTACCTTTCGTTATTGGTCTGGAAGATTAGTGTGGGATACAACATGTAAAATATAATAAGGGAAATGCCTGTGATTTAGAAGAAACCACAGAGTTCATAATTCTGCAAGTTAAAAAGAGGGTTAGTGACTTCTTTAAGATAGGACAAGCGTGGTAAAGTAACAGTCTTTCAACTCAATAACCATAACAGTCCAAGTAGCTGGTATACTATTGCAGGAGAGGGAAGACCCAGCTGCAGTGTTCCAATTGGCTGAATCACTGCATTCCGTGTTTTTTGGGCTACAAAAATCAGTGTGCTCCAGCAAATAGAATCAGGAACAATATGTCCTGCCTCTAACTGTTCTTCAACAAAAATTTCTAACTGTTTAAGTTTTTCTTTTCTCAGAGTCTATTGATAAAATCTGGATCTTGTGTTGTATATACTCTGTATGAATTTCTGGAAGGTGTGACCTATGACACCTAAGAAAAAGCCTACTGTAAATCTGAGCCATTCTGTATAATGGGCAATCAAATGGGAATTCACTGTCAACAGCTTAACCATGGCAATACACAGAGCTAGAATGAGATAATTGATCATACACAATTAAGATTAATGCATGTATGACAAAGTTATAATAATCCATATTTCAAACAAACAGACAAACAAACAAACAAACAACCCCAATAATAATAACTAAATCTCAAACACAGTTTTGTTTCCAAGATGATTTTTAGCAATGTGACAAGAAGGCACCAGTTTACTTTAGTTTTTCTGCTGAAATTTGAATCAAACACTCCAGGTAATACAAATTAACTCAGTTTTGTTGTAGATGATTTAACAATTAGAAGTATATTAATGATTTTTCTTCAGAAGCCAACATTCGCCTGTGAGAATGAAAGCCAATGTTTTAGATAACAAAGTCATTGATTTAGTTCCAAGTTTGCATTTTTTTGCAGTTGTGGGAATGAAGTCACAGATCAGTGCCTTCTATTATTATTATTATTTCGGGCACAAGCTCAAGTGGATATTTTGTTCTTTCTAGGACTCCTACGGCAATATTTCTTAAAGTGGTCTTCTGCTTCAGAATGGAAACAAATACCCACTCTTCTTTTTATTTTTTAGCAGTTTGTAGTTCAGCAGTCAATGTAATAGCTAGAAAGGCATAATTACAACCAGTAAAACTTACATGTCAACGTGTTTGAAACATATCAGTAATAGTTACATTACAAGAAAAACAAACTCTCCTTATCTAATTCTTGTCTAATTAATTCTTAAGAAAGAAGCATGATAGACACTAAAAGCAAGTCTTTAAACACAGAAAGTTAGCAGAAGTTAACAACAAGAGCAGATTATTTTCAGTTATGCTTTTTGCAGAAAAAATGTTCCTATAGCCTTCTGGGTTGCACTGTGCAAAGCATTGCCAGCAGGCTGATGGAGATCACAGAATCACAGAATCACAGAATACTATGAGTTGGAAGGGACCCACAAGGATCATCTAGTCCAACACACCATCTAACACCTGTACAGAGACTGAACGCACACCCCAGAGTGGTAAACATAAAGCTAGATCCCTCACAGGCGCACAGGCCACTCCAAGCCAGGAGAGACCACAGGACCATCCAGCCCTACACTCCCCCACCTAGACCATGTCACTAAGCTCCTCATCAAGTCTTCCCTTAAACACCTCCAGGGATGGCAACTCCACCACCTCCCTGGGCAGCCCATTCCAATATGCAATCACTCTCTCTGTGAAAAAACTCTTCCTAACATTAAGTTTTAACCTCCCCTGGTGTAGCTTGAGGCCGTGCCCTCTCGTTCTGGTGTCGTCAGCCTGAGAGAAGAGGTCCACACCCACTTGGCGGCAACCTCCCCGCAGGTAGTTGTTTCAAAGGGGTTTATTTCATTGACCAAAATTATTAAAGAGCTGATTTAAAAAAAAAAATAAAGAAAAAAAAATTCAATGATATAACAAAAAATATAGAACACTAAACAGTGAGAGCATGAGGAATATTAAGGTAATGAAAGAATGCCTGGAGACACTTTGATGCAATATAGTGCTGTCCAACAGGGAGAATATTTGTTCTTCAAAGGTAAATTGATTGAGATTCTAGAAATAATTTATCTCTGGAAGAAACAGTTTAACATTCTTCATGAACTTGCAATTTACATGAGAGGATGGAAAATCACTCCAAGCTTCCACTTAATTCGATGATGGAATTTTAACAAGAGCTTGCCAGGTTTCCCTTAGGGCACATCATTGCTGCAGTTCTTTATATTTTGAAGGACATTGGGAAGATGCCTGCTAATGAAGTATGGTGTAGTATACTACAATAAGATATTTCATTTGTACCACAGAAATATGGAATTTCCCAGGGGTCTTCTAAGGAAGGTATCACATAGAAGAAATATATACACATATGTAAGTACTGTAACAAACTGTTTGCTCTCCTGTTGTATCTAGATTATTAAAATTATCAATTTAATGTTCAATTTCTGCATTTAATTTATTATGCCTAATAGGTATATATTTGAAGAAAAAATAAATGAGTTTAACAATGTCTTCTGGGCTTGAAATATTGTAGTTGTGTGGGAACTCCCTTGATATGCATGTTGAAAATTATTGGCTAGATTTAAATAGGAAAAAGAAAACTCTATTCACTGAAGATCATTAGTATTTATTTTAAATATTAATGTTCAAATAAGCATTTTACAAAATAGACCTACAGTATGTGCTTATTGTAAAGACTGGTGTTGTAATTGCCCTATTTAGTGAATTGTATAAAGTTAAATAGTCCATCAAGAAACAGATAGAAAATTAACCTATCTCCTCCTTTCCAGGCAAGTTCAATCTTACACCAATAGTTCGGTAAATTTTAGCCCCAGAAAATTATAGCCATGAAAAGGTAACATTTGTTGTCTTTTGATTCTATCCAAATCTTGTCGGTTCTGATTTTACTGATCAAAAGGTATTTTTGTCTAAGGAATATGTTCAAGGAAAAAAAAAATCAATTTCTGCCTGAACTTTCTTTACTTGAAGATTTTATTCCAAATTTCCCTATTGCAATGTCAAACACAGGCAATATCAATTAAATACACACAAAAATGCCATTGGCATTAAAAGTTATCAATATGATAGTGTAAATATCTGGTTTAATTCCCGCTGAAAATCACTTGCAATTTTTGTATTATGGCTTTTCAAAAGGAATTTTTAAACATTTAATCATACACAAGGCTGGTCACTCACATCAATGAAAAACTGAAGCCAGTCTTGAAGCGGTATAGATCATTTCTACCGGATTAACCATGAAATACTAAAGCCTGTTGAATGGAAGGAGATGGATAAATGCATACATACACAAATTCTGTGCATCTACTAAGCTACTCAGGGCAGCGCTACTGATCAGAAAGGAAGATACACTAGTTGTTAGCTACACTAATACATTTCCCATATACAAACAGTTCAGATAGCTCAGAATGACATTGTGGGCAGATGGTCTTGATCCTGCCTGCATCTATTCATATGCTTTAAGACACTGTATTGGGTCTGTCTGAGCCCACAGCAGTCCTCACAATGCTGTACCTTGGAAGGGTGTTGATAACACACAAGTGTTTTGACTACAGCTGGGCACACTGCCCCTTCCCCCTAACTGAGGATGAGATTCTGGGAGGGCACATGAGCGGGCCAGCTGACCCAGACTGACCAAAGGGATATTCCATATGATATGACATCAGTTCAGACATAAAAGTTGAGGAAGGGAGCAAGGATGGTGGGGGCATTCATTGTTCTTCCCGAGACGCGTAGGGCCCTACTTCCCTGGATGTGGATACTTCTGTGGATGGGGAAGTAGAGATTAATTCTTTTGCTTTGCTTCTGCACGGGCTTTTGCTTTGCTTCATTTGTGCTATATTAAACTGCCTTATTCCAAACCACCCTTTGTATATCATCTTATTATCGGGACTGAGCGATCATTCGGGCCCCTGGCATCCAGCCAGGGTAAAACCCATTACAGACACTTTAGAGCCTTGTTTATTTTGCTATGTTTTCTTTTCAAAGTTAAAAAAAAAAAAAAACAATTTTATAGTGAGAAGAAGAAAAAGATAAAAATAATACAACGTATATTTTTATGTGGTACACAGAAAAGTGGAGGAATGCCCAGTTTTCCTTGAGTTTCTGGATTTCAGGCTTTATTTTCCTCTGCAGGAAGTACAAAAAATACTTCTAAAATCCCTGGAAAACTCTCAGAAGGAACAGAAGATTTTTTTTTTTTTAATTAGACAGTATCTCAAATGAGAGCACTATAATTTCAACTGATCGTATAAGGAAAAACTAAGGTTCTGCTCCTTCTTTATGATACTTAATTTCATTTGCAAAATGGCTATCCTATAAAATCAAAATTCATTTGCAAAAAAATTAACAATATACTGTGTTTACAGGCAGGACTTCTTTGAGCAAGACATATAGTCTAAACTCTCATTTTACCACCTTATTTTTCAAAGTCAGATTGTGATACTTATTTACATTTGACTTAATCTGTTATAAAGTGACTGGCTTCATAGAGTCATTCAAGATAAATATTGGACAATCTGTCTCCAAGCAATTTTATTTTTCTTATAATGCTTATATGGGATCACAGAAGCTCATACCAATTTTTAATTGTTTGAATGATAAATAAGGTTTGTTTTTGGCAGGGTTTTTTTACAGCTTTGCGACTAGAGACTCAATCTGCAGTACATTTACTCTAAGGTGAGCTCCGAAACTAATTATAATCCACTGGCCTAATCAGAAGCTTCAGGAATGCAATTTCACATGTACTGATTTAGAAAATATTAGTGTGTGTAATCCATAAGCACATTGTCAGTTTATGTCATTTTTTGTGAAAGTGAAAAGATATTCTTTTATCTGAATTTCTTGGCGAGACAGAAATGTCAATGGATCAAAAACTGCGTAACGTTTTTCTGATTGTTCATCTGTCAAAAACAATTGATAAATTACTCACCTGCAATTACAGTGATCCTTCGCATAGTTGTGATTTGTAATTTGCGAGATCCCATACTTGCTGTTGGTTTTCCAGCGAATTGTGGGACCTGGTGCATGCACAGAACCTACCACAATCCCAGTCTGCTCAACCCCTGGCCCCACCACTCGCACGGCGAGTACAGCCGGCCCTGGTGCTTGCCCCCCCGCCCTGGCACTCGTCCACCTTGGTGGAGCACAGCCAGACATCTTAAACAAGCCCCGCTCTCAGGACCGTCCTCCAGACCTTATAAGGGGAGGAGGTGTGGCTGCAGGCATGGCGTACTTGACTATGTAGTGGGGTCACTATCTTCGTGGATTCCAAGACTCGCGTGAGGAGGACNAAGCAATTTTATTTTTCTTATAATGCTTATATGGGATCACAGAAGCTCATACCAATTTTTAATTGTTTGAATGACAAATAAGGTTTGTTTTTGGCAGGGTTTTTTTACAGCTTTGCGACTAGAGACTCAATCTGCAGTACATTTACTCTAAGGTGAGCTCCGAAACTAATTATAATCCACTGGCCTAATCAGAAGCTTCAGGAATGCAATTTCACATGTACTGATTTAGAAAATATTAGTGTGTGTAATCCATAAGCACATTGTCAGTTTATGTCATTTTTTGTGAAAGTGAAAAGATATTCTTTTATCTGAATTTCTTGGCGAGACAGAAATGTCAATGGATCAAAAACTGCGTAACGTTTTTCTGATTGTTCATCTGTCAAAAACAATTGATAAATTACTCACCTGCAATTACAGTGATCCTTCGCATAGTTGTGATTTGTAATTTGCGAGATCCCATACTTGCTGTTGGTTTTCCAGCGAATTGTGGGACCTGGTGCATGCACAGAACCTACCACAATCCCAGTCTGCTCAACCCCTGGCCCCACCACTCGCACGGCGAGTACAGCCGGCCCTGGTGCTTGCCCCCCCGCCCTGGCACTCGTCCACCTTGGTGGAGCACAGCCAGACATCTTAAACAAGCCCCGCTCTCAGGACCGTCCTCCAGACCTTATAAGGGGAGGAGGTGTGGCTGCAGGCATGGCGTACTTGACTATGTAGTGGGGTCACTATCTTCGTGGATTCCAAGACTCGCGTGAGGAGGACAAGACCCAACAGCCCGCGAGTAACGGGAGATCACTGTGTTACTGTAGGCATCAGCATTGTTATAGACTGTACAGTGTAGAAGGATTTTAAAAAGAAAATTAAATCCCTGTCTCTTTTTAAGATGCTAGCTCTCATCTGCATTTCAACCATTTATTTCTATTCATATATGTAAGACACAGAATAACAGGATAAAATATTACAGACTATGGAGTTACTTAAGTCCCAAGAGTGGTGGGTAAACTTCAAAGATCTTGATATTCTTGGTTTTCGTGCATAACAGGCATAGACATAGCGCAATGAAAGCAGCCTTTGTGATTGTTACGGCACATTCTTTTCCTGTGGCTGCTCACACAGAAATTTTCTGCGGCTATTAGGTCAGGCTGCTAACAACAAATGAAAATTTGGGCACCATCAATTCTGCAAGTAACAAGCATTAGGAAATGCAGAAGCAGTTAAAACTGTATGTCAGAGTTCCATGCTTTGAACAGCTATTATTTATTCTTTCTGTTACAGTGACTCAGAAGCAGAAATTGGAATCCTGGCTACAGTGCTTTAAGCAATATATGCTCACTTAGAGAGTTTCTTACTATGTCAATATGTTAATCTCATAGATCTTTATGGTGACCATTTATAGGGGTCCCAAATGAGATTATAGATTTCTTTGCGGTAGATGCTGTGGTGAAAGCCTTAAATAAAACCCAGAAAAAGCAAGACATACTAATGCCTATGTACTGAAAACCATTACTCTGGCTGTTCAAATTAGTTTTATGATAGTCGCAATCACAATGGAGCAGCAATTCCTAGGTACAATTTTCTTAGTCACAATTAATGCTACAACATGCAGAAATAAATTTTGTACTTACATTGCTAGAGTAGAAATGTATGCAATTGAATCTACAAAGAATAAGCTTATTTTGGAAGTAAACCCAGGTCTACACACTTGAAAAGAGATGAAGTCAGAAAGTTCAAATAAATTTGATTTATTTCCCTCTGCCCTCACCCCCAAGATGCTGTTGGACTTGTGAGAAGTCTGTGTAATTATCCCAAAATAGGAGTGACATTAGCTAATCTTTGGCATGGCTGCATCCTTGAGGGAGATATATTGATATGGTCTGCAATGGACCACATTTAAACATTTAAGTGGATATAAAGAAATTGCTTACAGTAAAATCCCACATAGTTAATGGAAAGAAGAACATTTTTTCATGAGCTTCAGTTTCAGGCAAATAACAAAGCCAAGGAAGCCAGACTTATTTGGTTCTATTACTGAAAAACCATCAATTAAGCAAGACTCAGACTGCTTTGCAATACTCATACTGTACAGTAATGAAACAGGTTTGAAATATTAATGATCAATCTATTAAAAATACATAAACTTTACACATATAACATTTTTCTCAGAATCTCAGATTGAGAGACAGCCTTAATTAAAGAGCTTCACTGTGAGGTACCTTTGCCAAAATACATATTTCACAAACATTGATGCCAGTCATCCTACAGCCTCTAAATATTGGCTGTTTCTCTGATGCCATTGTTTTGAGAGGGGAGGAGTTATATGAATGTAAGCCTTTGAAAATACTGAAGGTGACTTAAACACAGCATTGATTAAGCAACATCAAAGGTTTATTTTTTGGACTACTTTTTACAATGCTTTCCAAGTTCTCAAGTGGCATACAGTATTTGAAAATCTAAAAGGAGGACACTTTGCTTATATACAAATTGATATTTATATGATAAATCTAAAAGGAAATGTAGAAAATTTTATTGATGGTATGAAAAATGGAACAAGATTTCACTCTTGTACTACTGAACTCCATAACAGATAACTGGAGCCTTGTTTGGTTCATGAATGAAGATTAGGGTCAAGTATATAATAGGAATTGTTATTTATTGCATATTCTCTGTATTTCATGACATTTCAGGTAGGCAAGCTTTTATCTATCTAGTCAGAAAAATAGCATCCTGAAAACTTGTTAGACTTGCACCTCATTTATGTTTCTCTTCTTGCCCACTTTCAAATCCAGCCTTCTGAACTGAGAAGGTTTTGTAACAGAATATAGGATTCTGCACATCTAAAGGATGGTTCCATGAGAGTGTATTAGGTCATGGTGTGATTGTGATGTTGAAAGTTGGCTTTTTTCCTTGTAGAAACAATTGATATGCCCCCTGATTAAGTAAGAATTGAAGAGGATTAAGGGAGAACACACCCTGCAGAGGTAAACTCTAGTTTACTCACTGCCATAAAAGATCAATTCTTGACTCTCACATGCTTTAACCCACTCTCTGTCTCTTAAAGTAGTGAAAAATACACAGTAAGACCTGTTTGATTGTTTCCTTGTTAGGTTAAGAGTTGGGTTTTTCCTCCCCTTCTAAATTAATTGTTTTGTGGGTAAAAACCAAAAACAAAGAATTTGCTGTGGATTTTTTTTAATGTAATAATGGGATTAAATAAAGTTTAATTATATTTTTAATTTAAGAAGAACTGAGAAAACATCTTCTGTAATTTGGTGAAAATGCAAGCTATGCTACTTCTAGACAGTATGTAACTTGCTCACACATGCAGATAATCACAGCATGTCTGTGAAGACTTTACAAGAAAAGAAAACCTGACAATATCAAGATAACAATCTAATCTGAGAGGAACATGGTTTCCAGATATACATATTTTCTCAGAATGGGATCATAAAGAGACCAATTTTTTTTTAAAAAAATATGTATGTTATATGGAAATATGATGGTTAAAACAAAGTAGATGTTGTTCATTTATCAGCCTTTTGCCTGATACTTAAAGAGACATCAAAGAAAGTTGATGTCTCCTCTCTCACTGGAGATGTTTCTGTGCTTTTTTTTTTTCAAAATAAAATATAGGGGCATCATGCAGATGGTGTGTTAGTCTACATATCTCTAATATGAGAATTGTTTCTTTGATTTTAGTCTTATTTGATCAAATAAATTGTTTTATATCTCCTCTTCTTCACAGATGGACAAGATATGCTAGTAAGGCAAGCAAAAGATTTTGTCTAGAAGAAAAGCATGGATGAATTTCACTATCAATTGTGTTTGACTCTAAAAATCATTTCACAGTTATATTTCACCAACTTCACTACTAATTTAAACCAGGAAAACATCAAGACTGTGTTCAGACAATCATGAAAATTCAGAAAAATATGTAAAAGCATTTTACAACGTTTGTGTTTTATAAATCACTGTTCACTTTGGTGATGTCAGTAAAATAATATTATGATCCTAATAAAACTTTAAAATTGAGCAAATGGATAACCTTCTTTATACTATGTATTGGGTTTTTCTGTATCTGTGTTTCTGGTATGGGGTGCTATGTGGGAGGCTTTTCTTCAAGAAGTTGCTAGAAGCCTTCCTCATAGCTGGCAGAACCAATGCCAGCCAGCTGGACCCGCCACTGGCCAAGGCCAGTGTCAATCAGGAGTGATAGAGACACCTCTGTGATAACATATTTAAGAAGAAAAAAAAACACCCAAACATACAAGTTAGGAAGAAGAAGACAATCATGGTGAGCAGAGAAGAGCAGTGAGAAGTTGTAACAGTAAATGCAGGCACCAAGGCCAGGGCCGAAGGAGGAGGAGGAGGTGTTCCAGACATCTCCCTGCAGCTCATGGTGTTGGCTATGGTGAAGCAGGCTGTCCCCCTGAAGCCCATGGAAAGGTCACAGGGAAGCAGAAATCCGCCTGTAGCATGTGGAGGAGCTTCTCCTAGTAGGGTCTGTGCCTTGGAATGGGACCCACGCTGGAGTAGCCAGTACTGAAGGACTGCACCCTGTGGAGTGACCCACAAGAAGCAGTATTTGGAAGAGCTGCTGCCCCTGGGATTGGAGTCACACTGGAGAGGGTCATTAAAGACTTTCTCCTGTGGGAGGGATCCCATGGAATGCAGGGGAATGGTCTCCTCTCCTGAGCAGTGGCAGAGAAACACCAACTGCTTGGTTTTCCCCTACTCCTGTCTCACCCTGCCTACTGGAGGAAGGGGGAATATGGTATCTGTTGTAAGAGACGGAGCGGTGGGAGAGGAAGGTTGCTATAAAAATGATACTTCTCACTTTAAGCTCTGATCTTGTGAGAAATAAATTCTTTATATTTATCTCCACCTTGGAGTTTGTTTTGCCTGTGACAGTAAAAGATTTCTAACAGTCATCATTCCTGCCAGTGCAAAACCCTTCAGTTTTGGGGTTTTTTTTTTCTTTTCTTCTCTCCCCTGTTTGTATGGAGGGGAACTCATGAAGTGAGAGAGTGACTGTTAGAGAGTCCGTAGCATTCAGCCAGGGTCAAACCACCACATANGTCACAGGGAAGCAGAAATCCGCCTGTAGCATGTGGAGGAGCTTCTCCTAGTAGGGTCTGTGCCTTGGAATGGGACCCACGCTGGAGTAGCCAGTACTGAAGGACTGCACCCTGTGGAGTGACCCACAAGAAGCAGTATTTGGAAGAGCTGCTGCCCCTGGGATTGGAGTCACACTGGAGAGGGTCATTAAAGACTTTCTCCTGTGGGAGGGATCCCATGGAATGCAGGGGAATGGTCTCCTCTCCTGAGCAGTGGCAGAGAAACACCAACTGCTTGGTTTTCCCCTACTCCTGTCTCACCCTGCCTACTGGAGGAAGGGGGAATATGGTATCTGTTGTAAGAGACGGAGCGGTGGGAGAGGAAGGTTGCTATAAAAATGATACTTCTCACTTTAAGCTCTGATCTTGTGAGAAATAAATTCTTTATATTTATCTCCACCTTGGAGTTTGTTTTGCCTGTGACAGTAAAAGATTTCTAACAGTCATCATTCCTGCCAGTGCAAAACCCTTCAGTTTTGGGGTTTTTTTTTTCTTTTCTTCTCTCCCCTGTTTGTATGGAGGGGAACTCATGAAGTGAGAGAGTGACTGTTAGAGAGTCCGTAGCATTCAGCCAGGGTCAAACCACCACATACTAGGGACTGGATATAAAGTTCATTTTTTTACCTTTTGTTTGGGGTTTTTTGGTTTTATTTGGGGGGGGAGGTATTGTTGCCTGGGATTTTTTTTTTTAAAAAAAAAAGCCTAAGTGATATTTTTCTTCCTTTTGCAGATATTTGTCATATAAAACATAAGTAAAGAACTTAAGAAGTGAAATTGTTGAGTTCTTTCATGCTAGATGCAAATATTTATTTCCTTTTAATGCCAGAATGAGTTATTTTACTTCTTTTGAATGTCCTTGTTTAACTTTATTAAAACTTAAGGAAGTCTACAGACTAATGGATAGTAACTACACAGATGAGAGATGTCTAATCCAATGTTTTAAAATAAGAAATTAATTTCCAATTGCTCAAAAGCTGTTTTGAGAAGCAGCTATTCTTACTGAACTAAATGCAGTGGAGCAAGAAGTTTAAATGCTTGCATATCAAAGACTGGTTTGGCTATTTGCATTATTAATGTCACCCACAAACTGTATTCCTATCAAGCGGTTACACAAATTAAGATGAACATTACAGAATCACAGAATCACAGAATATTATGAGTTGGAAGGGACCCACAAGGATCATCTAGTCCAACTCACCATCTAACACCCATACAGAGACCGAGAGCACATCCCAGAGCGGTAACAGCAACCTAGATCCCTCACAGTCTAGCAGGCCACTCCGAGCCGGAAGGGGCTCCTGCAATAAATTTAAAGAGGCTGTTACTGCCAAAATGAAATTCATAGATTATATTTCCAATTTCTCTCTGTTAACATGGTATTAATTTCATTGAACAGGAAATTACATTTAAAAAATATTTTCAGGTTTATTTTAAGGAACAAGGATCATCCATTATTCTTCATCGTTAGGAAATATTCCAAAGCTAAATACAGCAGAGACTTTTAGAATACAGAGTGCCCCCAGAAGTCACAGAGGGACGGGTCTGGGCAGGTCCCGTGAGTTATGAAATCTGTGAAGATACTGAACCATGAATATTCAATTACCCCTCGCTCATAGCCATGCACCCTCCACTAATTGTGTCTGGAGGGCAGTCCTGGGAGCATGGTTCGCACTGTAGCACCTCATTAAAGCAAAGGAAATGCATTTTGGTGCCTCCTGGTTGTGGAATCTGGGATCTGGGACGTTATGTGCAAGCCTGCGGTTGCACAACTCACTGAAAATCCAACGGCAACTAATTGAATACACGAATATGCAGACTGTGAGTATACAGGTTTCTCTGTATTGATCTGTGAGAGGGAGCTTGAGTACCATTTAGATTGAGTCAAAGGTTTAGTTTCTATTGTTCTGGTACTACTTGATAACTTCCTCATGTCCAGGCGCTTAGCAAATTAATGACATCACTCATCTTTTCTTTTATTATATTACATTTCATATGTAAATAAATAGGAGAATAAGGAAATATTTTCTCAGATTTTTTGTTCCTCAAAAAAAGAAATTGTTCTTTAAAATTTATGTCTTTTTTTTTCTCTTTGAATGGTTTGTTTTATCTGAATTCCTACACTAAAATGGGTAGATCATCTCAACTCCCCTATTTTGTCTTAGTCAACATTCAGGGACATAGCCCATTTTTTGTGCTTTAGTTAATGCGTAGACACACATAGGGTAATTAAAACAGTATTTTGAACCTTATACAGTAGATTTAATAGATGATCAACTAGCCATAGACTAGCAGGGCTTTTTTTAGATTAGTGTGAGATTCTACTTTATGTGTCAGAATACCAGATGATGTTATTAATTTACTCCACGGATAAGTCAAGAAATAGAAATTAGGGGAAAATAAATCAGGAAGAGGACTACAAGAAAGAATCTCACCAGCAATGAGAAAACAGTGTGAGAACAGTCTGTATCAAGCATCTGAACACATATCTACACTGATAGGAAGGAAACAGATCTCACTACAGGTGCCCATTTCAGATAGAAAGATATGGAGTTACACAGTAAAAGGAAGAGAGACAATGGCAACAGTTGTGACAAGGGAAATTGTGATATGTGTGTAAGTAAAACAAGAAGGAGTAAAACCCACTAAGTGCAGTTTACCTAGCTATTTTCAGAACTGAACAATGCATGCCTCTAAGGAACCTTATATAAATCCAGCATATCTGTGCTCCAAGGATTTTTGTCTAGACACTATATAGAGGCTTCTTCCACTGTTACTTTTCCTATGAGACTCGGTAGGTGATAAATAAATTTTCCCTTTATGATATTTTTATGCCTAATTTATTTAATTTATGTCTGCTTTTGGAAAATGGAGCAGTTTACTGTTGCTAGGAGGAGGATAACTTTGTTTCGAAGAACAGTCTGAAATATCTAATCTATCAAGCTATTTTATGTATTACAGGTTCACAGGTTATTCTGAGTTGAAAGGGACCCACAGGATCATCTAGTCCAACTCCCAAGTGAACGCCCACCAGGGATCAGGCCCACAAGCGTGGAACCACAGNACTGTTCCTAATACAGGCCAGGATGCCATTGGCCCTCTTAGCCACCTGGGCACACTGCTGGCTCATATTAAGTTTCTTGTCAATCATTACTTCTAAATTCTTCTCCATTTCACCACTCTCCATGCAACCCTTGATACCATAGAACTTGACATCAAGGATGATCAAGTAGGTTACAATGTACCCCTGAAAATCGTGGGGTTACAGGTCTCCCCTTCCCTGAAGCCCTGTTTCCACAAAGATAGAGAGCTCATGAATATGCAATTAACCCACGCCTGTCACCCCTGCCCCCTTCAGCCCCAGAGGGTGGGGAGGGCTTTTTTGGCTGCCCCAGGGCAGCCAGGGTGCTGTATTTAATTCCTGTGTCACCATACCATGCTGTCAGGGTCCCTCCACTCCAGGAAGCACCCTCCCCACTGCCTGTGTGTGCCGGGAGCAGTGAGAGGTGTCCCCCTGACCTTGGGAGTGGATGGAGGTGCCATGATGAAAAGTTTTTAACCTGGGACACATGGGGCTTGGCAAGGCTCAGCACTGTTGCTGTCGTCCACCTCTGTCAGCCCATTGTCTGGGATGCGTGACACTAATTTAATTAGATAGTTACTATGGAACAAATCACCTGTGACTCTTGTGTGTCCTTCCTCCTCAATGGCTCCCTTTCTGCAGCTAATTACCAGACTGGGACTGGACCACTCTCTGCCCTCATTTGGCTCCAAGTGAGGGGAAAGGCCACATCATCCCACAGTGGCCACAGGGATGGGCCCAGCTTCATTCTCTCAAAAACTGACCTCTTGCCAAGGTGGTACCTAGTGATGTTTTGAGGGGGGAAGCCAGCATCCACCAGGGGCCAAGGGTTTTAATCCCAGGACGCTAAAATGGTTTCTCAGAAACCACGCTGCCTTTCAGCACCTCACACAGCATAGCCGGATTTTAAATTGATGCCAACCTTTTTGTTGATTTCTCTCAGCACAAACCACAGAGCCTGTAACCCCAAAAGTGATGCTTATATGTTTTTGTGAAGCTGGCACAACCCGGGCACTGACAGCGGTAGGAGGGGCCTGGGAGGGGGCAGGGGTGTGGGGCTGCAGGACCTGTACACTCACACAGCCCCAGGCTTCCATTCACAAGAGAGCTTGGAGGACACCTTTGCTTGTGAAAGCAAGGCAACTCCAAAGGCACGGCAAGGCCCCAAGCAGGGCTGGGCTGCACCAGGAGCCAGTCCAGAGGGGCCTCTCTGGCAGTGAGCCTGGTCAGAACAGAGCCACCACCATGCTCATGCCCTGCTTTGCAGTCTGGTTCTGCTCCAGGCGAGCCCTGATCTAAGCTGGTGCAGGCTGTGCCAGATGTAGCAGTGCCTGGCTGTTATTTTCAGTTCCCTTCTGGGGCTGGGGCTGTGGGATGGGCTGGACCTCTCAGGAAGTGGGACTGGCGAACAGATGGTGTGTTGATGGGGCTGAAATAAGGGCGGTACCACGCTTGTGGGCCTGATCCCTGGGTGGGCATTTGCTTGGGAGCTGGACTAGATGATCCTGTGGGTCCCTTCCAACTCAGAATAACCTGTGAACCTGTGAAAAGACTAAGTTCAGCTTGGCTGTCTTGGCACCACCAAATGGGGTAAACTTGCCTGAGGCGGGCTCGGTGCCAGGGCTTGGGCAGGAGGGCAGCGAGCGAGCAAATGGGAGCATGGCAGGCCGGCGGTGGCAGATGAGGGTGGGCTGTGCTCTGGGAGCCTCTGAGGTCTGTGCCTTGCACTGGGATGAGTGTACATGCTGCCAGGGCTCCTGGGTCATGCTTTATTTATTCCTCATTGCTGCGCACCCGTGACTGACAGTGTGAACTGTACCAATCGCTGGCGTACTCTGGCATTTTGGTGTTGTCATTTGGGTTCTAATGCTGTGGCTACGGCCAACGAAACTTGGGAGATGCAGAAGTTTGGGTTATATTTTTTTCCTGCCTTCTAAAAGGTTCCCTTAAAAAAGTCATACTAGTATGTTTGATTTTTCAAACCTCACTCTACGCTGTGCATCCCTGGATCTCAGTAGTCGGCATCCCCCTACATTTTCTGAGCTTTGTGCGAGGTCACACCATCCCCACACACCTCCTGAGTGCTGAAGGGCTGAAGAGGGTGGGGGTGTGGTAAAGGGTGGGGCTTTCTTGAATATTCATGAGTTTATTTGTATATTATATATTCGTGGCTCTCTGTGCGCATGCCCAGATGGGAATTGACACCAGAAAAAAAAGAGTAAAGAACTGAAGCGGTAAAGAGCAAAACCGCAAACTGGTGGGGAGTCAGTGTACTTATTTAGTAGTTTCAGCAAGAAGTACATATATCTGAAAAAGGGACATTTATGCTACATGAATTGACTTCAATTAGTTTTCTTATTTCTATAGAAGAGGGTAAAATATTTTTAGCCATAACTTCTCTCACATTTTATTATCTGTAATTTATCTTTATCACAGAATCACAGAATCACAGAATATTATGAGTTGGAAGGGACCCACAAGGATCATCTAGTCCAACTCACCATCTAACACCCGTACAGAGACCGAAAGCACATCCCAGAGTGGTAACACAAACCTAGTTCCCTCACAGTGTAGCAGGCCACTCCGAGCCGGAAGGGGCCCAGGATCATCCAGCCCTACACGCCCCAGCTAGACCATGTCACTAAGCTCCTCATCAAGCCTTCTCTTAAACACCTCCACGGACGGCGACTCCACCACCTCCCTGGGCCGCCCATTCCAATATGCAATCACTCTCTCTGTGAAAAACCGCTTCCTAACGTTAAGATTGAACCTCCCCTGGTGTAGCTTGAGGCCATGCCCTCTCGTTCTGGTGTCGTCAGCTTGAAAGAAGAGGATGCAATATTTTGTGACCTGCGTTCTCAACTATTTCTATTTTACTTTTGCATTGTGTAGAAATCTAATAGAAATTCCCTTTGTGTTAAGTTTTATCCAACCTTTTACACGTTTGTACTTACAGATTAGATTATTGCAATGGAAGATGCGTGTACAAGACAGATGATATGTTGGCAGGTCAGCAAGGAATATTAACAGACAAATTGATTAAGCCAGGAAGAGGAAACATCACACTTTGATAAGCACATCTGTTTTGGTAAGCAGACTGTTCCAGCTAGTTCATTAAGAACTCAGAACATGATATGAGTTCAATTTATGCCTCATGTCTTCACTGAACTTTACAGTGTGACAGCCCTTACAGGATGACTTTCTAGAATTTAGGTAGAAAGCATATGCCCTGAGAAGAGAAGAGTGAAGAAATGTTTCTCTTAATGTCTGATGAAAATTATGCAAAGTATTGCATAGATGAAAGAGACATGCTCAGTGACCACTGTGAAGTTCTTACGAATTTTTATAACTGGCATGTGTGCTCTGAAGTATATGACACTTTAACTGCTAATTTGTCAGATATTTTTCAGACGAGAAAGTAATAGCTGATTGCAGCAACAGGACAGCATATCCTTCCAGATTGTCCCAACAAAGAAGAGACTTGATCCCTCTCGTGCCCCTATTTTAAATTCGTCTCACCCCTCCCAGTTCCATTTGCACCCAATAAGAATCAGCTCCAGGGACTTAATTCTTCCCCAGTTCCATTTATTGGCTGGAAGAGAGGGGGGTCTTCCTGCGGCAGCCCATGCTGGCTGGGCTGCTGCCATGTTACCATGGTGGCAACACATGGTTGGGAAGTCCTGCCAGCCAACTGCCACCCAGATCCCCGCCACAGCACCAGGGTTTTCAATATATTTGAAGCAGTGAAAACTGAAAATCTTATTTCCCAAGAAACTGCATGTCTGTCAGTTAAGATTTCTAAAATGTCCACCACTTTATTATCTGTACACCAGAGAATACAAAGACTGAGATTCAAGAAGCAGACATAATTTTCAGTGATGAATTTAGGATTTTATTTTCATCTGGTTTCTGAAGTGAAGTAGCATTTGCTAAGAGTGTACAGATTTATGGAATAAACCTTAAATCAATGATAAATACTTGGAACCTGCACTTAAGAATGAAATCCAAATACTATATAGAATCACAGAATTGTTTAGGTTAGAAAAGACCTCTAAGAACATGAAGTTCAACCAATAACTTAGCACTGTCATGTTGAACACTAAACCATATCCACACACCCTTTGAACACTTCCTGATTCCACCATCTCTGGAATGCTTGACTACATTCCTATTCCAATTCCTGACAACTCTTCCCATGAAGAATTTTTTCCTAATACCCAAACTAAACCTCTCCTGGTGCAACTTTAGGCCCATTTCCTCTCATCATGTCACTTGTTACAGTCATACCTCCAAATCTGGGAGGAACAGGTCTCCTGAGGGTCTCCCAAACTGTCTAATTCACAAACATGTGCTGGCTATTAATATACATACAGGCCACGCCCATTGCTTCACTCCCCACCACTCCAGAGTGCTGGGGAGCATTTTTCGCTACTTCCCATAGGTTCTCACAGCACAGGGGAGCAAAGAGAAGTGTTTCTGAGCCCTCTCTGCCTGGGGAAATCCCCAGAGAATCCCTGAGCTTCTCTTCGGCCATGCTGCTGCTGCTACGCACGATTGCATTGCCTCTGCAGTGGGGAAGCTCTAGGGCCATGGCAGGAAAAGGGTGTCTCTGGCCTCTGGTTAATGTTCTTGGAGCCTGGGAAACCTTAACTTTGCAACACTGCGATACCCGGGGCACCTTATGGTGAGGGGTGGTGTCAGAGTTTCTTTCCCTTTAACTGCAGTGGCTACCATAAGAGAAGACTGTTTAAGAGAAGACTGGACGAGGAGCTTAGTGACATGGTCTAGCTGGGGGGTGTAGGGCTGGATGACCCTGGGCCCCTTCCGGCTCGAAGTGGCCTGCTAGGCTGTGAGGCATCTAGGTTGGTGTTACGCTCTGGGATGTGCTCTCGGTCTCTGTACGGGTGTTAGATGGTGAGTTGGACTAGATGATTCTTGTGGGTCCCTTCCAACTCATAATATTATGTGTGTGTGTGTGTGATAAGTACATGCGCTGGTCCCTAGTCCGGGAGCAGCAGGGCTGGCTCTATGGACCCAGCAGAATGCTGATTCCCCCTGCTGCAGTGGGGGGAGTGCACGGAGGAACAGAAGTCTCCTCCTGGTGCAGCAGCTGTGGTGACAGTGTGGGCACATTCCGCTGCTGCCCTGTCACAGCAGACAGCAGTTGCCCCACCAGCGCTGCAGCCAACCCAGCCCCACTTTCATGGAGCACTTTCCCTGAGGCTATGTCATCACCAGGCGCATTGGGCAGGCAGTACCCGGGCACAGACCGCATCGCCTTCCCTGCCTGTAACCATGGAAACAGTAACACGCATCTGGCAGGGGTCAGTCCCTCAGCTGGGCTTAGAGTAAGAGGGGACAGTGTGACCTGTGGCAGTCCTGCACTGGGTCTCAGTGGCTGTCCGAGGCATACCACAGCATAAGCTTTCCGTGGTAGAGAAGGGTAGGTAGGTGCATGGAGATACACAGGAGTGGGGCAGGGACTGCAACAGGGCACTGCGGGACTATAAACACCATGGTGAGTGGGAGGCCAGTCCTGTCCCACAGGGAATGCCGGCGTTGCGCCTCGGCAAAGAAGAGGCACTGCGCCTGTGTTGACCAGGAAGCTCTGCGAATCACTCCAACAATCACTTAGGCAGATTCATGGGGAAAATTTGTCGCAATCCAGCGAGGTTGCAATGGAGAAGTCGTAATGCACCAAGGCACGACTGTGTCTGGAGAAGATATCAACACCCACTTCACTACAGTCTCCTTTCAGGGAGTTGAAAAAAAGAGATAAAGACTCCCCTGAGCATCCTCCTTCCAAGGCTAACCAACTCCATCACCCTCAACTTCTCCTCATAAGATTTGTGCTCTAGACCCTGCCCCAGGTCTGTTGCCTTTCTTTGAACTTGCTCCAGCACTTCAGTGTCTTTCTTGAAGTGATCAGTTCACTCAACACAGTATGCGAGTTGTAGTCTCTAGTCTCACCAGTTCAGAGGTGTAACAGGGTCCCTGTCTAGAGGCCAGGGACCAGAATGGTTGCTCAGTCCCAAATAATAAGATTGAGAAGAAACTCTCAGAGCATGGATTGGATAGGAGCATTCTGTGTTGGGTTAAAAATTGGTTGGATGGACGAGCTCAGAGAGTGTTGATGAATGATGTTACATCCAGTTGGCAGCCAGTCACTAGTGGACTCCCACAAGGATCAGTGCTTGGCCTGGCACGGTTTAATATCTTTGTTGATGATATGGATGGGGGAATTGGGTCCGCCATTAGCAAGTTTGGAGATGATACCAAGCTGGGGGCAAATGTTGAACTGCTGGAGGGTAGGAGGGCCCTTCAGACGGACCTTGATAAGCTAGAGAAATGGGCAGATTCTAATAGTATGAGATTTAACAAACCCAAATGCTGAGTTCTTCACTTTGGACATAATAACCCCATGCATTGCTACCAGCTGGGGGATGAGTGGCTGGAGAATGGTGAAGTGGAGACGGATATGAAAGTAAAGGTTGACAGAAAATTTAATATGGGCCAGCAGTGTGCCCTGGTGGCTAGGTGGGCCAAGGGCATCATGGCCTGTATCAGGAACAGAGTGGCCAGTAGGACTAAAATGTTGAGCTGCTTGAGAGGGTCCAGAGAAGAGCAACAAGGATGGTGAAGGGACAGGAGGACAAGCCCTATGGGGACCGGCTATGGGGACTGGGGTAGCTCAGCCTGGAGAAGAGAAGGCTCAGAGGTGACCTCATTGCTGTTTACAGCTACCTGAAGGGAGGTTCCAATCAGGTCAGTGTAAATCTCTTTTCTCAGGCTGCCAGCACCAGAACAAGAGGACATGGCCTCAAACTGTGCCAGGGGAGTTTTAGGCTGGATGTTAGGAAGAGTTTTTTCACAGAGAGAGTGATCTCTCATTGGAATGGTCTGCCCAGGGAGGTGGTGGAGTCACCAATGCTGGAGGTGTTTAAGAAAAGACTGAAGAACTGAGTGACATGGTCTAGAGAATGGGAGGCCTAAATGGATGGAGCGTGGTGTTTATGGCTCCATGGTTGTGGGTTTGATCCCTGGGTGGGTGCTCACTTGGTAGTTGGACTCTATGATCCTTGTGGGTCCCTTCCAACTGGGAATAACCTGTGATCCTGTGAATCAGATGATATAACAAGGGTGGGTTGCAATAAGGCAGTTTAATATAAGCAAAGATAAAACAATGCAAAAGTACATGCACGTTCGCTTGGGAGTTGGACTAGGTGATCCTGTGGGTCCCTTCCAACTCAGAATAGCCTGTGAACCTGTGAAGCAGGGCTCCTACACATATAGATTGTGTTTAGAGGGCAGTCATCAAGAACAATGAATGCTCCCCCTCTCCTTGATCCTTTCCTCAGCCTTTATATCTGTGCTGACATCATATGTGATAAAATGTCTCTTTAGTCAGTTTGGGTCAGCTGGTCTGCTTGTGTCCCCTCCCAGATCCTCGTCCTCAGTTGGGGCGATGGGTCATAAGTACGATGTGTGCCTAGTTTTACTTAAAACACTTGTGTGTTATAAACACCTTTCTAAAGCACAGCATTGCGAGGGCTGCTATGGGCTCAGACAGACCCAATACTGGGGGACAACGACTGCCCTTTTCCCACTGGGCACACAATTCCGCACAAAAATGAGGATGCCATTGGCCTTTTTGGCCATCTGGGCACACTGCTGACTCACATTCAGTGACTGCAAACCAGTACTCCCAGATAATTTTCATCCAGGGAAGGGTACACGCATTCAAGTCATGAGCAGACAGTTTCTCCAGGAGAATACTGTGGGAATTGGAGTCTGTCGTGGTTTGACCCTGGCTGAATGCCAGAGACCCACCCCAACTTCTCCTGAAGGAGAAAACTAAAAAAACAAACTGGAAAATAAAACTGGAAAATAAAATAAAACTGGTCACAGGCAAAAGAAGCAAGGCAAAACTATAAATAAAGAACATAAAGGGTTTATTTTCTAACTAACAAGCTCAGAACTGCAAGGGAAGCATCATTTAGAAGGCAACCTTTCTCCCTCCACCCCTCCTTCTCTTACAATAGATGTAATATTCCCTTTTCCACCAGGAGAAAAAGGGGGAACATAGGGTAGGGGTAAACCAGGCAGGTTGG
>WEKX01017302.1:37879-54909 GCA_013390025.1 Pitta sordida
CACAAAACTTCTGATGATGGACTCAATTCCCTCGTCCATATCATCAATAAAGATGTTGAACAGTGCCAGGCCTAACACTGACCCTTGTGGGACTCCACTAGTGACTGGCTGTCAGCTGGATGCGGCACCGTTCACCAACACTCTCTGAACTTGTCCATCCAACCAATTCCTAACCCAACATAAAATGCTTCTATCCAGTCCATGCTCTATGAGTTTCTCCAGAAGCTTATTGTGGGAAACCGTGTCAAAGGCTTTGCTAAGGTCCAAGTACACAACATCCACAGCCTTTTTATCATCCAGGTGAGTCACCAGATCACAAAAGGAGATTAGGTTGGTCAGGCAAGACATGCCTCTCCTAAATCCATGCTGACTAGATTTAATATCACTTATGTTTTGCCGTTGCTGCATAATATCCACAGCCTTTTCCTCATCAACTAAATAAGTAACCAACTCATAGAAGAAGATCAGGTTATTGAAACAAGATATGCCTCTCATAAACCCATGCTGGCTGGACCTGCAATCCTGGCTGTCATGTGCTGAAGACACTCAAGATCAAGGTCAGGCCATCAGGTCAGGCCTGTACTCCCTGAATCCTTCTTCTGACTCTTCTTCTAGATGTGTGTAACATGTGCTAAATTCCAGTCAACTGGGACTTCTCAAGTCATCCAGAACTGCTGGTAAACCATGAAAAGTGACTTGATAAGCACTTCTGCTAGTACCGTTGGCTGCATCCTATCTGGTGCTATGGAACTGTGCGTGTCTATGTGGTCTAACAGATCCTGTTGGACTTCATTTGCTGGAGCCTCATTCTGCTCCCTGTTCCTTTCTTCCAACTCGTGTGTCTGGGTACCCTGAGGACAACTGATCTTGCTCTTAAAGACTGAGGCAAAGAAAGCATTAAGTTCCTCAGCCTTTTCCTAAACATTTTTCACAGTTTTCCCCCCAGCAGTTAGTAAATGATGAAGGTTCTCCTTAGCCCTGCTTTTGTTGCTCATGTATGTGTATACCACTTTTTATTATGTTTTATGGCAGTGGCCAGAGTAAGTTCTAGTTGGGCTTTTGTCCTCCTGATTTTGTCCCTGCAAACTCTCATGAGATCCTTGTAGTTCACTCAAGTTGTATGCCTTTTGTCCAAAAGTGACACACTCTCCTTTTTCTGCAAGTTCAAAACAAAGCTGTCTTTTCAATCTAACTGGCTCTCTTCCCTTGCAGAACCCACAGTGGAACTGGGGAAAAGTGTGAGGAATAATGAGCAGTAGAGATAAACCATTATGAACTGACTGCAACACTCAACTCCCAATCCCCCTTGTTCTACTTAGCGGGGAGGTGGGAAGAATTGAAGGAATAAAGAACACAGGGGTTTAAGTAATTCTGAATAAAGCATGTGGGTAGGAAAGATGATGTTTTAATTTTTACCTTTATTTCTCACTTTCCAACTTATTCTAATTGACAATAAATTAAATTAACTTCTGTCACGTCATTTTGTTTTGTCCCAAGTAATAATGAGTGATCTCTCTGTCTTTATCTCAACTCTTTTTAATCTTATTTAATTCCTTTTGTTCTGATGTGAAGGGGAAGTGAGAGAGCATCTGAGTGGGTGTCTGTTGAGATCAACACACCACAGCATTCATTCAAGATTTTGTGCTCCTGATCCCTTTCCCTTAGGAACTGAATACAACAGAATTTTAAAAATTAGGCCAATACATAATAATTTTGAGTTCAGTATGACACATAGCAATCATTAACATATTTTCTTACACAGAGTTAAATAATTTTTGCACAAAGCTTATAGTTATCAGGGCTTGCACAGAAAGAATGAATTTCAAGTTTAAAACATTTCTCACACTGAGAGGATAAAACCAGAAGACTGCTCACAAAGACATTATCCTACAGCAAGGGACTTAAAAGGATAAGAAGACAGAAGAAAGAAAGAAAGAAAGAGGGGAGACAGTGAGATAGCTCTGTAATAGGGAATCCTAGGTTTCTTCTCCCTGCAATTTTTCTGTTTTATCCATATGTTAGTGAAAGAAAATACAGTTAAAACCCCTCCATCGCGAGGAAAGGGACAGGCCAAGGCCATCGCAAAACACTAAACTTGCAAAGAACAGCAGGTCGTTAATATGCATGCAGGCCACGCCCAGTGCTCCACCTCCCAGAACTCCGAAGCCCTGTGGACAATTCTTTGCTCCTTCCCGTAGTCTGTTTTGGCACAGGCAAGCAAAGGGAACCGTTTCTGAGTGGCTGCTGTGACTGTGTGTGCTCGCAGCCCAAACCCCACGCACTCCCCCCCTAGCCCCTCGGCCCATCCCGGCCCCAGTGCTCACTCTGGCCCCAGGGGACCCGTGTCAGCCCATGCATGCTCGCCCCACCTCCACGGCAAGAAGGGGTGTCCCTGAGCTCTGGTTGATGTTCTTGGAGCCTGGAAAAACCTTAACTTTGCAACACTGCAACACTCTGTGCGCTTATGGCGGGGGGGAGGCGTTGGTATGGGAGTTTCTTTCCCTTTAACATCCACCAGTCCCGGCAGAAGCAGCCCCTGCCGCGCCACTCCAACCCGCACCGCGCCGCTCCAGCCCGCGCCACGGGGCTGCCGGCGTGAGCACAATCACTGGGGTCGGTGGGAGAAGCAGCATGGGATTTAGGCTCTGGGAGTGACCGCAGCAGCCCGGAGAAGCCCACAGGGTGGTTTCTTTGCCTTTAACATCCACCGGTCCTGTGAGAGAGGGGCTGTGCTGCCTGTATGGTCTCAGACAGAAGCCTCCTCTTGGTGCAGCGACATCTGCGCCCTCCCAGCACACAGCTTGCCTCATTTTCATGAGGCAGTTTCCCCTTTCAGGGACCGGGGGCACGGTGCCACCATTACGAGCCCCCTCCCTGCAGGGTGGGGTGAGTCCCACCCCACAGGCACTGTGGCACCTCCCCTCGGCAGAGCAGAGTCAACAGCGCATGCGTCAGGCAGCTGAGCTTGCGGACCGCTGAAACATAATTGAGAAAAAATTGCTTCAAAAATGGGCAAGGTCGTATAGGAGAAGTCGCGGGATTCACTGTATATAAGGAATATGTAAAATCTGCAGGGAGTTAGAAAAGAGTCAATGACATTTACATTTGTCTTTTCCAGAGTATTTTTTCTTCTTCTGTATGTGTTAAATACTATCCCACAAATGAGAGCCTTAAGAGCTTACCATCCAAATAAAGATTACAGAGTTGATCACAGAAGATCACATCCCAAATTTTCATATGGCTTATTTGGAATGCATTTATTTCTCTATTTTCATAATAAAGGATTTATTATCTTACAGTACCAACATATCCTGCATCAAAAGGAGAACCGATTCCCTTCAAACAAGATGCTGCTCTAAATTTTTCCTGTAGTTTCTATTCATACTCCAAAAAACCCTGAATGTATCTTTCAGTTAAACACTAAGTTCACAGGTTCACAGGTTACTCTGAGTTGGAAGCGACCCACAGGATCATACAGTCCAACTCCCAAGCGAATGCCCACCAAGGGATCAGACCCAAAAGTGTGGAACCACGGGCAAGACCCTCCATCCATCCAAGCCTCCCATTATCTAGACCATGTCATTGAGCTCATCATCTACTCTTAAGCACCTCCAGGGATGGCAACTCCACCACCTCCCTGGGCAGTCCATTCCAATGAGAGATCATTCTCTCTGTGAAAAAACTCTTCCTAACATTCAATCTAAACCTCCCCTAGCATAGCATAAGACTATGTCCTCTTCTTCTGGTGTCATCAGCCTGAGAGAAGAGATTCACACCCACCTGACTGCAACCTCCCTTCAGGTAGTTCTAAACAGCAATCAGGTCACCTCTGAGTCTCCTCTTCTCCTGACTGAACAACCCCAGTTCCCGCAGCTGCTCCCCATAGGGCTTGTGCTCCAGTCGTTTCACCANTTCCTAACCCAACATAAAATGCTTCTATCCAGTCCATGCTCTATGAGTTTCTCCTGAAGCTTATTATGGGAAACCGTGTCAAAGGCTTGGCTAAGATCCAAGTATACAACATACATGGCCTTTTTCTCATCAACCAGGTGAATCACCAGATCACAAAAGGAGATTAGGTTGGTCAGGCAAGACATGCCTCTCCTAAATCCATGCTGACTAGTTTTAATGTCATGATCATTTTGCAGTTGCTGCGTGATAGCACACAGGACTATCTGTTCCACGACTTTGCCCGGGACTGAGGTCAAGCTGACAGGTCTGTAATTACTCAGATTATCTTTCCTGCCCTTCTTGTGGATGGGTGTCACATTAGCCAATTTACAGTTGTGGTACATAATTAGTAAGCCAGGACTGTTGGTAAATTATGGAGAGTGGCTTAACGAATTCTAAAGGAGAACCTTTTCCTTTCAGTACAAGATGCTGCTCTAAATTTTTCTTGTAGTTTCTATTCATACTCCAAAATACCATGATTGTATCTTTCAGTTAAGCACTAAGTCTTAAGTCTCATCTCCCACCACTTGGTGAGAAACTTTGGCTCTGACAGCAATAACAGGCTACAAGGTGTTTTATGGAAAGGCATTATCTTGCCTTAGAGATTTTTCAAACAAATATGTACAAAACCAGTCTTGATATTACCACAAAGCTGTGAAACTTTTGTCTCAGCTCAGACATCGGTACTGCATTGACTAATGGTAACAGTTGAAAGAACTAGCCAAAAACCTAAGGAAGTTACATCTAAAATGAGATTCAAACAGGAAGGATGAGAGTCAGCTGCCTGAGCATCTACCTGGACTACTGAAGTATCTTTAGGCACTATGGAGTAGTCTTTTTGATTTTAAGTTACTGGTCAGAAAGATATGAGTCTCCTCTAAGTCTTCCCTCGCACCTGTGTGCTCTGAGTGGATATCTTGTATATCTAAGGGATCTCAGATAACATTGGATGCTATTTTAGGCAAATAAAGGATGTCTAAAAATATTATTGATGACAATAAAATGGTAAAAGAATAAGAAAATTGAATACATAGCTTTCCAAAGTTCTGCAATTTCTCACCTCATTTTTTTCCTGTATTTTCCTTGTCCTTATGGGAGATTTCAACTTCCCAGACATCAACAGGGAATATGTTACTGCTGTGAAGAGCAGGTCTCAAGAATTCTTGTAAGAAATAACATCTTGTATAATTAGTTGCCACAACTAGAAAAGATATTGTCCTAGGTTTGCAGTTTGTGATTAGAGAAAGATGAGATATGGTGGTCCTCGAGTGCCTTCAGAGGAGGGCAACAGAGCTGGAAAACAGGCTTAAAGGAGTGCTCTGTAAGGAGCAGCCGAGAACTTCAGATTTGTCTTGTATGAAGATAAGGAGGCTGAAAGGTGAGGTGACCTCATTGCGCTGTATAGCTTCCAGAGGGACAGAGTTGGAGAAGGAGTTGCTTCTGTCTTCTCCCTGGCCAATAAGATGCATGGGAATTACTCACAGCTGCACCAGGGAACGTTTAGACTAGACATTAGGCATTTATGGAGAGGGTACTAGATACTGGACACTGAAACAGGCTTCCTAGAGAGGTGTTGAATGCTGTAAGCCTGTCGGAGTTTAAGGACCATTTGCCCTTAATAATATGTTTTAACTTATGGTTAGCCCTCATGTGGACAGGCAGCTGGACTAGATCATTTTATCTTCCTTCCAACTGAAAATATTTTATTCGGTTCTATTCTATATATTATATATAGAATTATTAGATATTATATTATACATATTATACTATATAATATAAACATATATTTATCGTATATGTCTTTGTCATGGGGTGGTATCAGAAGTCTCTTTTTAAAAGTTCACTGAAGAAAAGTTTTAACCACCTTTTTTTTTTTAATTTCCCTCTTACTTTCCCCCTTTCGCCCCCACCCCCACCCCACCCTTCCCGAGTTCAGGGAGGGAGGGAGGAAGGAAGGAGAAGGACATGGGGAAATGGAAGGACTCATGCCGAAGTTTGAGAGCCTCCTGGGCTGAGTCCAAGCAGTGCTTGGCCCCGGGAATTCCCTGGGAGAGAGAAAGAGCGAGAGAGAAAGAGCGAGAGAGAAAGAGCGAGAGAGAAAGAGCGAGAGAGAAAGAGCGAGAGAGAAAGAGCGAGAGAGAAAGAGCGAGACAGCACCTTTGCAGAGGTTTCCTTACCAACTCTAGAAAAGTGTCCTGGGTCAATTAAGAAGTATAACTTAAATTTAGAAATACTTGAACAAAATATATATATATATATATGGAGAGAAAATAAGAACTTTACTGGGAGAAAGGCAAAAATTTAATATAAAAATATATNCCTTGCCAGGAAGGGGGATAAGATACAGGATCCTCCATTGTTTGTCAAGCGAAAAGGAGAAAGCCCCTCCCGTGGCCACATTCCTTTCAGGGGAGAGAAAATAAGACACAGGGTCCTCCATGCCACATTCCTTTCAGGGGAGGGAAAAGGGGATAAGAAGAGAAACCTATTGTCTGTTATAGTAAAAAAGGAGAAAAGTTTTACAATGGAACAAAAAAAAGCTTTCCCCATAACAAAAAGCCACAAGGCTGAGTAATGCAGGCTGACATCTTCACTGCCAAAAAACAAGAGTTTTCACACAGGGGACTGCCCATGAGAATGCTGGGAGTTGTAGGCAAACTCACTGACCCTTAAAAAGGGGACAAGTAAGCCTCTGAATGGAGTGGGACCTTAATTCCCTAGAAGCCTCGGTTTCCTGGGCTTTTGCCTTTCGGAATGATGGGAAGAGAGCCTTTAAATACCACTACACAGCTGCAGCCCCTGTCTTTTTTTCCTTAATAGTGCTATGAGAGCTGTTGCTGCTGGAAGATGGGTAGAGCTGGAGTTCCTACCTTCCCTGGGACTCCTGCTTTCCCTGCCTGTTTCTCTTGTGTCTTTCTGCCTGGGTGCTGAGGAGGACAGGACTTTGGGATCTGGATGCAGCTTTCTACCAACTTCTCTGTGGGTTTGTTTTGCCATGTTTGTTTTGCCAGCTTTGTTTTCCCTTCTCCAAAAAATACCCCTTGTCCCTGAGAAGGGGCAGCAGCTACTGCCTGATTGTTGTTTGGAAGGACAGCTTGTATTCTGCTGCCCCAGCATTTANAAATATATATATATATTTCTTTCAATAAAGTTGGTGTTTCTGTAATGGTTTTTTGTCTATTTTTTCTTGAAAACAACCCTGTTGATTTATATCGCAAAAACTTGCTTCATAGAACTGAGGAACAACAGAGAAGAAACCTGTTTGTGAACTGTCCGAAACTGTCCATTCAGGTTTTTTTTTCTTCCCCTAGACTGGAGTGGAGGGGGGAGGGAGCAACCAGAACCAAACTCCTAGATGTGAAGCCTCTCCGAAGCAGATGGTCAAGATTTTTCAGTTTGGATATATCTATGGGAAGAGTTCAATTCCTCCCATTCTCCAAGGAAAGCTGGAAAATGAAAAGTTGCTCTGATTGCTCCCATGCCACGCCGCCATAACAGTTGCCACAGCCGCCTCCACTTTTCAGAACTACAGCTCCGCAACTGCAATATGTCATTCCCCTTTCTGGAATCTATCATTGTCACTGGGAGGGGGGTATGCTACAGACAGCACCACCTGAACACAGCAATATGGAATACAAAATACAAAGATGCATTAACCACACACATTACAATGCCAACCTATGACAGTTATTAAATACAGTACTAGTATAGACTCTTGAGGGACACTACTCATTTCTGGTTTCATCTTTGACACTGAGCCATTGACTACAGCTCGAGGGACAGAGCCACCCAGCCAAATTCCTTATCCGTGTAGCAGTTTGTCTACCGAACCTTTGCATCTCGTATTTTGATGTAAGAATTTTTATGGGGGACCATATCAAAGGCCTTACGGAATGGAATGCCAAGTACTGAAATCATGACAGCTAAACTGTAAAACCATAAAATGAAATTATCAAACTATAAAATGATAACAAATGGAGACAAGCAGAAAAATGCTCTGTAGTACTGAGGAATAGTTTAAAAAGCTCATTTCAAACACACCAGAAATCCTTTCTAAACTGGTGATGTCTTCCAAACTCAATCTGGCTTTACCTCTCTTGCTAATTCTAATATAAATATTAAAACTGGTTCCAAGCGATCTGAGCTGAGTATCTATAGCATCCAATGTTACTGAAGGCATGACCCAATTTTGGTCACGGTTTTATATTTGAAAAGGCACATATGCCAGCTTCATTAAAACAGATCTTTTTAAACAGTGTTTCAAGAGAAAACCCTACTAAAATAATGTAAAAAATTGTTCTGCTTAAAACAACCAATTTATAAAATGAAGATTAAACCATCAAAAGAAAAGTAAAACTGTTCTATATAGGACAATGATTTCTCTTTCATTTATTATACTTTGTCACTGATAATCTAGTCAATTGCCATAGAAACAGGGCCACTTAAAAATGCATTCTGCATGTTTTAATCTAAAATTATATATACTACTAAACAATTTGCTTGTAAATTATATTTAAAATTTCAGTGTCTGAATTATATAATGGATAAGACCACTTTCTGAGCACCATCAAGAAAGAAGTTTGGAAGAAAATGAATATTTTGGAAGAAATAAAAATATTAACATACAATTGCAGATACATGCTGAACTTGAATGGAGGAATGACTGCCATCATGTTATTTTCTAAATATAAATTTTGAAATATTTTTTTTCCTTTATGTAATCTGGATTGGGGTTGGCTTTTTTGTCCCTTTTAATTCTTACATATTGCATCTACTTCATCAATTCACATTCCAGATAGAAGTATTTCATCCATAATTATAATATTTCCCATTCTACTTCATACTAGTTTCTGCTATTATATCAAATATTACTCAGACTTAGATAATTTATAATTTCTTGAGGCATTTTGACACCAGGAAAAAAAAGAGCTTTTGTTAGTACACTTCGTAAGGAGTCTGTTCAGAAGGCATGTTGTAATGGTTTTATCCTGGCTAGATGCCAGGGGTCCGAATGGTTGCTCAGTCCCAAAATAATAAGATGATATACAAAAGGTGGGCTGGAGTAAGGCAGTTTAATATTAGCACAAATAAAGCAAAACAAAAGCACACACAAAAGCAAAGCAAAAGAACTAATCTCTACTTCCCATCAGCAGAGGTGTCCACATCCAGGGAAGTAGGGCTCCTATGCATCTTAGAAGGCCGTCATCAAGAACAATGAAAGCCGACACCGCCCCTCCCCCTCCTCCCCCCGCCTTCTTGCTCCCTTCCTCAGCTTATATCTGAGCTGACATCATATGGTATGGAATATCCCTTTGGTCAGTCTGGGTCAGCTTGTGTCCCCTCCCAGAATCGCAGTCTCAGCTGGGGGGAAGGGACAGTGTGCNGGCTGACGACACCAGAACAAGGGGACATAGCCTTAAGCTACGCCAGGGGAGGTTTAGACTGAATGTTAGGAAGCGGTTTTTCACAGAGAGAGTGATCGCTCATTGGAATGGTCTGCCCAGGGAGGTGGTGGAGTCACCATCCCTGGAGGTGTTTAAGGGAAGACTTGATGAGGAGCTTAGTGACATGGTCTAGCTGTGGGGTGTAGTGCTGGATGATCCTGTGGGTCCCTTCTGGCTCGGAGTGGCCTGTGCGCCTGTGAGGGAACTAGGTTTATGTTCACCACTATGGGGTGCGCGTTCGGTCTCTGTACGGGTGTTAGATGGTGAGTTAGACTAGATAATCCTTGTGGGTCCCTTTCAACTCATAGTATTCTGTGATTCTGTGATCTTCCCACGCAGTTTTAGTATCATGATGGAATCCTTGCCTCATTTTCAGTCCTACATCAACAATTTTGTAAAGTCATACTATCCATTTTTAGGATTCCTGTCTTCTGTTCGAAATATTGTCTATGTCTAGAGTGATGCTATGTTTTTTGTAACCTTCATAGTTACAAAGAACTAAAGGTAATATTTTACTGTATTAATTAAGAAAATGGACAGATCTTTCTACAGCCTGCTAATTACTTGCTAAAGAAAATAAAAACAACAACAAAAACCCACCATGAAGCAAAACAAACCAAAAAACAAACAAACAAAGAAAATGCTAGGTTAGAGTATACTCAAATATTTTAAACTTGCAGTTAATAAATCACGGATTTTACTAAAATCTACTGAGAAATCTTTCATAGTTGATTAGCAAGGTTTTTTGCTTTTTCTTTTTTTTAAGAAATGATCTGTTTAACTTCAATAAAAGGTCCATATACAAGAATAAAGAAAATACATAAATGGTGAAAAAATGTTAGAATGGAGAAGTTTTCACTAAATTTTTTTTTTTTCTCAAAGAGTTAAAACAAATTATTCTCCTACAGCCAACGTATCGACAGAACACTGTGACCTATGTGAATGTCCTTGGGAAAAGGATAAAATTTTCTGCCTGTAAAGGAGATGTACTTTAAGCTGATGATGTCAGAAGCTAACCAGACCCAAATGAAGCAAGACTATTATGAACAATCTATGCATATTTGTGTTTACCCCAGAGTAAAAAGCAATTGCAGTTTGATCAACTGATTGCAGTCCTCACCTGGGAAATCTGAAATCACCACTTGTTGTTTTCTTTCTATTCCAGTATGACACACTTCAGCTGATGTCAGCAGAATATAAAACAGCATGTAGTTCAGAAAAGGCTGGGGGAAGCTGCCTATTGATTTGTACTCTTTTTTTTCTTTTTAACTAATGTACTTGAAACGGTGTATCTACATTTGAACTGTGGCTGCTGAATTTCTTAAAGCAATCATCCAACTGCAAATGAAGGTACTCAGAAGCTGTGTAGACATTCCTAATTTTAAAGTTAATTATTGTCACTATTTGTAATTACATTCATATATATATGTATGTATGTGTGTCTGTGTTTCTATGACTATTCACTTCCTACAAAAACATGCTTTGTCATGCTAAGCATTCTCTTTTTTCTGTCCTGTACTGTGTGTAAAACCCTGTATTGGTAACTAAATACAAAAATAATTTCTATCCCATTTGGCTTTCTTAAAAAATCATTTTTTAACCTTGCAGAATGCTGTTTAAGTGCTATTATGTAAAAATACTTCTACATACCAAGAAATTTTAGTGGGTTGGGGTTTTTTGTTTGCATATTTGCAGTACTGAATGAGAAGAAGAAAAAGAATAGACTTTTTTCATAAAGGGCTGTTAAATAATATAACAACATGGAATTGACTGCTACAAAAGTACAGAGATTGCACAAATAGAGTCAAGTCAAGAAATATAGCATGAAGTTCATATTTCATATAAATTAAGTGCTTCAAAATTGCACAAACTTAAATTTACATTTCTAAATAAATTATTTCATTATATAATTAAATGAAAGCTAAATCCATATTATTATTCCACTTCTTTTTTACTTTAAATAAACATACGGTTTCTCTTTTCTGTTGCATGTTAGGAGAATATTTGCATTGCTAACATTTCAAAGGAAATATCCTTGATACATTGTGACTTTCTGAAAAAGAAAATGAGGCTAGAAAATACAGCTGTTCAAAATGGATCCTACAGTACAATACAAAACTTCACCATTCTAGTGCTATTTCAGCTTGTAACACAGGCACACAGTAGTAAAAGTCTTGGAGTAAAGACAAGTGAACTAAAGCAGTCCTCTTTTAACTACAGTCTATTAGCTGTATACTTCTCTTTGTAAATAACAGAATCGTGTTTTAAACATTTACAGAGTCAAACGTTAAAATTACATCTTCACAGTGAAGGTGACGGATTGCCTGGTCACATAATAGACATAAAAATTAACCAATTTCATCCAAAGCTCAGTTTAAAATAAAAACAAAATCTAAAATACAATGGCAAAAATTTAAGCCGATTACGTATATAGTTTTTTTATAAGCTTTATCCTGGATCTGAGGCAATCAAGTATATCTAACCACTGTAATCTAGAGGTGAATAAAGATTGATTGTGGCAAACCAAGGTCTTTGTCAGCTTGTACTGTGTGGCATTTGCTGTGTGTATGATTAATGCATGTAAGGTCTGAGCTGAAACTTCAGGCTTCTTGCTAGCTCTTACTGCCATCTACTGATCAAACATTTTTTTTAATTTTTTTCCCTCTGTTTTTCCAGCCTTCTCCAGAGATGTAAGGCTCAATCAAAATCAGGTTAGAACCAATGAACAGTGTTACAAATTGACTGTCATGCTTATAAAGCCAGGACTAGATGAGAACATACCTCTTGAATTTGAGAAAACAATGTCCTGTGAGTTTATGCAGAATAGGTAATTTTTTCTGAAATACCAATCAGTTTAAATAACATATTATTAAAATCTACATTTCATGTTTAAAAGCAGTCAGCACATTGGGCAAATTAACAACATTCTCATAATGTACTCTTTCTTATAAGGGGAATAGTTACCTAAATCACAGCTCTATGTACTATGATTAGAAATTAAAGGAATGCTTCTAAATATACCAAAGTAGTGTTGAAGTAAACCCCTGACTTGTATGATTAGTTCACAAACAAGAAATGTGGTTAGAGATTTATCTTGTGGAGGATATAATTTCAGAGGGTGAACTACAGTGGGACAGAATACCTAAAAGTCATATACAGTCAGCCCTCTTGCACTTTGCACCCCCCATATTGTAGCTTCAGATCTTAGTGGCATGATTTTTTAGCGATGTAGGAGACCCGCTTCGCAACTGCGCATGCGTGACCTGCCGCCGCAGCGGTGGCAGCCCTGACCCCTGCCCGAGCGATGGAACGGGCGGCGTTGGTGGCTCAGGCTGCAGCGGGGGCAGCAGGGGCGGCTGCGGCGTTGGCAGCAGCTGGGGGGGAGGGCAAAGTGGCTGTAGCAGCTCAGCAGCGGTAGTGCGGCCGCCATTCAACGCGGAAGTCAGGCTGCATGTGTCTGAATTGAGACCGTGGGTACGCGATATAGGAGACCTGACTGTATATCGAAAATAAAACAGCTTTAGCAACTATTTTTGGAGGCTTGATAGGGTATTATGGGAGAAAAAAGAAAAAATATCATCTTAATGGCTTTATCTTCTTTAAGGGGTATCAGTACCTTTAGCTCCTCATGCAGTTTACCTGCAATATGTGCAAGATCTTGGCACTTCATATCTTACCGGATCTGCAAAAGCTTTTCTGAGGATATCTAATGAGCTCTTCATGAAGTCTGCAAATTAAAGCCTTCTGTTTGATTATGCTGATTTTAATGTATTGGAATAATTTGGATGTTTAGCTACAGTTTCTCATCAGCTGATATGGACATTCCAAGTAGACAAAACTGACCGTGTTTTAACACAAAACAAAGTGTGTTTTAAAAAATGGGATTTTGCAGTGTCTCTCTAAGATAGAGGGGGAAAGCTCCAAACCTACCATACACAACCTCAGCATGTGATATTTCCTGAAATAAAACCTGTCATAAGAAATATAGAACAGTGTGGTAATCACTCAGGCTTTTTGAAGGCCGGATATGCCCTCTTATCAGTCTTCTCTTTTTTGCCTAGCATTTTTGTCATCCAAAGTTTATTTAAAGTATTTAATGCTCTTTTAGAGCACTATATGCATAATTTTTTTGTAATCATTGACCATGACACAACAGGGACAAGAAAAGAAAAGGAAAGATAACACTCAGAAATAGTGTGATACAGTCAGTGTATTATTTTTTAATTACACCAATAACATTTGATTGATCATAACTCATCCACAGCAAAATACTCCTGCTTTGTTTCTCAAGAGTTATGATCAAGTTTTCATATTAATCTTAACTCCATTAATTCTGCTACAGCACCTATATATTGATGAAAGAAGGAATGAAAAAAAAATGCTTTAAAGTCAAACACAGATTCATATACCTGAACTTCAGAGGACTACAGCAGAATCATGTGTGTTTAAGATAGTCTCCAGAGTTGTTAAAGTATTTCCAATTCCTAGCTCATTTTGTTAAGAAATAGACCAGTGTGATCCCTGCTTGCCCGATTATCATTCATTCTCCACTTTCTTTTTGATGTTTATTTCTGCTTTGATTTGAGACGCTGAAATGAATGAGAATGCTGAAAAACACTGGGAATGTTGGTAGTAACATAACTGAGTTAGTAGAAATTATTGTCTATTTTCAATGTCGTTACTGTACTTTTGCTAAGTCCATATCCATCTGAGCAACAATACAACAATTCTTTAAACATCTGCCTCAGTCAAGTGTGTCATTCAGAGTAAATCAGCAAGACTTTTCACTAGTACACAAATAAATTAATGTTTAATTGTTTAGGCTTGTTTTGGTTTGGGTTTGTTTTTTTTTTATTTTTGGGAGGGGGTTTTAAGCCTTGGAATGATACGATATACTTTCTCCTTGCTAATCCACACCCATGATTCCTGGATAACAAAAAATTTGTTCTCTTTCCTGTGACTTCTTTCTTGTCCTCTGAGTAAATGCAGTGCCTGTTCTAGGAATTCATCCAAAATCATTCTACCCTGGCACATAACTACATCGCATTTAAACAAACTTTGCATTCAAAGTAGCATTGAGGAACCTTTTTAAAATGTCTGGTTAAATTTCAGTGGCTCATTTCTTTACCAAAGCCCTTAGAGGAAAGTGTTAAATTTTATTGTATATTCCCTTCAGCCTTAAAGATGTATTGAGCATAATAACTACTTTAAAATGCAGTAATACTACTGATTTTTCTCATACTGAGTGAAAAATTGTTAATTTATTTATAATGGAAATGCTGACACCATCTCAAATACAGTGGTATAAACATGCTGCTCCAAAAATTGAGGTCCTATTAATTTGTTAAACTCAATACATTAGACTAAGTTGGAAACTAGTTTTTAAGCGCACAGGCTCTTACATGGGCTGCAGTAAGTATCTCCTGTTTCAGGGAGCACCTCCTCTTTCGTGGCCTCTGATCTTGGATCTCTACCACACTTGCAGACTAAAGTCTTCCTATGTATGCTGATGGAAATAGCAGATAGTAATGTTTAGTTTAGTAAAGATGAGAATGACACCGTATCTCACTCTAATCCATGCTCTACTTGTGCTAAAACCTTTCACTCCAGCATGTAAAATAATTTGTCCCAGAAACCCTAATAAAAAAAGGAATTAAAATATTTAAAGTTATAGATCATGTCTTTATTGTCTAATATTCAGGCTCCTGGATGATGATTTTTTTTTCTTTTTTTTTATGATCTAGAAGACTAGCTTTGCTGAATATTGTGAAGATGATTAAATAAATAATTGTCTTTGGCTGTCAGGCATCTATACAATTTCTTCAAGCTAATACATCAAATGGAAGAATAACAAAATTTATATGAGCCTGCACCTCAGTCCCATCACGTCATGCTCCAGATCTGTGGTTGTAGTTGAGGGAGTAAATTCTACACAACATTAAAGTGATATATGTGATGGAGGGATTATACCTCCCATTGTGTTATCCCTGATGTGTGGGTAATAACACTAAGATTTGGTCATATTTGTATAGGTCATTTTACAGTGTCTGTCTTGCAATAATGGTTAAGAAACTACCGGACATCTAAATACTTCATAAAAAGAAAATATTCTCTCATTAATGCTCTGCAGCTGTCCAGGAGTATCACTATGAAAAAACACTCTTAATTAATCATCTTATTAGTAACTGGTCGGCACCAGATGCTTATATAATTTACATCATATAACTAGTAGAGTGTCCTGGTTTCAGCTGGGATAGAGTCAATTTTCTCAGTAGCTGGTACAGTGCTCTGTTTTAGATTTAGTATAGAATAATGCATTTAATGTTTAGATAAAGAGTACCACATACAGTCTAATAGCATATCTTTCAGGTCAAAATTAGGTTTGAGAATGCGTACATGGGAAATTCTGTAGTCTAGACAAATCTGTAGAAACTTCCTAAGCCAATTTGATCCCTCTTAGAAGAATAGGTCTGTCTATGTGGACTGTGATAGGAGACTGAGATCGCAATTACAAGGATAATGAGTGTGCAAAGCTGGATGAGATAAATCTGTGAGTACTTGACTTTGCTCAGATCTTCCAGAAAGCCTGTGATTGGTTTAGTACTTAATATACTAATTTATTAGCAATGAAATTATATTTCTACAGATTTCAGAAGTGTTGTTGACATCTGAGCTGACATCTGGGTTTTGTGTCAATAAGTAAACATTGCCTCCTTCCTCTATACAGAAAGCCAGGAATAGACAATGCCTGAAAGGATTGCAAACTTTTTGCAACTATTGAAAGCCTTGTTAGCATCTGTAATTTTCTCACAGCAGATTTCCTTTGTCAATTATTATATTTAAAGGTCTTTAATAACATGACTTAATCAGATGAGAAATAGCAATGTTGTGAAAAGCTACGTATTTATAGGTTTTATAATTATATAAAAGGATGACGATTTCATCATCCTTATGAATAAATGACACTAGTAGGTATTTCACAGGACTGCTCTAAACAAGGAATATATGACATGGTGCTTGAAAAATTGAGCAGTGGTAGAGATTAATTTTAAATAATGAGGAATTACATTGCATTAAACTAAATTAGCATTATCAATTATGCTCTTATAGTAATATCTGGGCAGTGCATTTGTTGTGTTGGCAAATAGAGAAACCATTATACCCTCAGAATAGTTCACAAATGCTATTAAATATTAGAAAAAGAATTAATTTAAATTGTCTGAGTGGAAAGATTTGCTCTAGGAAAATCATGGTTGGGTCAAAATGCTGTTTTGCAAGAACATACCTTTTTCCACAAATGTGTCTATAATCAATTACTCAGCCATTTTTCTTGATAAAACCAAACTTTCTTTTTAATGTCTTTTTTAAAAAAAAATATGAAACTGTTAAAATAAAGCATTTTAACAGCTTTATGCCAAAAGGTTCCAGTGGATTCAGAGGAAAATACAGAATATACCTTTCTGAGAGAAATCCTAGTTACTGCATATTTATTTATTCATTTATTACAGAAACTTACAGAACATGAAGTGAAAGAAAATCTTCAAGAACACACAAATGAGGTCTTGACCCCTGTATAACCCTCCATGGTAAAGATGTATCCAAAATTATGCCTTGTTAAAAAAAAAAAAAAAAAAA
>WEKX01017302.1:54934-83664 GCA_013390025.1 Pitta sordida
AAAAAAAAAAAAAAACAAAAACCATAAAAATATTGAAATATTTTTCTATTAAAATGCAAATAACAAATATATTAGCTGAAATATTTGACCAGGTTCATGAATTATTCCAAGATTTCCAATTTTTTTAAGTGACACTATTCTTAATAAAAAAATATTTTCTGTGTTGTCGAATGCAAAAATGGAAATGCATAACTTTTATGAGTCTACAGTGCTATGAATGGATGGCAGGTTTAAAATATGTCTACATTTACAAAGTATCTTATTTCTCAGTGAAATTTTAAGCAGCTGTACATAATTTATGATATTTGTTTACTTCTTTTTCAAAAATGGAATACTAAAAACAAGAACTGAAGCAATTTTCCCCAAGATTAGGAATTTTTAGAAAGTGTGGTAGAGATTAGCTTCCCACAGAGCCATATTCTGCTACTCATATTACCCTGTCAATGTGGAGACTTGAAGTACACAAGAAGCTGGGATGGGACCCAGCCGGGACAGCTGACCCCAACTGACCAAAGGGATATTCCATCCTATATGACATCATTCTCAGCATATAAAACTAGGAGAAGAAGGAGGAAGGGGATACATTTGGAGTGGTAGTCTCTGTCTTCCCAAAACGGCTACATACGATGGAGCCCTGCTGTCCTTGAGATGCCAGCCCATAGGAAGTGGTTAGTGGTAATTGTAAGTGGTAAAAACCTTGTTTTGTTTTCACACACAGAATCACACACAGAAAATTATGAGTTGGAAGGGACCCACAAGGATCATCTAGTCCAACTCACCATCTAACACCCATACAGCGACCGAGGGCACATCCCAAAGCATAATAACAACCTAGATGCCTCACAACCTAGCAGGCCACTCCGAGCCGGAGGGGGCCCAGGGTCATCCAGCCCTCACCCCCCAGCTAGACCAGCNNNNTTCCTTTCCAGCCCGTGCTTTACAAGTTTCTCCTGAAGCTTATTGTGGGAAACCGTGTCAAAGGCTTTGCTAAGGTCCAAGTACACAACATCCACAGCCTTTTTGTCATCGACCAGTCGAGTCACTGGATCGTAAAAGGAGATCAGGTTAGTCAGGCAGGACCTGCCTTTCCGAAATCCATGCTGACTAGATCCAATGTCGTGGTTGTTCTGCAGCTGCTGTGTAATGGCACTCAAGACCATCTGTTCCATGACTTTGCATGGGACTGAGGTCAGGCTGACTGGCCTATAGTTGTTAGGATCATCTTTCCTACCCCTCTTGTGGATGGGTGTCACATTGGCCAATTTCCAGTTTTGCTTGTATTGTGTCTTTTGCTTTACCTATTAAACTGTCTTTATTGACATGAGTTTTCTCATTTTCATCTTTCTAATTCTCTCCCCCTATCCTCCTCCACGGGGTGGAGGGGGAAGGTGAGTGAGTGGCTGCATAAGGCTTAGTTGCCGGCTGGGTTTAAACCACAATTGTGTGGGGGAAGGAGAGAGAGTGAGTGTGTAGTATTAGCTGCCTCAGAAGTCTCTTGTCCATCTGCTTTATCAAACTGAATGTAGTGTATTTTAAATTTTAATGTTCATGGTTAGAGAGGAAATACTTTAAAAAGTGACTCATACGGAAAACACCAAGAGAAATTTTTCAGTAATAGTGTTAGCTTATACAACTATAATAAATCAACAGAACAGTTCACTCAGCTCTTCATTTGTTGGGATGGAGAATCAAGCACACACTTTTCCTCTTCCTGTCAGGGAGAATAAATATCCCATTTATTTCCTGGGCATTTCAAAAAAGTGCCAGACACCTGTACTGTTTAGATCCAACATTAATCATTTCACCACCTGTGTGTCTTCTCATTTACAGCACTTTCCTCCTTTCAGTTCCAAACACTATTCCTATTTTTCCTACAAAAATAGGGAGCAAACAGTTACTGACAGTAACTGTTACTGACAGTATGCTCTTTGTCATTTAATTAGCATGATATTTAGATTTTAAAATTATTTTGACTGATACGTTGGTCCATTCTTCTCACATCTCTGATAATCTTTTTTTTTACACCAGATTTTTTTCCCTAATAGATTAGTAATAAAAGGATCTTTAAGAATGTTTCTAAAGGAATCCTTAATAGTATAAATAAACCATATTATGCTCCTTTTTTTCCACCCTCTGCTTTGTCTTTATAAAACTATGTCTAATAAATAGAATAGAAAAAAGTGAGCTTCATCCATTTTTTGCACACTAAGTCGGTGTAACATTTCTGCCAATACTTGATTGGCAGCAAGTAGGACAATTTTCGCGTAATTTGGATAGCTGATAAAACACTGGTTCAAGACTTAATCCAAAGACATCAGAGGATTAAACTACATCTTGTGAAGCTCAGTTTTCCCCTATTGCAAACAGAAGTCAGTTACACATACAAGCAAACAATATTTAATGGAAAGAAAGAAAAATATTAGCAAGTAGACAGAGGCAAGGGAACATATTTCATTGCCAAAATATATTTATTGTTAACAGTGGTCTCTTTTGGTGAGGCAATTCTGAGGCCAACTGGTTGCTTGCTTTCTTCTGCACTGACACTTGACTTGCATACTGTGGTTCTGAAGTTTTGCCACAGTAATATTGATTTTCTCTGCTGCTCTGTCTTTGCTACCCATTCCCACACTACAGCTCTGTGAGCAGCTTCTGCTACCTCTTGATTTCAGGCAAATGAAATGTAGAAGAGAGCACTGGCAATCCTGCATAACAGAAATTCTTAAATATTTTCTCACACTTCACAGTATATAAAAGACTTTTTAGTGAACTCTCCTGAGTTTCTTCAGATTAAAACTTTTACACTCTGGCTCTAGAAGCTATTATTTAGGATTGGAGACACTGTTCACCCAAGGCACAGATAAGAACAGGTTGTTATGTACTCTGATCTTCATGAAGATATTTTTATGAGATAAATTTTTCTTGAACATAATAAAGCAAAATGTGAACTTATAAATCGCCACATCTCAATTATCCTGCGTTCCTCTCCAGATGTAAAACTGGAATCAACTTTTCAGGCTTCCTACTTTTTTTGTAAAGGAAGTACTATGTGACCTTTTCCTCAAGCCTTTGCTACAAGGCTTGCACAAGACTGCAACTGAATTCCAATATAATTTCTAAACTCCTGACACTGGAATGGCAATCCTGAGCAGTATACTCCATGATGAGCTGTAGCAATGTGCAAGATTTGCCAGGAGCACAGGTCAGTAGGAGGCATTTATTCTGTTCTGTACAACATGAGATGACAGCTGAAAGTAACACAACATTTGAAATGGTGAGATGAACAGCCGGAGTACTTTTGTTCATCTGAATTTTGCTTTACTGATTCATTTAAAACATCAGTTGGGCTTACTTAACTGCAACCTTTCTCAAAGAGCATGCATAGAGCCAGAATTCTTACACAGTAGCAGTTTACCTTGCTAATTCCTGTAAGCTATTGTTTAACTGAACATTGAACAAATTTTGGAGGTGATCAATGGCTAACAAATTTAGGGGGGCATCTAAGCTAAGAAATCCCGCAAAACAGGTTAAGCAATGAACTAGATTTTGTTTTATGTGTGGGAGAACAGAACATGAAAGTTTGTTAGTGTCTGGCTTTCACAGAGGAATGAAGCATCTAATTCCTTGTGTTGTATTAATGAAGACTGAGTTTACACCAGAAGACTGTGCACAAATAAAGGGTAGTTTTTAAAATGTCACAAGCACGTATAAGGATCCGGAGTGATGAAAAACCTGGGAAGGCAACAAGGACAGCAGAATTGTGAGTACATCCAAATGTCTCAGACAGAGCTAGACACAACAAATAATATTGATTCAAAATCATAATATCTATTGATCCTATCTCTAGCTTCTATATCCAGATTGCTCTTAATAAATACAAAGAGTGTCACTAGGAAAGTCAAGGTATGAAAAATTAGGTCTATTTTGGAAAAACTAATGAGTGAAAAATAGTCTCTTTCTCATGCATTTGAGGATTCTCGGAAAAGGAAAAATTGGAGATGGGAAAATTTCAGGAGGATTGAAAAGATAGCTTATTTAGAACTATCTTCTTAATTTGTGCATCAGTAGACTTATTGTGATTTCTTGACTTGATTTGATGAGTGAGGACAACTTGAAACTACTCAGATAACTGTAAGAATAAGCATAAGAAACAAGAATACTACTTTTATCTTCTCTATAAATGTTTGTATTTCTCTTAATCTCTCAATGCCATTTATTTCTATCTTCTTTTCACCGGCTTGTGAGACTCTACTGAAAAAAAAAGAGATTACATGGCCCAACGGTGTTTCACATAGACCCAAACAGTCACCCATGTCATATCACGAATGGGAAATGAGCCAGAGACCACCTGATGAACTATATCAGACCAAGGACTCTCAGCAGCAATTGTACTAGATCAATGATATTTTTTCTTCAGTCATATTACCTATATCACTTTAAACTTTTGCTAGTGTCTATGCATGTCTATTAAAAATGAGAAAAATATTACTATAGTGCTAATTACCTTTTCCTTATTATGCAGAGATTATTTGGCTTTAATTGTGGTTCCCTCTATCTGAGAAACAGGTGTTGCTAATAGACTTTAACTTAGGCCCTTCCTCTCCATCTCCCTCTCTGAAAACAAACCAAACAAACAAACTCCTAAAACAATAAAAACACCTAATATTTAATGTATCCATTCTGTTAGGCAGCAGGTTGTTACTCTCACACAAAACTAACATGTTATAACTAGATTTCACTCTGCTTGCAGTATTACTTTTGATTGTCATGAAGTTTTGTGTAATAAGCATCTGCATGAGCTTAGAGTTCACAGGTTCACAGGATATTCCGAGTTCGAAGGGACCCACAAGGATCATCTAGTCCAACTCCCAAGCAAACGCCCACCCAGGGATCGAACCCACAACCCTAGAGCCATGGACACCACACTCCATCCATCCAAGCCTTCCATCATCTAGACCATGTCACTGAGCTCCTCATCCAGTCNGAATGCATGGGATTGTTAAGCCCAAAGTGAAGAACCCAGGACTTAGACTTGTTAAATCTCATATTATTGGAATCTACTCATTTCTCTAGTTTATCAAGGTCCCTCTGAAGGGCCCTCCTACCCTCTGGCAGTTCAACATTTGCCCCCAGCTTGGTATCATCTGCAAACTTGCTAATTTTGCACTTAACTTCCTCGTCCATATCATCAGTAAAGATATTAAACAGTGCCGGGCCATGCACTGATCTTTGTGGGACTCCACTAGTGACTGGCCGCCAGCTGGATGTGACAACATTCACCAACACTCTTTGAGCTCGTCCAGGGAACCAGTTCCTAACTCAACATAAAATGCTTCTATCCAGTCCACATTCCAAGAGTTTCTCCTGAAGCTTACCATGGGAACCATATCAAAGGCTTTGTTAAGATCCAAGTACACAACATCCATGGCCTTTCTATCGTCAACCCAGGCGAGTCACCAGATCATAAAAGGAGATTAGGTTGGTTAGGCAAGACCTACCTCTCCTAAATCCATGCTGACTAGGTCTAATATCGTGGTCATTTTGAAGGTGCAGCATGATTGCACACGGTGTTATCTGTTCCATGACTTTCCCCGGGACTGATGTCATCCTGACAGGTCTATAATCACAGAATCACAGAATCACAGAATATTATGAGTTGGAAGGATTTTTTTTTCTCTTGAGATATTTTTATGAGACGTATAATCTGAACTGGAGAACCTTGAAACATCAGGGCAAGATATATTTTCTAGCTGAAGCTTTTCAAATAGAAATCATGTCTTGTACTTTCTACTGTGCTCAGAAATTTTTTTTGGTGTTAGAAAATCCTGTTATTAGACTTTACAGGGCTCATCTAACAACCTTCTCACATGTGAAAATACAGATCAAAATACTGTTTAATTCTATGTTATACATTTGTTGGGATCCAACCAAGAGAGGGTTAGCTACTTTAAAAAGTCTGATAATCAAGGAATAGACATATAAGTACACTTCAATGGTAATGGAAAATTTACAATGATGAATCCATCAGCCCAACAGAGACAGGGATTTCATAGGTCCATGTATTTATAAAAGATATTTTTGTAAGATTACATGTAAGACTACATTTCCTTAAAGTTTTAGGTTGTTTTGTTTTTGTTATTTTATGTTTGGAAATTAATTAAACAAAAATTAATTAAACAAAAATTAATTAAACAAAAAAATTGAACACACAGTTCCTCTAAACTGCGATTACCTGTTTAAATATAATTATATTATCCCCATCACAGACTGTAGAAAAGCAAATTTGAAAATCATGTCTGTGAACATAAGTTAACTTTTACATTGAAGAAATATTTGCCTATGTAAGGATCAAAGGATCCAGAAATAGTCTTATTTTGGAATAAGGAGCATTAAAGTGACAACTGGAGTCTCAGTGCAAGATTTTGTCTAGTAGTCATTACTATATAATAAGTTTGAATGTGAGAGTATAGTAATAAAATTACTAATATCTATTTTATTTATTCATGCAAAAACAAAAATGCTAACTTTATCTTGCTAGCCACAACAAACAGTATCTTGTGCTTCTTTAGCAGAGTTTTCCACATTTCAGTCAATAAATTTGACTTACTAAAAAACAAAAACTCACTAAAATAATGATATAACAAAGAAGAAATTTGCTTTAAAGTCGGTGAAGATACATGAAATGCAAATCTTAACTTAATATTTTATCTGTCTTTTCATTGAAAATACCTAAAAACCCAACTGATATTTTTTCTAGAGAATGATGCCTATTCTTTGTTAAGAAAACTACTAATACATCGTAATCCAACTCATAATATTCTGTGAATCTGTGAACAGTTAAGCACAACATTGAAACTTATTGAGCAAAGTCTTTTAAATATCAAAAAGTAAGTCTTATGGTTAAATATAAAAAAATCCAAGGAATTACTTTTCTCTCATAGAGTATCTGAAAAAAAAATGAAAACATCTACAATTAAGACTAAACATTTAATACATTTTATCTTGAAATTTTGATTTAAAAATATTATATTTAATAACTACTTATTGCTCCTCTACAATTAAATACTGATACCCAGGTAAAGTTCTAAATAATACTTCTAATTTTAAATTTACCTCTGTTTTTATGCACGTGATTGAGTACAAATATTCAAATGTTTTTTCTGTCTATGTGACTTATCATCATTAAGACAATTATAATCTTTCTGATATTACAGAAAATATTCCCAGCACCATTTATTTTAATTATTTAGTTCTGTCCTAGGGTGACTCAATTGTCTACATATATTCCATATGTCTGTGCTTTGCTTTGGCCTGGGAGGGAATTTTGTTGTGGATACTGGTCCTTAGTGACCAAGGCTATACTCTATCTGGAAGAGGAAAAAACCAAAACCAGAAGTGGCAGTTAGACGAAAAAAAATTCAGTGGTGCACAAGTCACAGCCACAGAGGTTTGGGCTCATTACTTGCTCTACCACAGCTGCAGTATATAAGACTGGAGAAGGGTCTCTTGGGTGGGTGTGTTCCAGTCCTGGGAGGGTCCTGTGTGGTCTTTTCCTAAGACATTTCCTTGCTACACTCCAGACACTAGAAGAGAGAGAGGGCCTGCAATTCCCTTCACTACCCCACCAGGGGCTCTTTCTGCCTATCTCCTGCTTTTCACTTGAGGGCTTCCAGTCGGGAGCTGGGCTCCGGCTACTCTCTGGGCACCTGAGAAGTTTCTTCTGGGACTGTCCGGTGGAATTTCGCTGAGTTCTGCAGGACTTTTCACAACATAGGACTGTGGGATAGCTCAGGTTTTTTCTCTCATAACAATAGGCTTTGATGTTTAAAGCTGTTGTATCTTGACTTGTGTGTTTACTAAAGTAAATAGTTTGTGTTTTCCACATTTTCCTTTGTTTTTTCTGAACCTGATGATAGGGAGGGGTGGTTCTTTTTGGTTTTGGTTGTTCTTTTTTTGGCTCAGCCTTCAATTTGCCTCAAACCCTGATAAGTTCATATCTAATTTTTTATCTGAAATACAAGTATGATTTTGGTGCTATTAATGTTTGATTCCTGAAACTAGAGATGGTTTGTTGGTTTTGCAATAGAATTAATCTTCTTCACAGTGGCTAGTATGAGACTACGTTTTGGGTTTGTTCTGAAAGGAGTGTTGAAAATGCGTGGAGGTTTTCATTACTGCTTGCACAGACTCAGAACTTTTCTGTTTCTAACACTGACCCACCAGACAGCAAACTTGTGGGGGTGCACAAGAAGTTGTGAGGGGANTATACTCTATCTGGAAGAGGAAAAAACCAAAACCAGAAGTGGCAGTTAGACGAAAAAAAATTCAGTGGTGCACAAGTCACAGCCACAGAGGTTTGGGCTCATTACTTGCTCTACCACAGCTGCAGTATATAAGACTGGAGAAGGGTCTCTTGGGTGGGTGTGTTCCAGTCCTGGGAGGGTCCTGTGTGGTCTTTTCCTAAGACATTTCCTTGCTACACTCCAGACACTAGAAGAGAGAGAGGGCCTGCAATTCCCTTCACTACCCCACCAGGGGCTCTTTCTGCCTATCTCCTGCTTTTCACTTGAGGGCTTCCAGTCGGGAGCTGGGCTCCGGCTACTCTCTGGGCACCTGAGAAGTTTCTTCTGGGACTGTCCGGTGGAATTTCGCTGAGTTCTGCAGGACTTTTCACAACATAGGACTGTGGGATAGCTCAGGTTTTTTCTCTCATAACAATAGGCTTTGATGTTTAAAGCTGTTGTATCTTGACTTGTGTGTTTACTAAAGTAAATAGTTTGTGTTTTCCACATTTTCCTTTGTTTTTTCTGAACCTGATGATAGGGAGGGGTGGTTCTTTTTGGTTTTGGTTGTTCTTTTTTTGGCTCAGCCTTCAATTTGCCTCAAACCCTGATAAGTTCATATCTAATTTTTTATCTGAAATACAAGTATGATTTTGGTGCTATTAATGTTTGATTCCTGAAACTAGAGATGGTTTGTTGGTTTTGCAATAGAATTAATCTTCTTCACAGTGGCTAGTATGAGGCTATGTTTTGGGTTTGTTCTGAAAGGAGTGTTGAAAATGCGTGGAGGTTTTCATTACTGCTTGCACAGACTCAGAACTTTTCTGTTTCTAACACTGACCCACCAGACAGCAAACTTGTGGGGGTGCACAAGAAGTTGTGAGGGGACTAGATGATCCTTGTGAGTCCCTTCCAACTCAGAATACCCTGTGACACAGCTGGAACAGCTAACTCCAATTGACCTAAGGGATATTCTGTACCATATGACATTGTGATGAACATGCGAAGTTGTAAGAAGAAAAACGGGTAGAGACATTCAGAGGGATTATATTTGTCTTTCCAAGTAACCATTAACTGTGACAGAGCTCTGCTTTTCTGAAGATGGCTGAACGCGTGCCTGCCAAGGGGTAATGAATTAATTTCTTGTTTTACTAGTTTTTGCTTTGCCTATTAAACTATTTTATTTCAACATACAATTTTATTCAATTTTACTGCTCAAATTCTCTTCTTAATCCTGTTGAGGAGAGTGAGCAAGTGGCTGTGTGCAGCTAATGAACATTTCACCAAAATAAACAATCATGTCTGAATAGGTTATGTTTTCATTTATGGCAAACTCATATCAGTCTTTCTTCATAAAAGGAAACTACTATATTTGTCATCTTACCCATATTGTATTTCTTTACAGAGGCAAAAACCTGTTAGTCTATTAGACCTCTCTGGGATCTCTTTCTCTCCTATTTATATCACTGTTTTACTAACATCTGAAAATGCTTATCACAGCAAGTCAAGACATAGTATATATTAAATAAATTAGATCTTGACTATCAGTATTTCTCTTATTTTGTCAAAGACAGCAACATCATTTTTTAAAGCATGAAGAGTTCCCATGCAAAATATGAGAGAAAAAATGCACTTACAAAATGTTTATATCAACCAACACAAATATGACAGGCCGTGGATGAGCAGGCTAGTCAAAAAGCATTACATATCTCCACACTACTGTCCAAGGTACTGGCATGAAACCCAAGAAAAGTCTTTGGATTTGTTTTCCAACAAAAAAGTCTAAGATTTTTGATTCTTTTGTTACCAGTTTTTTGACAGGGCACTCAGAAGTTTTTCACATAAAATTAGAAAATACATTACTTTGAGGTTTTGTAGATTAAGAATGCTTCTTTCTGTCTTGAATATATTTCTTTTGCTGACTAAAAACAATACTTAAAGATGGCCCAAGACCCAAAATCTAAAGGGGAAAACACTTACCTCTGAAACAACTCAGTAGCAGATCAGTTTCCTGCTTGATTATCTTACTACATTTATGAATGATATACATCTATCAAGTAGTATATATAAATCTAAGAATGTGCTTTTGAATACTTGAGCAGTAAAAGATCATGGCCTGATAGAAATAATAGGCAGACTCCACAACTAAACAAAAAGTTCATCAGTTAAGATCGAAGGGAGAAGTTTAAACTAGCAGTCTCAGAAATCTTGAGAAGAAGTGCAAGGGAAATTATTTCTTGTCTCTGTGTTCAGTGTTCATGCTACTGTTATGAATGTGTTTCTGGGGTCTAAGAAACTGATGTTATTAATAAAGGCAATTTCTTTTTGAGTGCTCTATAGAGAAATGACAAATGTGTATATCCAGAGATACTGTTCCCATGGAAACCATAATTCAGCCACTTTGCGCACATATATTAAAGAATGTTTATGCAAGGAAGATGAGATATGGTTTCTTTGGGAACCATAACATTGACTTTACTGACTTTTGTGTGTGCTAAATGTCAACCATTATTTTGTACTAATATATCCTGTACTTACTTTATTGCATTGTATTTGCTGAATAGCACACTGCATGCTTCTATAATGAAAGGATGTTTTGCAATATGCATTTTCATTCATAAGGTAAGATAGAACTAAAGTAGCAGCAAGAGCTTAAATTTCGAGTTTTCACTCAGCTCATTCTTTCAGTTGGCTAGCTTGGAGTTCACAAGGATCATAGTTGAAAGATCCTTTCTACCTACAGATCTGCAGAGCTATGATCTCTTTGTTTTAGTAAAAATGTTACATAAACCAATTTACCTTGGAGCATTACACTATTAGCTTTCATCTTAAATATAAAAAGAAGTTATAGATGCAGAATTCTAGAAAGGATCTTTTCGATGTTCTTAAGCTAATAAGAGTTTGGCTTTCTTATCAGATGATGAATAACTTCAAATTTACATAATGTTCATGTTACATCACAATAGATAAGCAAGACCTATAAGGCCTGAATATTTAACAAATTTTACTTATAAAAGCAGTCTAAAAATACATCAGATATTTACCTTTCAGTGTCAGTTGCATTGTAAATGTAGTAGTAGAAGGTTGACAAGACAAGAAAAAATATTGTTTTACAAATTGCTTCAGGCAATTGAAACGTAGTTCATAACAAGACTTCATGATAAGAACCTACACTTTTAAAAAAATGTGGAGAAGGGGCGGATTCCAACCAAAATCTATCTATCTATTTTGTTCTTCCCATACCTATTTATACAATATTTAAACTTAATATGTTGCGTAGTGTTGCCTGTGGTTTCAAGGGTTCACAGGTTATTCTGAGTTATTGCAATGCTTCTTTTCAAATGAACAAATATCTAGTAACTGCTACTCCTTCTATGGAGACAGTTTCTGATACAAAAATTTGTTACTGGAGTGTCAAGACAAAAATCCCACTATGGAAATTACTTTTTCTTAGCATAGAATTCAAAACATTAGAGAACAAAAGACAAAACTGTATTTCTGCTTTTTTTTCAGCATGGAGTTGGAAAATTCTTAATATGCTCAACCAAAATATGGATTTCAGAAATGCTTCTGTTAAATCTGAACTGATAGGCACACCCGCACCAGGTGAATTATCAGTTTAAATTCTACCCCAAAACCTATAGAGGCAGACAGAATGACCAAAATCCAACACTCCTTTCTTCTCTTTACTTAAGTTATTCATTCATGCTGTACTGGAATCAAGCATAAACTAGGAAATGACCTGACAATTCCTAGTTGCAGTGACTTGGCCCTGGTTAGCAATGAAGCTCCCACACAACCATTTGCTTGCTGATTTCCCTTTTCCCTAGAAGGAATTGGGAGAAAGTGGAAAGGACAGTAATAAGACAACCTGTGGATTTAAGAAACAAGAGGAAACTCACATACTGATTACTGTTGTGGGCAAAACAGATTAATTTGGGGAATTTAATTTAATGTATTGCCAATTAGAATAATATAAACATTTTATTACTGATTCAAGTATTGCGAAACAAAGATTTTGTATTGGTTTTGGTGGGGATGACTTCCCTCACAGTAGCTTGCATGCACTGTGTTTTGGATTCATGACCAAACAGTGTTAATAACACAAAAATATTTTAGCTGTTGCTAAACAGGGCTTACAAAGTGTCACGGTCTTTGTTTTTCATGGCACTGGGAGCAAGCAGGCTGAGGTAGGGAGGGAACACAGCTGGCACAGCTGACCCCATGTCATATTTTAACTCCAGTTGGCAACTACATACCTTGCGGTCTCTGACTCACTTCCCCCCTGTGTCTCCTTTGCCCCTGGTGGGATGGAGAGGAGAATCAGGAAAGGGCAAAACTTGCAGATGGAGATAAGAACAGGTTAATAAATAAAATACAATGAAATGAAATAAAATTTAAAAAAATTAATTATTATCATGGTGATGAAAAGTATATAACAAAAGAGAGAGAAAAATAAAACCCATGATAGACAAGTGGTGTGGAATACATCTGGTTGTCACCCACCGACTGATGTCCAGGCCATCCTCAGGGATCAGGCCCTCCTGCCCAACTTCCTTCATTTTGTATGCTGAGCATGATATTCTATGATGTGCAATATCCATCTGTCCTGTTTGGGTCAGCTGTTCTGGCCATGCTCCTTCCTGCGTTGCTGTGCAGCCGCTCACTGGCAAAGCATAGGAACCTGAAAAGTCCTTGACATAGGGTAAGCACTACTTAGCAAAAGCTAAGACACTGTTAGGGTAAGAACTACTGAACAACAGCTTAGTATCAACATTATTCTCACACTAAATCCAAAAACCAGAGCACTGTCCCAGCTACTGGGAAGAAAAAGAACTCTATCCCAGTCAAACCCAGGACACCTCAACAGACCATGGTATAGTATCCTATACCGTGACTCTGTGCTCAGAGATAAAAACTAATGGAAAGAATGCAGAAATGGGGGATAATTATAATTATGGTGTTTATCTTCTCAAAGTAATTGTTATAAAGAATGCAGCTCTGCTTTTCTGGAAGTGACTAAGCATCTGCCTGCCAAATGGACATAGTGAAAAAATTATTATTTTGTTTTGCTTTTCCTTAAGACTTTGGTTTATCTGTCTTTAAACTGTCTTTATCTCAAACCAGAAATTTTCTCACTTTCACACATCTGACTCTCTTCCCTATCCCAGCGATAGGAAGAAAGCAAGTGGTTGTGAGAGGATTAGCTGCCTGTAAAGGTTAACCTACATCAGGAGACAATTAAACACTGATGAAAAAATAAATTTCCTTCTGCTTTCTCAGGCTTATCTTCATTCTCAGCTTTACTTCTCTTCAAACACCTACCCACTTCCTAGTCTCCACTTCACTCCTGTATTCCAGGCATCTCTTTTCTCATCCTGTTATCACTGCAGGTTACACCATGTCACTTCAGTGATGCAACTGGCTATCATATTGGTCAGTGCAGAGTTGATTCACTCCTTGTTTCTCTTTCCCCTCATGCCCCTTCTTTTTCCATGCTTTCTATACTCTGGCATGGCTCCTCCACATAACAGGGTCCTGTTTTGGAGGTGTACCTGGTCTTATTTGGGCTTACCCATGCACCGAAAATTTTAGAGGGCTGGTATATCCTCTGGTGTGGTCCAGAGAAGGGCAACAAGGCTGGTGAGGGGTATAAAACACAAGCCCTAGAAAGAGCAGCTGAGGAAGCTGGGGTTGTTTATCCTGGAAAATGGAAGCTCAAGAAGGACCTTATCACTTTCTATAGCTACCTGAAAGATTGTAGCCAGGTCAGGTTTGGTCTCTTCTCCCAAGCAACTAGTGACAGAATAAAAGGACACAGTCTTAAGCTGCACCAGGGGAAATTTAGGCTAGACATTAGGAAAAAAAAATTTCACAGAAAGAGTGATTTGTCATTGGAATGGACTGCCCAGGGAGGTGGTGGAGTCACCATCCCTGGAAGTGTTTAAAAGAGCCTGGATGTGGCACTTAGCCTACAAAGAAAAGCGTGTTACTCTATCAAACATTATCACAAACAGTCCTACTAAAGCCAGTGAGATTTTTTTATGGAGCAAGATGCTGCACATTTTGGCCTGAGTTATCAGAATCTATCCCTGAATTATTATAGTGAACCATTAAAGTCTTGACATTTATCATACTGTGGTATTTGCCATTAGTGAGGCACTTGCAGCTCTCCTAAGCTTGAATGCAGAGTACTGCAAATACCATATGAAATTTAACACCGTCAGCAGTAAATGTCAAGATTTTAATGGTACTTGCTCTACATATAATATGATTTTAGGACTTAAAATATTCAAAAAAGTCTGAGTTCTGAACTGAGTTTGTTTTCTTGCATCCGGTACAGTATCATGTAATTTTATAAATTTAAGTTACATCTGAGATTTATTTCAGGTTTATGGAAATACATGAAGTATTTCAGTGTCAATATTTTAACAGAAATGTCACTTTCTTGGAAGCTCACATCATGCCTAACACTCTACACGTGCATAGCCAGTAAGCACAAACATTACTGTGTAGTTTACATCATAGATAGTAGTCTATTTCATAATAATATAGTGTAATTAGTTTTGAAAATTGTTCTTCCTTAGCTAGAAGGAACTCTATAAAATTCCAAACTATTAATTAATGTTATTGTAAAATGCTATCCAGAAGAGGTGTGAAGATTATTAAATGCTTTGATACTGTTCTTAGAGGGTCAAGAGAATACGTGCAGATACAAATGTACATGTGCACAAACACATTTGACATTACAGAATTTTTATACCAGCATTTTGTAAGCCTGCAAGGTCTACATTGAACACAAGTTTGGTTTAGCCATTTTATTCCTTTCACACCATAAAGCAGCTAAAATTCAGTAACTGATGTCATTTGATCAAACGTGGACAATTCATGAACATCAATAAGCCTCCCAGGTTTACAGTATCATTTCAGGAAGAAGAGGGAAAGACAGAGTTAATAAAAATCAAAGAAAACTTTGATTTTTTAAAAGAAGCAATGCAACCTGTTTGCACATTTTTCTTCCAGCCTAATGTGCATGAGAGTCCTGTTCACTCTGCAATTCACATCAGGTTTCCAAAAAATGTGGCGCACTTTCCAGTGATATGTAGAAATCCTGAGGGGTGACTTCAGCTATAGCCTTAAAACTGAACTCCTGTATTGCATTAATTACTCATCATCATGCGTTGCAAAAGATATTGATCTTAAAAAACTAAATGTCTTCTTTTTTTTGTTTGTTTATTTTTCTTATTTCTGGTTTATCTATAGCTTTGTATGAGGCACAACACAATTCCAATTCTTTATCTAGTTTTCTAGTAAAACTTTTAATATATCTCCTTTCATATCAAGAGATCAGATGATCTTTCCAACATTCATAGATTATTATTGTACCAAAAAGCTATATTGTCTATAAAATGTATACGTCTGATATTTCACTTAAAGAAAACAGTAATGACATTATTAATCTTGCTGAGTACTTTTGCCCGGATTTAATTCACTTCACAAAAGAAACAGACATCAAATAATTAAAAAAAAAATTTCCTAATTCATACAGCATATATTCCTGTCCATGGACATGCATAGGATGAATGACAAAGATTTTTAAGGTATATGGATATTTAATTACTATCCTGGGAATAATGAAGATTAAGCCAGATATGTATATACTTACTTATAGAGAATCTTTATTTCATAGTACTTATCAAAGGAAAAAATACTAAAAATAGAAATAAAGAATTTTTTTTTCCTTATATGGCAAACAATTTCAGTCACAACCAGTCCTTGCCCAGTAGAGACAGGAAAAAAAATCACTTAGAAAGTTTTCTCCTTAACTTTGTTTTATTAACTTGAACAGTTGATTTCATCAAGTCCATCATGGGAAAAAAAAAAAGATAAAATATTACAAAAGGATAATTTATTTACCCCACAATGTTCTTGCAGTGAAATGTTAAGCATCACTTACTGATTATCTTTCATGGAATTTTCTGGCTCTATTCCAAAATGCTTTGAAAAACACAGAAACTATTTTAATTACTTCTACAGAAACTTGTTCCTATCTTTAAATAAAAGACTTACCGTTGCTGATTTGGAAAAAAAAAAAACCACAAAACCAACCCATCAAAGTTAGCTAGATTTTAAATAGCCATTAATATATTCCTGAGAATAAAACATTGTTTAATACCCTAGGCAGGTAGCCTTCTGCTGTTAAATATTAATCTCCTTATGACAACTATTTAGAAAAATATGTTTAAGGCCATGTGTATGTTTTTATCAATAAAGAAACAAACACTGGGAATTGTTACTCTACATTGTCTTACAAAGTCTGAGTCTCCACTCTTTTCTTAACTGCTCAAAATAATTTGGGGGAGGATTTCTTTAGTTCCTTCTTTATTTATGCTATTCTTAAAATTGATATAAAACAAACAAACAAAAAAATCCCCTGTGTTGAAATGTGATAAGTGTACTAGGAGAACATTCAGTCTTATAGTCTGAATAGAATTTTCTTAGTAAATCTCCAGCATCCTTACATGGTTTAAAAAATGGTCATGTATTTTTTGTATTTTTTTTTTATTTTATTAGGTTTGTATTAATGAAGTACCTTTTATGTTAATCAAATGTCATCTTACATGATGACCCTTTAATATATCAACTTAAAATAAAATGTTAATTTAGGAACCAGTGACATATTGAGTTATTTAGTGGTATATAGAGTTATGAAATCAGAAAACAATTAATCAGAACATTTCTTCATATTGTTGAGGTAGGATTCAGCTTCAGATTCCTCAAGTGCAGTGTATAAATGTAGATGTTCAAGAGGCAGAAAATGTAAAGCTCTTTATTTAACTTTGACTTATTCTTGCATTTGACTATTTGTACTCTTTTCTATACTATAATTGAATTGAGTACGAAACAGCAGACATGATGCAAATCCTGCAAGAGAAGATTTCTGGTCTTTCCAAAATAGTGTGTACTGCAGTGGTCACTAAATGTTACACCTATATTGATCGGGATCAAATAATTAATGCAGGCCTGCAAAGCATTTGAGACGAGGCTAAAGTTTTGCATCACAACTTGGGTGTTTGGGGAGCTCTGGGATGAGCTTACATCTTGGCTACCAGATTTAGTTTGAATAAGATGACATTTTGTATTTATACAGGGGATCACAGTTTTAGGAATTCTAGCCTGCTTTGGGGCATGGTGTTTTATGTGTATGTGTATATGCACAAGAGAGGGAATATGAATAGTGATGAATTCCACATATGAATATTGATGAATTTCACATGGAATAGTGATGACTTCCACATATGAATTCCACATATGAATAGTGGAAAAGGTATCAGTTAAGACAAAAAATCAAAAAAGAAAGAAAGTTCTGGAGAGATCTTGAGCCTGTAAGCAGAGTGTGACACAAACGAACTTGTATAATTTAGAAGAAGAGGTGAGAATTGATTTGGAGATGTAGAAATTCAGGCATTTTAATGAGATAGGTAGAAAGTTTGGATTTAGAAAATCATTAGGATTTAAAGGGTTTTAGTAGGTCAGAGATCGAAGCTAAAACTTAAAGCTGAATATTATCGACCAATTTCCTCGGTTCTCAGCACAGAACTATAAATAAAACAGAGTTTTATTCAAAACAGAGAGTGAAAGAAAGAAGATAGCAAGAATTCTGTTAGAATAGGAATGCAAACATCAGTACAGAACCAGATCTGCTTGCTTGGAGGCTTAAAGCAAAGTATAATTCTGTGATGTAATGGTGATGGGATGAATATTCGCTAGACGTTTATGCATATGTACTAAGGAATTGCACTTAAACAGGTGACAGAACTGAGGCAGGGCTTTTTGGCAGGGGGAACTCTTTGCTGGTCCAAAGATTTTTTTTTCCTTGTTCCTGAGTGCAAAAATAAATCTTTCTATAGTTTGTAAGCACCCTTGAGTCCTGATTACTGATTTTCTGCAACTCAGAAATCAGAGGCACATACAATTTTGAAAATTTAAATAGTTTTATATGAGCAGCTGAAGACTGGGAATAATATGAGAGTTGACTCTTTCCCCCTCCTTCATCACTCCCAATCCCTTGTTTTGTGAATTTCTGTCTGTCAGACCTGTGTGAATAATTCAGATATCTTTAGCATACCAGAAAACATGGCTACAGTTAGAAGCTGACTCTCATGTTTAAGTTTCAGTATTTCACCATTGGCCATGGTGGGAATATAGAAACATAGCTCAGACTTGCATATCCAAATTTGGGTATTTGAGTAAAGTTTGGAGGACTGAAAAGCTATTGCAAGGACCTTGAGTACATTTACTGACTTCTGGGTATTTAGTGGCCTGTGTGCAGGTCCAACTGGTGACCTTGGGGAAAATTTTTGTGAAGAAAGTGGACTTGGTAGGGCTTACATCCCTTCCATTACAAATGGAGCTGCTGTCCTACTGGGACTGGTCTGAGTTTCAGTCTCTGCTGTGTCATACCCAGGCCCTTGACAACAGGGGCCTTAACAACCCTCAGCCTTCCCACATTCACAGATGAGTTCCCAGTGTCAGTGTCAGTTCCCTGGCTGGGTCAGGGAAACAGGTCCTGAAGGCCAGGCTCCTCCCTGGGAGCCCCCAAGAAGCCCCTGATGCCCACGGGTAGCCACACGCTGCCCCTTCACAGATTTATGAGCAGTCAGTAATATGCATGCCCAACCAGCTGGCTGCAGGAAAATGGGTAGAAACTCAGATTACTGCATGCTTACTTCTTGTTTTGTTGGATGTGCTGAAAAATTACTCCAGAATAGTTCCTAGGTGATTCAGCAAAAAGGACTTATAAGCAGTTAAAAAAAAAAAAAAGAGAGAGAGAGAGAGAAAAATCCAAAAACAGGATCCATTGAGGATATTTGGAAAGAGCAGCTGTAGGAATTGGGACCTTAAAAGAAAAATTGCAATGTCTGGAAAATACCTGTAGAGTGAAATAATTTATTTCCAGGTATGAATTTGTGAGATCTGCGGTATACAACTCATTATGAATATATGAAAACACCCAAGGCTGGTGACGAAGTTGCCTGCCTAGAGAATTACTGGAAAAAGTGTGTAAAGATTACGGCTTTTGTTATTATCTAAAGTCATGGTAAATTGATAGGTTGTAAACAGAAACTTCTGCAGACAGGAAAAGTAGATTACTTGAGATGATTGCTGCAGTATAGGATGGGTGAATGAGATACTTTGCAGAGGGAGCAGTCTGATGGATATGTCTCATACCAGAAAGTCCTTTCAATGTATTTCCAATATTTAATTATGTATAACTAACTTCCATGAAGAATCCAAATAATCATAAGCACAGTGTAGAATGAAATAAAGAATAAACTTTTCTATGCTTTTTGATGAGTAATAGCATCTGCATGAGGGGGAAAAAAGCAAAAAGAGGCATTTGTATCTCACATAGTCTGTGACAGATGGTCTGCTGAACACACTAATGCCTTTCCTGCTAAGAAATCTTAATTATTGCTTTAAAATAAGTAATTTAGCTAAGTTAGTAATGATTTAATCTGATACAGCATTTAAAAATAGTAAAAATGAGACTATTTATGTGAGAGGTACAATTTCACCATTTAGTTTTCATTGCAATTCTATGGTACAACACTGGTAATTCTGGATCACAACTCATACAAAATGTCTCGATTTTGCAGAACTGAAAATTGTTGTATTGTACTAAACCCCATACTTTCATTCCTGTGCTTTCCTCAGTCTTATCTACTCCTTGTACTAATGATTCATTTTAGATTGAATTTTATAACGCTATAAAATAATAAAATTGTAAATTTAACCACCTTATGGAAAAAAGAGAGGAAAAAAGAATCACAGAATCACAGAATCACAGAAAATTATGAGTTGGAAGGGACCCACAAGGATCATCTAGTCCAACTCACCATCTAATACCCGTACAGTGACCAAGAGCACATCCTAGAGCGTAATACCAACCTAGATGCCTCACAGTCTAGCAGGCCACTCCGAGCCGGAAGGGGCCCAGGGTCATCCAGCCCTACACCCCCCAGCTAGACCATGTCACTAAGCTCCTCGTCCAGTCTTCNTGAATTCCCTTTTTATAATGCTATAAAATAATAAAAAACAGTACTGGGCCCAACACTGACCCCTGTGGGACTCCACTGGCAGATTTATCCAAAAGAAAAAAATAACTGATAGAATTTTATAGAAGGGTACTGTAGAGTTCTGACATAATTTAGAGGAAATAAAGTTATTTTGAAGGGATAACAAAACTTTTTAAGCACTGTTCATATACTTCATAATTTGTTATATACTGTCAGCTAAAATGATTGCTCAAACTAATTACATTTACAATGCTCATAACTAAGAAATAAGTGTCAGTTATTGGTCCAGTTATACCCCGTCCTTCGAGAGGANGGTTACAGGCACTCCGCACACACGGGCGGGCAAGCGACGCTCAGGGACCTAGATTAGTTAAGCGTAGGCAGGTGGAGGACTCATCCCCACCTGGCACCTCACGCCACACAGGGCCCTGCTGTGTCTTCTACAGTGGCCGTCCCCATCCCACAGCCCCCAGCAAGCCACAGAAACCGCGCGTCCTCCCCGCGGGGCCGGCCCTGCCCTGCTCCAGAGGGAGAGCCGGTACCGCCCCTCAGCAAAGCAGAGGCACTTGCCCATGCGTCAGCCAAGGAACCTCGCAAATGTTTGAAACCAGACTGCGGGAAATTTATATCGTAAATCGCCGGGGTCACAATGGCGAGGTTGTAATGCACCGGGGACATACTGTATTACTGAAATTCCACATTGGATACAGTACAGTTTGCAAATCAATATAATGTATTTCTACACATTGCATGGAACTCTTTCTTGCATGCATATTATGCAGTCATGTAGGCCTGCCTTTTAAAATGAGGACAAATTTATTTTATCCTTTTACACTGTCATGACGAAACTGAAGAAAGTAATCTCGTTCAGGATGCACACTTAAGAATTTGCATCTTAAAAGGAATCAAATTCCACTTATTCATAGACTTACCATTTTCCAATAGTATTTCTGAACCCGAATGAAAATTGAAATCTAAGCAACATAATATTGAGAGTAAAAAGGAGTTTGGGACTTCCAATATATTTATCATGCAATTTTATGCATCAGAAAAATATATTAAATGAGTAGTATTACTCTGAAACTAAAAAGCATTTTCTCTCGAAAAGATTTAACTTAAGTCATGTGGGTTTGTTTTCGTTTAGTTTCTTGGGTTTATGTTTTCTTTTAAAGATCCTGCAGGACACTAAGTGTTACTAGGACACAATTTGGGATAGGAAGAAAAGATCTGAAAAAGTATCAATGTCTAGTGTGGTGTAGCTACTTAGGGCATGTCTACTTTACTTTAAAGACACTTCCATCTACCTTTCCCCCTAAAAAAAATGTAAAAAACAGCAACTGATTTATTCATGCCTCACATAACAAAAATCTCTACGATGAATGAGACTGAGCAACTTTCTTCACTCACAATACATGACAACTTCACCCTTGAACTTTAGTTTTGATGAGATTTTGTTCAGTTTGGGGCCAGTTCTGTTTAATGTCTTTATCAGTGATCATATATATAATAATATCTTTATCACACTCGGTGAGTTCACAGATGATACTAAGTTGGGCAGAAGTGTTGATCTGCTGGAGAGTAAGAAGACTGTGCAGAGGGATCTAGACTGACTGTAACAATGGGCTGAGGCCAACCGTATGAGGTTCCACAAGGAAAAGTGCTGGGTCCTACACTTGGATCACAACCCATGCAGCACTACAGGCTTGGATATGGATGTCTGGAAAGCTTGCTGGTGGAAAAAATCCTAGAATCTTGGTTCATAACCAGCTGAACATGAGCCAGCAGAATGCCCAGGTGACCAAGAAGGCCAAGAGCATCTTGGTTTGTTGTAATAATCTGGTTTAAAAACCATATAAACTTAACTGAGAACGTTACTTTTGTTTAACACTTTCAAAAGATTTCACTCAACTGATCTTTTGCAACAAGCATTTTGGTTCATTATTATGTATAAATTCATGTCTGGAGAAAATAGAACCATGTTTTCTCTAAGAGATTTTTTTTTTAATTAAGTGAGAAACGGTTTTTTGGCAAAAGGATTTACAGGGATAACATACAACTAGGGAAGAGCATTACCCTATAGCAGTAGCAAACATCAACACTTTACTGAAATACTATTCAGCAATTTTATATTACCTACAGAAGGAAGAAAAGAGTAGGGGAAGAAAGATATTAAAAGAGTGACGAGAAAGAAAGAATGAGGAAAGAAGAAAACTAAAAACAGTAACCTCCAAAAGTCATGTATTGTGAGGTTTCTGAACAGGATGCTGGACTCTACCAGCTCTTGAGACAGAAAATCAAACACAAATGGAGGCTCTATGTAGCTGTTTATCTATGGTTTGGCTACCGGGGCCACTCCCACCATGCAGGACATTTGATCCATCAACAACTTAATGCCCTCCAGGCCAGAGTAATGGGTGCCAAGGCTGTTAGAGGCTACAACGGCATGGTGTGGGTGGACTGCTGGGCAGGTCTTTTTTGATGGACAGGTGCCCCATGCAGGCTTCTTGCTCTATGTGCTTTCATAAGTTTCAGGCCTAGCTCTTCTCCCACACATGCACACATACACATTAACTGGCTTGTTATAACCAAAATGATTAATAAAACGAGATTCACGTCCAGGAACTCATATCGATATCAGAAGTAGTGTGGCCTGCAGGACAAGGGCAGTGATTGTCCCCCTGTACTTAGCACTCATGTGGCTGCAGCTTGGGTCCTGTGCCAGTTTTGAGCCCCTCATTCCAAAAAACATATTGAGGTGCTGGACCAAGTCCAGAGAAGTGCAAGAGAGCTGGTAAAGGTTCTAGAAATTAAGTCTTCTAATCAGTGGCTGAGGGAGATGGGATTGTTCAGCCTGGAGGAAAGGAGGCTCAGGGGTGAGATTATTCCACCGTACGACTAGTTCAAGAAGTGTGTAGCAAGGTAGGGATTGATCTCTTCTTCCTGAGTAGGTGACAGAACAAGAGGAAATGGACCCAAGTTGTGCCAAGGGAGGTTTAGATTGGGTATTCTGAACAATTTCTTCATGGAAAGGTTAAGCATTCAAACAGATTGTCCAGCTGGAGTCACTATCCCTGGAAGTATTTAAAAGACATGTAGATGATGGCACTTGAGGACATGGTTTAGTAGTGGATTTTGGCAGTGCTGGGTTAACAGCTAGACTGTCTTAGGGGTCTTTTCCAATATAAATGATTCTATAATTCTATGAGTGAAAAGAAATACATAGTAACACTGAGATAATGAAATATATGCCACATTTAACACCTATTGCCATTTATGTATGTGTATGTTTATTAATAGAATGTAATAACAAACAACCTGTTTTTCATTTATAGCGCAGTGTTTCATTTTACAAAATTCAAATAACAGTGATGAAAAAAACATGGTCCATTGTGCACTCACTCTAGTGAGATCTGTGTCTCTTCTGGTTAAAGTCTGGATCTAGGTTCTGCAATATCACTCTCCATTGCTGAATGATGCCACTCCCTGTTGTGGTTTGGGCCCATTTCCACTATGGTTTTCCCAAACAACATGCGGACATGGAGTCGCCATCCCTGGGGATGTTTAAGAGAAGACTGGATGAGGAGCTTAGTGACATGGTCTAGCTGGGGGGTGTAGGGCTGGTGGTCCTGTGGGTCTCCCCTGGCTCAGAGTGGACTGTGAGCCTGTGAGGGATCTAGGTTTATGTTTACTACTCTGGGGCGTGCGTTTGGTCTCTGTACGGGTGTTAGATGGTGAGTTGAACTAGATGATCCTTGAGGGTCCCTTCCAACTCTTAATATTCTGTGATTCTGTGATTCTGTGACACAGTTTAGGGGACTGCAGCAGGCAAAATCATGTACTTAATAGGCAGAAAAAATGTGAAGGTATTCTGCCTTTGGCATAGTCCTCCAGTATTGTCCATGGAAGAAAACCCATCTATGTCTTATCGTGTCAAAAGCCAAGAAATGTGCTGAGTGAGGGTCATATTTTCTATAGACAGTCTCTATGGATTATGCAACTACCGATGACAAAGCAGCAGCAGCAGTGAGCACATATATCTGAATAGTAATGAAGTATCTCACTCAGCAATATGCCACCTTCAGAACATATGTCGGACAGCAGTAGTAAACATGGGAACAATTATCTTTTGCACAAAACTAATCCTTTACACAGCTGTGCATGCATGCAACCTGACCAACTTCCTCCTCAAGAAAGGAACTTTTTAAAAAGTGCCACGGTTGAGCAAGGAGTGACAAAAACAGCTCATATGAGGAGCATAGAGATTCCTATTATTATATTACTATTATTATTATTATTTTAGCTCTTCCTAGGGTAAGGTAAAAGATGCCAATCGGTAAAATTCTGTGACAAAAATATGGAAGCTTGCTCTAGATAGGTGATGATCTTATAAAATTGTACTCGGGGTGTGCAAGGGCTGGAGGGATGAAACTTTATGAATCATGACAGCTGGAGTGATTTATGAGGGGAATCTGCTTAAGGGGCAGAATATAGTGATGATCCACGTGACACTGATGACACAGTAAGACAGCCTTGTACTTCCAGGTTTACCACCTCGCACTAGATACACAGTTACAGAAAGCAGATGGCAGGCAGAGGAGTAGTGAATGTATCTTAGATATTGTGTTAAAGAATTTTGCCTGAAAGTAGGTAAAAAACCTTATGGGAAACACTCCTTGCCAAGGTCTGTGGCAAGTAAGTGACCATCCTCTTTTAAGAATTTTTGTATACAGACATAACATATGCCGTGACAGTTTGGTCCATGCTGTAGAATTGTGCACCGACTTCATAGTAGTCCCAGATTTTCTTGGACACATAGTTTTTAAACTGAGTCAGAAAAATTAGCTTTCTGATGTGTTATTGTGGATAAACAAAGAGATATCAACATATGGACTGTTGATGATAGTAGATAAAAGAGAAGTTTCAGATTTGAGAGAAAATGATAGAACCTCGGCTGATTTAGAGTCAGAGAAGTAATTGCCAAAATAAAACAGATTGTGGTCCTGAACAGATTAATCTATAATGAATTTCCTCTTGGTTAAAAGAGCAATGAGTCAAGTGAGTTTCATTAACTTATTTCAGAATGAACTCTTGCTTTTCTATGCTATGTTATTTTTTCACAACTGGAAGGTTTGGCTCAATAAAACTAGTAATTAAATCAAAAACATAAACCGATGGATTCCAATCCAAAAGCGGAAATACAATTCATATTTCAATAAAACTGTCTGTATGGGGTATTTAAAGATAATTTAAGTAGGGGGGTAGGGGGGAAGGAGTAACCAGAAGTCATAATGCTTATAATCGGTTACTGTAAAACGCATCTGAAGAAAGCAGCTATAGCCACAAAAAACGGTGCCTCTCCATTACTTTGCTCATCTGATGAGGAATGAAGATCTCGACCTTCCATCCTTAGGATAAGGGGCACACAGAAAGATGAAACAGCAGAAATGCATTGATGTCTTGAGACTAATGTTGAACGAGTTCAGAGTCTATGAGTCAGGATTATAGAGCAGACTAACGGTGGAAATGTTGCAGTGAGTATTTACTGTAGATTGCCTGGTCAGTAAGAAATAAATGAAAGAAATGAATGCTTTTTCAGGAAACTGAAAGAATCAACATATATGCAGCAGCTCATAGGTACCGTGAAAGACCTGATATCAGCCTCAGGAATCCATGGACCCTGAGACCCACAGGAAAGTCTGGATTAAGGAAGACTTACTCTCAGTTTAGAAGGATCAAAATAGCAAACACTATCTTGCTTGTACATACATAACTCCATGGGACCTGATGGGACAGAAAAAGAGGTAGTGGATATAAATTCTACTTAAAATTCTCAGTGGAAAATACGGAGACAGTCAGATGCCTTTGATGGTCTGTAAAGAAAATTTCAAGCGTATAGTCAAAGTTATTTCTGTGTTTGGAAGAGAGGAGACAGCTATTTCCTGACTGGGAAAAAAAAATGTCAGCCACAAAATACACTATTTTGGATGTTCATTTTTAAGTTAAAACTCAACTTTAACCATGGGTAGATAATTTCAGTTCTTCAAACACTCTGAGTTTGATCTACTCATGTGAAAACGTGAAGTTGCATTTATCTTCTTTATTTTCTCTTGCAAAGACAGCTGTATCTCCCAAATTTGTCCCTAATATTTTCCAAATTTTTAGAAATTCAAGAACGTATTTAAAAATAATTTACTTTTTCATAATTAACATGGTTCTTTCCAAAATTTTCCAACAACAAATTTATTTTTCCAAATAATCACAGAATCACAGAATATTATGAGTTGGAAGGGACCCACAAGGNAAGTTGTCCAGTGTCCTGGAAAGTATTTCATATGTTCATAATTTTTCTGTCATTGAAGAATAGGAATAGAACCTTGTAGAATGGATTTTTTTCTTGTTATCAAAATGGTATTAAAATCAAAAACTGTAATCCATTTAATAGTACAATTACCTTAAAAAATATTAAAGTATTCAGTATAACTATGCAGTGTGACAAAGGAGTTAGTTTCTACCTACAGTGTGCATATGTATATCAAGTAAATCATAATCTTAGAGCACACATATGTGGGAAGAAAAACAGAGTTTGAGAAATAACAGCAGAAAATCCTTTACAGGAAAACAGTAACCGTGAAATAAAGAAGCAGATACAGCATGTTCAAAGGAAAGATATACAGAGTACCATGATCAAGGTGAAAAGCAATTTCAAAGCAGCTGGAAAGCCCTTGGTTTAAGAATAATACCTGTTGACCAGTGGGATTTCAATTTCCTTGGCAATTCAACCAATAGCATCCATTCTGCAATCACTAAAGCAGCATTTACACACTTCAAGGTGCAATAACACTACTTCTTTACTCTTCAGTGAACAACAGATCAGTGGCAAATGGAGAAATCATCTTAGGAAACAGATCTATTGTAATAAAATTGTAGGAGATTGTGGACATTTAAGGTCTGCTGATCTCAAAGTCTAAAGTACTCTAGGGACTATGGTACATATAAAAAGATGTAGCTGGCTAAGAATAATGGGCTCCACAAAACAGTCAAAATAAAATACAGCTTTACTCTTAAATGGTTAAATTAGAGCCTATTATTATCAAAATTGAATGTACAAAATTTTATTGTCTAAGAAATAGTTGAAAAAGACTGTAGTCAATGTTTGCAATAAAAATCTATCCTGGCTGGAATGCTGAATGAATACAGATTTCAAGAGATTGGAATAGAATATCAGACAGAGATCTTAAAATATATAAATTTTTGTGGGTTTTTTTCTCCCATGCACACATTCAGTGCATACTATTCCAGATGTGCTGAAAACAGGATATTTGGTTCTAAATAGTCTAACATCTTTTTACTGCTTCTTTAAAAGAAGAACCATTTTGAAACTCTTAGGTTATCTGATTAAAAGTTCGAGAAGAATCTACAAACAACAAGGATCACAGAGGAAAAATAACAATATTCTAATCAAGGAGAGAAGTTAGTGCTCTGACTCCTCTTCCAGATGTTCCAGGAGAACCTCAGACTCATGGGCTGGGAGGAAAACTTATCACTATGAGTCAGCAGGAGTGGCTCTTCAAAATGCCATGTATACTGAATGGTTTTACTATCTAGTGCTATAGGGCTAATGAAAAGGTGCAAGTGAGAAGCATTTTCGGATTTCACTTGACTCAGTATGGAATGTTAGGGTAAGAATAAAAGGTGGGAAAGGGAGAGATCAAGGTTATTTGGAGATAAATAAGTGTTAAAATACAGGACTAACAGCTTAAGAGGGGTCAGTTATGTAAACAGACACTGATCAGTGCACTTGAACAGCCATGCCCTTATGCTGATGTCCACAATGTGTCCTGTGAACACTCCTCATTAAATTCTATGTGTATTTTCTAACTTCTCTGCAAAGCTATTGAGATCTGATGGAATCACTTCAGAAATCTCTTGCCAGCATGGAACAGATGTCCATCATCAGCAAGTTTGCGGATGATACTAAGCTGGGGGCAGATGTTGAACAGCCGGAGGGTAGGAAGGCCCTCCAGAGGGACCTTGACAGGCTGGAGAGGTGGGCAGGCTCCAACAGTATGAGGTTTAACAAGACTAAGTGCCGGGTTCTTCACTTTGGCCACAACAACCCCATGCACCGCTATCGGCTGGGGGAGGAGTGGCTCCAGATTAGTGAAGTGGAGAGAGACTTGGGTGTACTGATTGATAGGAAACTCAACATGAGCCAGCAGTGTGCCCAGGTGGCTAAGAAGGCCAATGGCATCCTGGCCTGCATTAGGAACAGTGTGGTCAGTAGGTCCAGGGAGGTTGTCCTTCCCCTGTACACAGCGCTGGTCAGACCTCATCTGGAGTACTGTGTGCAGTTCTGGGCTCCCCAGTTTAA
>WEKX01017305.1:0-13392 GCA_013390025.1 Pitta sordida
CTGATTCTGTGATTCTGTGAAGGACTCAGCACATTTCAGGAGCACCAGTGGCTTCCTGGAGTTGATTAATTCCTAAATCCAAATAGGTAAAGTCAAAGGGACATCTTGCCTGGCGATGGAGGGCCAGGTCCCCAGAAGCAATACCACTGGTCAGAATCTCCTCTTTGGCTTCTCTGTTATGCGTTCTGGGTTCCAAGTTTTTCATGTTTGTGTCCTAGGGTGGGAATTCATGAGTATTGCCCACTGCAAGGTGGAAAATCTCCCTTGGAATCTTGTTTCTGGCACTCAGGTTGTTGGGACATGAGCAGAAAGGAGAGAACTGCTGCGATTTTCAGTCCCAGATAATTAAATTAATGAGCACATTGAATTTTGGTGTTTCTTTGTCTGCTACCATCTGCATATCCATATGGGTGCATATATACAGCCCAGAAACTGAGCATCAATGGCAAGGAAGTCACAGAGGGAGCCCACAGTGTTGGCCCCCACTGGCCCACAGTGGCACTGCAAGGCATCACCTGGAAATCAATGCTACTTGGCAACATTTGAGTTTCATCTATTCCATTTATTTTTGCTCCATGCCATTCAAGCTGCTTTGTGGCCTTTCTGAATCTGAAGCACAACTTGGTCCTGAGGTTTCTTTGCAGAAATTCTTTTTCTTTTCTCCTAGTTGTATTGAGGCAATATAATTGTTTTCCGTGTGGAGGAGAGGCTTTTGTTGAGGCCATACCCTGCAGGAGCAGGATGCAGAGGTTTATGGGTGCCAGCTTCTCTCCAGCACCTGCAGCAGCAGGGTGGCCGAGGTGTGGGATGGGGGTGTTTCTCCAGGTGTGAGTGTTGGGCTCAGTCCTATGCAGGGGGCAGGGACTCACCTTGTGTTTAAAACAAAACTGTCAGCCATTGGTTTGCTTAAAAACAAAACAAAAATCATGTGATTGCTCAAAATATAAAAAATCATAATCATGTGATTGCTTAAAATAAAACTAAATAGCTGCAGACTGAGGGCAGAGGATGCTTGGATCCCTCATGCCAAGGTTTGCACGCGTCACCTTAGTGCTGTAGAAACCCACCATGAGACCCTGCCTGGAGCACAGCAGCAAGGTCTGGAGCCCCCAAACCAAGAAGGACCTGAATCTGTTGGAATGAGTCCAGAGGAGACCAGGAAGATGCCCCAAGAGCTGGAACACCTCTGCTATGGAGGCAGACTGGAAGAACTCAGGGTGTTCATCTGGAGAAGAGAAAGCTCTGAGGAGCACTTAGAGCCCTTTACAGTACCTAAAGGGCTCCAAGAGAACTGGAGGCAAACTTTGAACAAGGGCCTGGAGTGACAGGACAGGGGGAAAGGCTTCACACTGCCATTCCCTGCCCGTTCATTGGGCAGCGTTAGATGGAAAATTGGGAAGAAATTCTTGGCTGTGACGGTGGTGAGGCCCTGGCACAGGTTGCCTGGAGAAGCTGTGGCTGCCCCATCCCTGGAAATGTTCAAGCCAGGTTAGATGGGGCTTGGAGCAACCTGGTCTAGTGGCAGATGTCTCTGCTCATGGCAGGGAGATGGAACTGTATGGTCTTTAATGTAATTTTCAACCCAAACCATTCAGTCATTCCATGATTTCTACCTGGTAGTTTGCCAGCCAGGGTGACAGTGCCTGCCTTGGGTGTGATGAGGGTCTCCTCTGGGAGGAATGTAGGGAGGAGACACCATTAGGCTGATTCTGCACTGCACATCCCAGCTGACTCTGGGATCGAGGGGTGACCCCAGGAAGAGTCAGATAAGGTTTGTTTACTTGGTGCTTTATACCTGTGGGGGTAAAAAAGGGTCAAAGGGGATTAGTACTGACCCCAGTTGTTTGTCCTGGAACCTCATGATGGTGCTAAGTACCTGAGGGTAAAAATCTACTGACTTAGGATGTTGTTTGAAATGAGGGAACAGAAGAGAAACTGTTTAACACAATCAGGGTAATTGAAAAAGCTAGTAAAGCCAAACTGATTATATGGCATTTTATAAAACAATACTGTACTTAGGAACCTAACCATAAAAGTGCTGTCTTATTCCTTGATGTCGCTCATGGGTGCATTTGTGGCACTGAGGCCTGAGTAGCCATTGCTTTACATTTTTTCTAGTCATTTACAGCCCCTCAAAGTATGTAGATGTGAAAAGCTCTTAGCTGTGGAAGTGCATAGCAAATGGAGATCTCTCAGCATTTTAGAGCTCCTCTGCACAGAGCAGCACCTCTGAGGTGTTCCCAGGCTGTGCTGGGGCAGAGGGACAAGGACACTGTCCTCTGTTGTAGCAGTGGGATTCGTTTTCCAGGGGCTCAGAAGGAAACAAGGTGTGTTCATCCTTGTCCTTTCTTGCTTTTGCAGATGAGGATGATGCCAACAGGCTTGGAGAGAAGGTGATTCTCCGAGAGCAAGTGAAAGAGCTTTTCAATGAAAAATACGGTGAGCCTCCTGCATGCATCACAGAGCAAGCCTGATTTTGCTGAGAGCAGCTGTAGTTAAAATTAATTCCACCGAAGGCCTCTATTTATAGCCTGAGCACACAGCAGCTGCTGCAGTGCAGTTTCCATCCTGCTCCTCCACATTACAGCATGTGCCCAGCGATGTCCATGTGTCTTCCTCCAGGCAGGAGGGCTTGTGACTTTCTTGTTGACAGCTCATCCTTGGTGAGGGCAAGGAGAATGGCAAAATGCAGCAAGATTTGTTCAGTCAGCCTTTGATGCATTTTTAACATGCCCTGAGCTGGCGTGAGCCGACATGTGTGTATTGAGTGTGCTGCCCTGTGCCCGCCCCTGCCAGCTGGGCTGGGAGCAAGGCTGGAGGCACATCCTGACATGAAGCACAGGTCAGAAGCAACTTGTTGGAGCTGCTGCAGAAAAGGACGTCAGAAGATTGTAGATTTGAAAATGTGGTCTGCAGGCTTCATTGCCACCCAGCAAACCTCTCCATCCACCTGTCCTTGGCAAAAGGAGCAGCAAGAATAGCAACTGGGGGTGGAGGGAGTGTAGGAGCCAGTGCAGGTGCAGGGTGCATGGCCCAAGAGGCATCACTGTCTTGATCCTGCAGTTTGGGCTGCCCCTGAGTGTGGCTGACTCCTAGCCATCGTAGAGGCACAGCTTGTAAGTGCACTTATTTGTCAACCTGTGAGTTCCTGGGCTTCAGAGCTAGACTAGGGCATCTTAGTGGCACCCCACAGCTTCAGTGCCATGTCCTCATTCCCTCCTCAAAATAATTGCCTGAGAGAGAAGGAGAATAGTCGAATTGACAGCAAAGCAGTGGGGAATGTCATTGTCCTCCTTTCTCATCTCCTCTTGTCAGGGTGCTCACCTTTCCCAACCCTGTTTATATTGGGGTGCTGCTTGCAAGCAAGGGCTGTGTGCTGCTTTGAGGGTGGATTTCCCTCATTAAAAGTGCCAGAATATGGGCACAGCTTCCCAGGAGGCTAGCACCCATTCTCTGATCATCTCTATCCATTCACCCCTTGGGAAGGCTGAACCCCAGCAGATCCCTGCTTTCTCATGGTCCTGGCACTGTTCATGGAGTATAAGATGCCAGATGGGCTCCAGGGACAGACTCTCTGTGAGGAAAGCCAGAAATATGGCTGAGGGGCCACTCATACTGAGTTTTGTGCTACGTAGATGTGAGGTGAGAGCGTGCCCTTATAGTTAGAACCAGGACAGGAGGGAGGGATGTTCACTGCTCCCCACCAAGTAGGAACTGAAGGGGTACCCAAAGAGGTGAGCAGCAGGTTTAATCACACAGATGGAAGTGCTTTTAATGCAGCAAGGAATTAAATTTTGGTATTTCAGTGCTGTGTGTGGTGGCCAAAGAGATAAATTGATTTTAAAAAATGCACAGATGAGATGTGATGTGATGATGAGGTATGGCTATGATCTCCACCCCAGTGACCCCCAGACCTGCTGACAGACAGAGGCGAGAGGAAATGGACAAATCTCTCCCATTTGTCCCCTGTCCCAGGCTGTCTCCCACGCTGTTGCTGGCAGGACCACCTGTGGGCTCTTGCAGGTGTAGTGATGGGTGTGCTCTGAACTCAGCTGAGGCTCCTGAGGCAGGATTCTAAATGGAGGCTAACAGAGCAGACAATAAACTGGGTGGGTAGATGTGAAATGGCTAGGTGGGATGTGGCTGCAGCAAAGGTTGGGCGTCATGGCAGCCGTGGCTCTTGGTTCTTCAGTTGGTTGGGTCTGGAGCTCTGTGGGATAAAGCTGGTATGCTGTCCACTGCTCTGCCATTGCAGGAGAGGCTCTGGGCTTGAACCGGCCTGTCATGGTGCCCTATAAACTCATCAGGGACAGTCCTGACGCTGTGGAGGTTACCGGGTTGCCAGACGATATCCCTTTCAGAAATCCAAATACCTATGACATCCATCGGCTGGAGAAGATCTTGAAGGCACGGGAGAGCATTCGGATGGTGATTATAAACCAGCTTCAGTAAGTTCCTCCAGCTTTTTGATGAGGGAAGTTTCTGTTCTTTAGGCGTTGTCCTTGGCTGCTTCAGCAAGTTAACTCACAACAGGGCCATTGAAACCACCATGTACCCATTCCATCCCCAGTATCCACTGTCCTGTGTCACAAGAAGGTGCTCGCCTGTGGGTGGGCACAGCAAAGGGTTAACAGAGCCAATTTGTCCCCACTTTCTTGTGCAATTTGGGATGATGATGCTGGGAAAGGACATGATATGGGGACAGGAAACTCAGAGACTCTCTCTGGGATGCACTGGGGATGCTCTGAGTGCCCTCTCCACGCAAAGGGGTGTCAGAGGAGGCAGCTCAGGGTCGGAGTGAGGGCTGTGTCCCAGCATAGGCAGGTGCACAGGGTGAAACAGCATCTGCCTGACTTGCCCCTTGTCTCTTCCACAGGCCGTTTGCTGAAATCTGCACTGAGGCCAAACAAACAGGTAAAAGAAGGGTTAGGACATAACAGAATTTCCTGGCCCTACAGAAGAGAAAAATACATGGGCAAAATGGATGGTCATTGTGAGATGCTTTTCAAACCTCCCACATCCCCAGGGCAGGCTGGGGAGAAGATCCTATGTGAGCAGGCTAAGCATCCGTTCAGGACCAAACCATCCTCTTAGATAATTCCAGTTCTGTGAGCTCCTGGAAGACTGCGCTGTTTGGCTCAAACTTCCAGCATATTCTGCAGGATATGATTATCCCTCTCCCATTAGAAATTTACTCACCATGAGCAATTTATTCATTGCTAAAGCCCTTAATTTGGTCCATAATTTATCATTTCATCTTCTAAGGAAACAATGTTTCTGTGATCATTGGTAATGTGTTTCTCTCTCTGTCCCATCCTTCCCAGTAAATCTTAGCCAGTTTTAATCAAATGTGTCAGAATTAGCAGCCCTAGGGTTAATTATGATCCTATTAATTTTATGAAAATAAGTGGCTGGGTGGAGAAGGATGATCTGGTAAGTAAGAGCATGACTGCAATGTGAGGAAAGCTGGAAGCTTTGTGCCAGATCATGGAGGCCAAGCAGATTGCTTTGGGGAGATGCTCTGTGGGAGGCAAGGTCAGAGTGGCAGGATGAGACCCCACATTCAGGGACCACTTCCAGTGCTCAGATACCTCATGCCTTCCCTCTCACCTTGCAGAGAAAGACATCAGTATTCCCAAACGGAAGCGGAAGAGGATCTCTGAAGGGAACTCAATATCTTCCTCTTCCTCGTCTTCCTCTTCCTCCTCTTCCAATATGGAGTCGACATCATCAACAAATCAGATCTCACTTGTGGTAAAGCCTTCCAAATATTAAGGGGGTTACTGCCTACCTATCTTTTTACTTCAGGATGCTGCTCTTTCTTCTCCTCAAACTGTCACCACCTCCCTCTGCCTGACAAATACTGTACGGTGTGATGTGAAATGTCACAAGCAGGTTTGGCCAAAGAGGGGACACATCTGTGGGACCACCTTTTCCTGATGGGTTTGTCTTGGGGAGGTCAATAGAGCAAAGCATCTGCCATCCCTTGGGTCTCTCCTGCATCCCTGCTTGTGCCTCAAGGGCGCTCAGCTTTAGTGCAAGTTGCACACGAGACACAGGCTCGAGCAAATTCCCCACTGGGTTAAAACACGGGTGCTGGTGGCATCACCTCAGACCTGTGGCCCTGTGGCACCTGTAGCAGGACCCAGTGGTTCCCCATGATCCGAGCTGTGCTGGATATACCTCCAGCTCAGTCCTGGGAGTGACGCAGAGCTTGAGCATTCAACAAAACAGCAAAAATAGGAAACAAATTCAGGGAGATGCATACAACTGCACTCTCTGAGGTATTGGCTTTGGTTGTGGATGATACCAAATAAAACTCCCCCCAAACGCGCAGAAGAAATATAAACTTAGAAGGTTTTATGTCAAGTTTGCCAGTGGTGTTTTCGTTTGGGGTCAGTTCTTTTCTCTTACTTGGAAAGTGGGAGCAACAGCTGGTGTCAGAACATGTCAGATGTATGCATGGTTTTGTGTTGTGTCCTAACAGAGACTTTCACCTTCTTTTTCTCTCCCTCTCTTTCAGCAATGGCCCATGAATATGTACATGTTAGACTATGGTGGTCTAAACGTCCAGATCCCAGGACCTATTAACTATTAGACCTCAATACCGAATAAGAACCTCAAATGAAAGAATAAATAAATGTAATTTATGTAAAAAGTGTATATTCCAATATGTATCAATGCCTTTTAGTTTTTCCAATGATTTTTACACTATATTCCTGCCATCAAGGCCTTTTTAAATAAAAATAAAAAGTGTTGCCTTGCTCTTAAAAGTACTTATTTTTTTACATATAGTAGTATTGATCAATAACATTTATAGGTAAGAGTAGGGGCAGAAGGGCACCCTTGGACAACTTTGTCAGGCTTTGGCTGCTCAGTAAATTCTTAGTGTCACCACTACTTGAAGCCAATGAATCTGAAAAAATTTAATCATTCATTTAATTTAGATGAAAGTTGTAAAAATTAATGTAAAGAGCTGCTGGAGGAATAGAGATGAACTGCAGTGGTGACAGATGAGGAAACCAGACCTTCTGAGCATCAGGCATCTGCATCCACGAGTCCTGGTGGCTCCAGAGTTGAAGTGTGTTTGCATTAAGGGGGAAGGCGTTTTCAGGCCTCTCAAGAGCTGAGATCCCCCAGTCCTTCCCATCCAGTCTCCTGCCATCCCAGGCCTTGGAAAGGCACAGAAGCATTGGATGTCTTGTGTTTAACTGGCATCTGAAACAGAAAGATTTTCATCCAGTGAAGTCCTTCACTATTTATGATTTTATGGTTATCATTCTATGACTCTATGATTATTTCGAAGCTCTGATGCCTTGTGAGGGAGGAAGCTCCCACAATAGAATCACAGAATTGTTTTGTTTGGAAAAGACCTCTAAGTTTGAGTCCAACGATTAACCCAGCACTGCCATGTTCACCACTAAACCACATCCTTAAGGAGCACATCCACATGTTTTTTGAATGGTGGTGGGATGATGGTGACTCTTGCACTGATTTGTGGATAAAGGGACTCTCACAATCAGTAATTATGAGAGGGTATGTTTTATTCCATTGAGGGGCATGGGGGATCGCTCCACCACAGACATGCCCAGAGCTCAGAGGCAAATACTGCTACTTTTATACAATTACAATGATGTAATCCCCTATATGCCTATTACAAATTCACGGCCTAACTCCGCCCCCTCCCACTTTGTGTGCTAATTAGTTCTTCCTTCATCTGCGCNTCACTCCGTGCCGCTTATGGAGGGGCAGGGGTGGGGGTGGGGGATGCGGGTCGGTATCAGAGTTTCTTTCCCTTTAACATCCACCGATCCTGAGAGAGGCAGCACTGCCCGTATGGTACCAGAGGCCGGGGGAACAGAAGCCTCCTCCTGGTGCAGCCACANGGCCTTGGTCAGTTTCTTGGTTGGTTCTCATGGCCCCTGTTCCTGTTTTTCATTTGTAGATTGTCTTTGCCCACCGTACCGTTGCTTCTTATTGGGGCAAGCATCAAGACTTTCCATCCTAGGTTCTGAAACATTTAGTTCCTAGACACACTCCATGTAGTTACTTTTAACTGCAGCTACATTTACTCTTAATACAGTTATACCCCATCATTTGTGAGGAACGGGTCATGCCAAGGGTCTCGCAGAGCGCGAAACTTGCAAAGACGTGCAGGTCATTAATATGCAAGCAGGCCACGCCCACTGCTCCACACACCAGCACTCTGGAGCGCTGCGGACACTTTTCTGCTTCTCCCCTCACGCTCTCTCAGCGCAGGGGAGCAAAGGGAACTGTTTCTGAGCTTCCTCTGACTCAGGAGACACATCCCCCTCCTGAGAATCTGTGGGCTTCTCCAGCCTGCTGCGACCGTGCGCTCACAGCCCAAACCCCGTGCCACTGCTCCCTCCCCTCAACCCCAGTGCTCATTCCCAGCATTCTCATTCCCCGGTGGCATCCCAGCCCTGCAGCCACCCGCAGCGGCAGCGCTGGCATAGTGTCCTGGCCCCGTGGCTGCGCCGCATCGGCAGCCCCAGCGGGCCGGAGCGGGTCAGGGACACCACATGAATGAGCACTGCGGTCTGGGGGAGGGAGCAGCGGTGCAGGGTTTGGGCTGTGAGCACGCGGTCAATGCAGGCTGGAGAAGCCCACAGATTCTCGGGGCGGGGGGGGGGCGGGCTCNATGCAGCGGGGATTCACTGTACGTTATTTGGTATACTTAACTTCTACCATATTGCTATAGGTTATGTTCATATAAGCTCTGCTGTTCCCAATTGATATACAGTCGGACCTCCTATACCATGGTACTGCGGGTCTTGACCCCTGCCTGCACAGCCCTCCATCAGCATTGAGTGGCAGCTCATTAATATGCAAATTTGTCCCTGATCGCCCACCCCCCCCAGCTCCAGAGCGACTGCAGGGCGTTCCCGGAAGTTCCTCACACAGTTGGGGGAGTGAAGCCGGTCTCCTCTGCCCTGTGGGGGGAGGGGCACCGTGGGGCTGTATGGACTTCTGAGCTCTGCCCGCTGTGTCCCCTCCTGGAAGACATGCCTGGCATGGCACAGCTGCGGCTGAGGCTGGATTGCATAGCTCCTGCCCCGTGGGGCAGCTGCAGTGGGCAGAGGAGGCACTGCAGGGCACAGGTGGCCATTTCCTCTTGTTCTATGACTTCTAACCTGGGAGAAGAGACTAACCCCCACCTGGCTACAATGTCCTTTTAGGTAGTTTTACAGAGCAAGAAGGTGCCCCCTGAGCCTCTTTGTCTTCAGGGGATCCCACTTATGCTACATAGGTTCCATATTGCTTGACCACTGCAACTGTCAATGCTGAGGGCATCCAGAGAAGCCTCTGGGCTCCTCCACATACCCTAGGCCACTTTGCCCCATATAAGAAAAAAGTCAATGAACTGAGGGATAATATTTGAGATTCCTACCACTCCTGGAGTTTGGCAGCAGAAGCAAATGGCCCTGCCTGCTGTCACTAACCACCGTACATTTTTAACTTGTGCTTTGTGCTCACTGAGAGCCGTAGGTGGGTGAGACAGGGTGGGAACTTATGTTGGCATAAGAAATCAACAAGAAGAAACATCCTGGCTTGCATGTAGGTAAATGCAGCACAGCATGAAGCATCAACAATGCAGGAGTCCTGGGAATTGTAGTTTTGGAGTGCTCCCAAGCAGCAACATGTAGCATCACTGTGGGATGACCATTTGTTGGGTGTCCTTCCAGGCTTCAGGATAGGTCACAGAACAAACCTGACCTGACACCAGTAGGTGTGGTCTGTTGGGGTGTGGACAGTGCTGGACACAGGATCAAAGGCACTCATGACAGTTTTTCTGAGTGCAGTGTGATGCTGTATTTGCTTTACATATTTTTGGTCTGCTTGAGTCCATGTCTCTTCAGGCCTCAAAAGGGTTTTGGATGATCAGTAGAAGTGTTATTTGATGGTGAGTAGAAGTCTTTTAAGGCAACTGGAGTTTTATTTTCTGGTTCTGGACTTTTATTTCCTGGACTTGTATTTGCTCTGGAGTTAGATGTAAATGGTCACATGAGGTAACAAAATCCCAAACAAATGTAGGATGGCACACAAAAGTGGCAATGTCTGTATCAGTGACCCCAATTAGAAATACAGTTTGTCATCTGAGCAGTTGGCATAAAAATCTGAGTCTTGTTTCTGCCTGATGCTGAAATCTGCAGCATCTCCAGTTAGGAAATAAACATGATTCAGAGGTAAAAATATAATTTTCTCTTCCCAAATGTCTGAAAGGGTCTTGTTTGCCTGTCAAATCCTACCAGGTAGGTTCTCCTACCTGAGGAACATTCATCATATTTTGACTTTTTTTTTCTTTTAAGAATGTCTGGTGCATTTAAGAATGTCCTCCACGCAGCCCTCTGTCAGCGGAGAGTGCTCATGAATATGCAAATTTGGCCCCAGTCACCCCATCTCCTCAGCTCCATAACGGCTGCGGGGCATTCCTGGAAGCTTCTCATGTGCTCAGAGGAGCAAAGCGGGACTCCTCTGCCCCATCCCCACCTGGGGAGTCCCCAGGAGTCATGATGAACGGGTCCCAAGCAAGTCCCGGGCTTTGGCTGCCACCGCTGTAGGAGCTGCAGCGGGCGGAGGAGGCACCGCGGGGCTTTATGTACATCATGCGTAGCTGCCTTGCTGGGGCTGGCAAAGCTTCTGCTGCCATCCTGTTCACATTTCAATGCCGAGTGCCTCCAGATAAAAATAAAAATTGTTCAAACCCAGGAACCTGGGAATTATTTTTTTATACAGGAGATGTTTGTGTAAGTATCTCCTCTGGATGTGGGGGTGGACAAAGGGAGGGGAGAGACGGGGAGAAAGGAGCTCTGAATGGGGCAGGCAGTGGCAGCAGTCAGAGCCAGAGAAGAGTCAGAGAAGGAGACAGCTCCCTCCCTCCTGCAGGCAGCCCAAGGCTGTCATGGGACCATGAGGGATCATGCCAAGCTGTGCAGCGCTGCTGAAACCAAGCTCGGGACCTAGCACTGGTCCTGGAGGTGAGGGGAGGGTGGCAGCACTGCGATCCTTTAGAGCTACCACCTCACTTTTACATGCGCTGCTGCAGCAAACACGTTTGAAGTGGAGTTTCAAAGCCTGCACTCCACACTGGGGCTTGCACCAGCATCCTGAGGCTGGCTACACAACAGCCCAGCCCTGTTGGCAAGGCAGCGGTTGTGAGGCAGTGCCAGCCCCGGCCCCTGTCCCACTCCCGCTGGAGTAGTGGGGTCCCTGGAGCCTCTATGGCGAGAGAGGGGCTTGCTCATCCGGCGTGCTCTTGGCAGCGGTGTTACTATGGCGATGAAACTCAGCAACGAGGCAGCCAGCACAGCTTGTAGATTCAAATGTTAATCAGGGTACTTGTCTTAGTTAACATATGTTAAGAAAACCCAAGAAAGGTATACATGCAGTTAAGAGGAAAAAAAATTTACAAGCAGCTGTGCCTTTGTCCCCCTGGGGACTGGCCAGGTGGGATGGGGGCTATCTCTGCTGCATTCCCTGCCGCAGGTCCGTGGCCACCCCCCGGTGCTCCTGTGCTGTTTCACCTACCCTTGCTCGGACTGGAGCAGGCACTGGGGGGACGTGATGTGGCCACCTCATTTGGACTGGGGTGAGCTGGGCTGGGTGTGACGCTGGTGAAACTGCTGGGTCCGCCTCACTCAGAGCACAGCAAGGCGGTCATCGTGCGGGCGGAGCAGTGCGCCTGTGGTCTGTGCGGCACAGCATGGGGGGTTACTTGAATATTTATGACTGTCTAATTTGAATATTCATAACTGTCAGTTCACGCAGGTGCGTCACGAAACAGACCTCCCCAGTCACGGAACAATCACACCATGCAGTAGTGAAGCTGCAATATGGGAAGCGTGGAGTGGAGAGGGCTGACTGTAAAGGAATGGAGGTTTTGGAGGCTGCCGATTCCAGCGTTCGTCAAGCATGCTGGCAGAGGCTCTGGCAAGGTGGAGGGCTGGAGCACTAGGCCCACAGGGACCCTAGTGATGCTGTCAAAAGGCAGGGGTGAATGCAGGCAGTAGAGTTAAATTAGGGCATGGGAGATGCAGACTAATGATTCAATTCAGAAGACTGAATATAACGATAGATTCACAAACTCTCAATGTGGATAGAGAGACATTTATTTGTTACATACTGTTCTTTTTATATCCCTGTAGCTGATGAATACATAATAAAGCTATTGTTCTAATGGAAAAATCAGCCCATTATCCAGTGAACTCGCAGGTTACATTTCAGGCACTCCTTCCAATCAGCAAGTTCCAGGGAGTTTCTCACAAGCTGATTTTGCACCTGTGTCCTTCTTTTCTGTTTTCCAAATACACAGTTAATTCTTGTATCTGTTTCACTAGCTGAGGTGTGCAGTTCCCACAGCCTCATCCAGTGCATCAAGTTTAACCTTTTTTGCTGAGCCAAAGCTCGGTGTTCACATTTTCTCCCCAAAGTTTCCTGTGCCATGATATGCAACTTGTGCCTTGCCCTGTCTGCTCTACATCTGCCTGGTACCTCCAGGTTCCCATGGCTGATTTTTAAGGCTGCTGGGTTCTGGTAACAGTGATTCCTGCTGTAATTTTGCAGTTAAGGGGCACAACATCCACTTTCCATTTCCCGTGGTTGGGGTGGAAAACTCCTTCCCTAGTGCCTGCGCTTGTGACTCAGGAGTGCTGACCCTTCACAGTCTGGCAAATGACAGATTGCACCTTATGTATTACTGATATACCTCAGATGTAATTCTCGCAGCTTCCCTATCTTGCTCCTGCAGTGGCAGAGTGTTTCTACACTTGATTTTTGTGTATAATGTGATTATCTGCTGAATGGCAGCCACTCCATTACAATTAGATAAGTGAAAATAGAGATCTTCATATTTCAGTCATCTTTCTCACTTATTACTTTTCAAAGCCTTTGGGTTTGGGGTGGTGGTGTGTTGTTTATGTGTTTATAAATCCAGTAACAATCCTCATTAAGAGTTGCAAAACATGATGCCATTTTGATCCCAGACAGATGGCAGCTAAATGAAGTTTAATTAAAGAATGAGAGCTTTGATTCAAATATTTTTTAAAAAAATATAGTGCACCAAGTTGCTAGAGAACAGCATAAACAGCATCTGTGCTTTTGTTCAGAAGCCTGAAGGCAGTTGTGAGGAATCCCTTTGCAAAGTCTTATGGAGAAATCCCGGGTTGTGAGATGCAGCTCTGTGGGCAGCGTAGCTGGCGAGCACCGTCAAAAACCTTCCCCTGACATGACGGGAAGGCTGAGAAATCACAGAATCACAGAATCAGTAAGGTTGGAAAAGACCATAGAGATCATCAAGTCCAACCTATCACCCGTTACCTAATCTAATCTAGTTAAACCTGTTACCTAACCTGACCTGTTGCCATCCTACGA
>WEKX01017306.1:0-22516 GCA_013390025.1 Pitta sordida
ATACACTCTAGATCCTATTTTTTTAGTACAAGTGACACAGTTTAGAAACGTTAAAATGTGAAGAACCACAAGGATTTTAAGGGTAGACTGGATGAGGTGTTGAGGGCCATGTTATAAATGTTATAGCTGCTAGGTTTTAGTTGGATTATAGGTTGGACTTGATGATCTTCAAGGTCTTTTCCAACCTTATCTACACTGTGATAGTGTGTGATTAAGGGTGTAAAACATACTAGATCATCTAATTGGTTAGGTGGGACCTCTTCAGACAGGTTCTTTATTTTTGTTTTGTAGCGCATGATGTCAGTTCTAAATGGGATCTAAATCTAGATGCGAAGTCAGATCTAAATCAAGAAAGCATCAATTCATGGCTAATGCATACAGTAGTTTCATACGATGAAAGACATCTTTAATTGAACAATTGCACTGTGTAAAAAATCAATGTGTTGATTCTAGGATGACCAAACTGTTGCAATAAGTTCTTGCATACAAGCCTACAAAGTACTAGGCCAGGAAAACTGTGCCTTCCCTTATGCTTGGGTTTACGTCCTGAAAATTGTTATATATTATTTGTTGTCCCATTGCCAGGGAATAAAGATGAAAGAGTATGTTTGGATGACACTGCTGCTGATCTCAGTTTTGGAGCCAGTAAATAAAAATAGAAACAATACACAAATGATTTTAACTTTTTGTATTATTTTTGAGTGATAGAGCCCTTGAGGTTTGTCAAGCTCAGATTTTGTTTTTAGGAAATATGAAATTATCTGTGCTAACTAGGACAAAATCCAGCAAGAAAAGCCACAAATCACTTCAGAATAGGCAGTAGTGAATGTATTTTAATGGAATATGAGATAGTATGGACCTGTCTTGCTGCAGAAGTAAATTCAGCAGTACAATTTTGTTTTGATTTTGTTCCAGTTATGCTATGCAGAGATAAATTTGAAGCTGACATGTGTCTCAAAATTGAACATATATACAGGAAGTTTGAGTTTGCCTTTAAAAACAAACAATTCTGGATACTCCAAAGTCTCCCATGAGATTCCTAGATGCCTATCTTGGACATCCAGGCACAGTCTAGTTGGATTTAACGCTTATATTTTTCTCTTAAGCATATAAATATTCTACTTGTGTTGATTGTGCCTAGAAACAATTGTTAATACTAAGGTGAATTGGCCTAGCCATACTCATGTTTATAGTACTGAAGTTAACTAATGGTAGCAATACTCACACTCTCAGCTTTTATTATCCTATTTTCTATGATATAAGCAATCTTATTTGCACATCAAAAAGCAAGTGGCTTATTTGTCCAATTTTAACCCTTTAAAGATATCTTAATGTGCTGCTCCTTGTTGAAGTGAGTGTTTGTGCCATGGCAATACATGCTTTTGGTTTCTTTGTATGTATTCTACTCCTTTGGTATCACTTGTGTCAGCACCACACGCAAAATAAATTGTATCCTTAGAAACTGTAAACTAAACATGGGAACACTCTTGGTGCCACTTAGCTTGTGATTGCATTTTGTGTTCTGATATGTGATAAAGATCACCTAGGAATGACCTATCAAGTCATAGTTGTACAATATTCAGGGACTCAAGTTGCCATCCATGAGATTTTACCTGAGTGATTGCGCAGCAAAAGTGCAAGGAACAAAATATGTTGTGACACTAGAACTATGACTAAAAATGGTATATAAGAACTGTAAGACTCAGCTCTGTAAATAGTTGTAGAATTTCATCCTATTTCTGTCTAACATGCAAATGTTGAATGGACAGCTCAAACATAAACCAAAACAAGCAAGGCAAAACTTGAGGACACATGGAAGAAGTACCTGCTGATAGTTTAAAAGCAGTTGGTAAACTAGAACATATTTCCCAAGAGATTAAATGTGTGCATTACAGCTTTATTGTGCATTGCATCTTTATTGTAGACACTTTAATTAGAGTATAACATTTTCAAAAAATTTAATCCTCATAATATCCCTTTCTATGTCTGTCCAGTTCTTCTGAATTATGCTGGCCATAATCCTCAAGATTTTGTGAAAGTCAATACATTCAGTTGTATATTTCAGGAATTTTTTTCTGGTCCATTTAATCTCCCCCTGATCTTACAGAGAGGGGTGAGGGATCGGCTCACTTGGTTGCTGGCTGGGGTCCAACCATGACAGTGGTACATCCTTCACTGTACTGGAGAATAATAGGTGGTCTGTTAAGTTCTAAAAATCTAATTTAATGTGTGTGGGTTTTTTTTAGTACAGGAAAAGCAATAACTAGAAGGAATGAGTGAGAAAAATTAAAAGTCAAAAAGGAATTACAGTATATTGATAATTAATTACTGTGTCTCATAACTAGGCCAATATAGTTTCCAGGCAGGAAATTTGAAAGGAAAAGGTTGAGGTTTTTTTTCCCACAGAACTTGAAATTATGAATTTTTTTGTCATGGCTGTATGGATACTCAAAAGTAAAAGCAGACAAAGGAAGGAATAAGGAAAATCTTATGGAGAATAATGTATTAATCAACAATTGTTGAACTTTGTGGTCTGCAATCAACCTTGCACTCAAGATGCCAGTCAGAATTTAAAATTTAGCAAGTTAGATGGGCCAGAGAAAGTATCTGTAGTTGCTATGTTTATGGCCTTGCTCCCTAAGATTTTGCTGGTAATGATCAGAGATTCTTGCTGTGCTGTTTTTTGGTCTGGCTTAGCCCCAGATATATGAATTTCAAATATTTATTTTCCCTCATTAAGATGAAAACCTTGGTTTTGCCATCCTATTATAGGAGGATAGTACATAATGTAGCACATAATGTGAGTATTTTTTCTGTGATTGTCCAGCCCAATCATGGTATTTTATCACAACAATTTAAAGCCAACTCTCTCTCCTCCACCCCAGGTGTTGTTGCTGACAGATGACCCAACAGGATTGCTTCATTCTGTCCACATACCCAGTGTCACTGCTGCTGAAGGATTTCTGAAGACTACAAGTCAAGGTAGAGCAGCCTAAGGGATGTCTTTCACCACAAATTGTTAGGGTGAGGTCCTTGAAATGCAACACATTAGCAGCAGCCTTTCAGAGTAACATTCCATTAAAGTAGCTCGAGCAGCAAAACTTCTGTTCTGTATGTGCCTCCTCTGCCCCTTTGACAAAGCACACTCTGCTGTGTTTCACATCATCATTGCTCATTGTGATACATTCCTTCAGTAGATTGTAGGTAACTCAGTGTTTGGACCTTATCTTTTTAATGTCATGAAAAACTGTGCCTCAATAAGAACATAGCCACCAGGAGTACAAAAATTAATGGGAAATAATCCAACTGAAAAGATCAAAGACAATGCAACAGCATAAGAAATTATTTTCCTCCCACAGCCTCTGTACCTACCACCTGCAGCTGACAACGGCAAGTCTGTGATACAGATCTTTCCCCCTATGATTTACATTTGCCAAACAGTAAAAATGTTGTACTTTTGCTGACTGTTTGAATATGCAGGCCCACTTATCTTAAAAATAATTCAGCTTTGAGTTTGTCGTTTTGTTCTTTTGACAACTCTCTTACAAAGCAGTGTTCTTCTCAATGTGAGGATGCTTTGGTCCTTTGTAAATGAGAATCTACTGTGCAGCTTTTGTTAGTCTCTTCAGTCAGCTAAGGTCCTATTGTTATGTAGTGATCAAGGTCCCCAAATTCATACAGTACATTTTTTGACAAATTCAGAACAGAATTGTGTTTTGTTCTAGTAGGACAGCCAGTGTAATATGTTCAACATTACATTTTGCACTTCATTCTAAAATATATTTTGACCTCAGATCTCAGCAGAGAGGTGCTGAGGGTTTTAGTCAAACCATATTTGAACTTCACCGTTCAAATCAGGTACCAAAATTTCCTTTAAATGTCAAAATTTAGAGAAAGGAAAGGTTGAAACTAGAACTATGAGCAAAACCCCTATAATTTTACAAATCTTTTGAAATTAAATGCTTCCAGGCAACCTGCTCTGGCTGACCATGCTCTGAGATGTGAGTTAGATTAGGTGACTTCCAGAGGCACTTTCCAACATCAGCTGCTCTGTGATTCCAAGTCAAACCCCTCACAAACAATGTCTTAATGATCGGTTTATAATTATCTGAATGGAAACTAATATCTGCTTGTTAATATATGTATTCTGGAGTAATGAAAGAGTGTGACTGCCTTTACAGAGCAAGAATTTGCACAGCATTTATAATAATTGAGAAAGTGGTCTGCCCTGGGATCTTGGGTGCTAGAGAGCTGGAATATTTACATAAGTATGTGAGATCCATGTTTGTGTTATGATGTTCACATGTAGAATCAAATATATTTATTGCTTTACAACATGAGTTTCTAAAGTCATCATCTAAAGCTTAACTATCAACTTAATCTGAACACATTAAAAAAGTGTATTTTTCTTCCCGTTATTGCCCGGCTCAAAAACCATTATGATCATTCATGTGAAATAAGTAAATAACTGATTGGATTTATGTGTAGTTAAATAATAATACTGCCAATGGCTTCTGAAAATTGAGCTGCAGTTCTGTTTGTCACAGAATTCTCTTGAAGCTAACATTCCTTTACAGACTGGTCAGAGTGAAAACCATATGAAAAATGTTGAAGTTTACCAGTGAATACGCTAGGAAGTAATTTATCTCAGCAGGGAGGGAGCTAATCTTTTTCCAGTTTTTGTCTGGAAATTGATGGGTTTGTTTCATAGATAAGGCTCTGGCATCAAAGACAAACTGAAAAGACACACTGCAAAAGGCTTATGGGTGTGCACAGCATCACTCAGTTCTGGCACAGGAGCAAATTTTGTCCTCAGTTATAAATATCTTGATGAAGCTAAGTGATACGAATAATTTTATATGACATTTCAGAAGTAACTCTTTTTAGCTGATCTGTCAGTCTGATATTAAAATATTGAATCACAAATGATTGTGAAATAACATTTATCAGATTTATATGCTTCGGGGTTTGCCAGAGGTGGGGCCAGGGTTAGAAAATATTCCTGAGCATTGTACAATCAGGAGCATGTTGCGATAGAATGTATAAATACTGCAAACTTTATGCTTTAACAAGCCAGTCTCATTCTTATATATTAATAGAGAGCTCTTGAAAGCACCAGGTCAAATTCAGCATTGAGTAAAATTTATTATACTCAAAATTCTCCTTCTTAGAAAGAAGATTGAGGGAGAAGCTAAATGAGCCTCTTTTCCTTGTATAGATTTGCACCAACATTTCTGTTTGCTGAAATAACTCACTTTAGCTTTGCCTCCCTAGAATGGACAGCGTTGCTCCCTGATGTTGCAGATGCCTTAGGGGTTTGGTTGGATTTTTTTTCTCTTCCTATGAGGCAGCTTGTTTTCATATAACACTTTCTTTTGTAAATATTTACTTATGCTCTAGAAGTTTCTACATTAGGACACTAATAACCAAACAAAAACCTGGGTAATGTAATGCTACTACTTCATCATAAACTTTGGGACAAAGATTTTTTTTCTCTGTATTTTTCCACTGACTTCATATTGGAACTCTGAACTGAGCAGAATGTAGTGGCTACATTTGGTTCTTGGATGGACACATATTAGCGATGCAGTGATGTCGTGTGACCTTAATCACGATTTTCTTTAAATAAAAAATGTTGTCTTTTTTAATTGAAATGTATTGGTTAATTACTGACATCATGAAGAGGAAAAGATTGAGGCTGTGATTTGACATGTACTTGGTTTGTATGAAAGAGGCATTACTGTTTGTCAGCATAAAAATATTAATCCTTCCTTGGCCATTGTGCTGTAATCAATTTGGAGAAGTACTTTTAATATAGTATTTTTTGTTGGCTTTCTTTTGAGCATCTGTTACTACACATAGGTCCTTCTAAAGCAGTGTTTTAATTTTTCATGAGCCAGTAATTCTGACTTGCTTGTAGACATTAATTGAATAGCATCATTATGATATCACATTAAAAAGAACTTGATCTTCCATTGTTGTAATGTGCTACAAGTCCCTGTGCATTAGGATAGCAATGCCAATTTAGGACAGTTGCTGTGTGGCAAGCTCCCAGTAAAGTAGTTTTGATGTACTTCTTGAGATGTGATAATAATTCTGATTGTCCTTTTAAATTCTAATCATACCCTTTTCCCATAACTTCCTGCAAACATTTTCAGGATTTCAGGTTGGTGGGTTTTTTCCTCTCATTTTTAGTGAAGCCAGAGTTAAAATCTCAGAAGAGGGAAAAAAGGAAACTGGACACCAACCAAGAAGGAAAACTGATCAGCTAGAAATATTTAATTTAAATGATTTAATATATTATTTTGATTGTGCTATTTTCTTATTTTATCATTTTAAACATATGGTAAGTTTCTAAAATAAGTGTATTCATTTAGAAAATATCAGAATAAGGTATTTGACAGGTGCAAGGTTTGTTTTTTCTTTTTTTTTTTGTAATGTTTCAAGTCTTGAAATACATTGAACTGAATCTCCTATGAACAGTTTAACTTTAGACAACTTTGAGTCCAAACCCCTTGGTCACAGTATTAGTTTCATTTACTTGAAAGAGATTACTTGACCAAAGGACAGAGTTTGTGTCATTTTGGGGACCAGTCTTCTGCAATACACCAGTACCAAGGGAAATATTGCTATTACTAAAGACTTAGTATTATGAGTGAGGATTTTAGTTCTGTATCTTTTGAAGATAACTAAAGCAAGAAGTATTTTAAGCCTCATTTTTCTCTTATCTACATACCCGGCTAGTAGACATTGTGTTTAAAAAAGGAATACGTATTTATGAGGCAGTAGTTCTCATGAAATACCTCGATTTTCAGCTAGGTGACTTGCACAATGAGAAGTTGCAGTTTTTGAATTCAGGGATCTGTGTTTCTCCAGGGGAACAGCAGTGGGTTAGCCACTGCTAAGGGCAAAACACCCACCCAGCTGCCCAACCACTCCTCCTCATGGGGCAGGGGAAGAAAATAGGATGGGAAAAGCAGTGGGTTGTGATAAAGTCAGAGAAACTGTATACCTATTACTGTTGTGAGTGAAACAGCCTTGACTTAGGAATATGAATTTAGTGTATTGCCATTGAAAATACCTTCGGGTAGTGACAAAGAAAGACAAACAATAAAGCGGCATCTTTCCTCTCTCTCTTCCAGGCTCAGCTTCATTCCTCTCCAGATTCCGACATACATATACCAAGCTGTGCAGTGGGGAATGATTGGGGGTTACAGCCCATCCCTAGGAGATCCTCTCATGCTCTCCTTCCATTCTATATTTTCCTCTGCTCCAGTGTGGGTCCTTCCATGAAGTGCAGTCTTACAGGAAAAAACCTGCTCTGGCATGAGGTCTTTCCAGGCCACATTCCAGATCTTTGTTCTAGTCTATGCTGTCCTAGGGGTTGCAGGGGAGTTTCTGCTCTAGCAGCTGTAGTGCCTTCTCTCCTTCTCCTTTTACATTGATGCTTACACTGCAGTTTCTCACTGCTTTTTTTTCCTTCCCCCCTTGCTTGTCCAGTATTTTTGCCATTTCTTAAATATATTATCCCTGATGTGCCACATAATGTGTTCAGCTGTGTCCTCTGTCGGTCTGTTGTTGCTGGCTGGAATGAGCTCTGTCCAGCATAGGGCAACCTCAGCTTTCTCTGGTTCCTCTCTGTATCCACCCCCCTACTGAAACCTGGACACAGTCACCCAATTCATGAGCTTGTCTATCTGCAACCTCGACAATAGTGCTTTTAAAAATAAATCAGGGGATATATTTTTGTTACATGACTTAAAAGATCTAAGACTGTTGCAGAAGTGTCAAAACTTTGAACCTGACATCTTAAGCCCTCCCATTATCTAATAATAAGCTCTGGGTTTGTCTATTTATTCTGAGTGCACATATACAGTAATCCCTTGTCACTTCGCAGTTCATCTTTCATAGCTTCAGTATGTCGTGGGGTTTTTTTCCTGCAAAGACATTTTCCGGCTTCCCCCTCATTCGCCCCTCGTGGTGCAAGGTGGCCTGGGGGAGGTGCTGGCAGCTGCTACTTGCTTGGGAGCCACCCAGAGCCTACTCACTTAAAGAGTGTTGATTAATAAAATGGTGGGGAAGCTTTATAACACTGTCTCAAAGCTATATAAAACAAGCTGCTGTGCGGAGCCCTCTGCTTGCTCCTGGTGCTCAGGGCTGAGGGGGTGCGAGGAGGGCCATATTTACATATATATGATTTGCTACTTTGCGGATTTCACTTATTGTGGCATCTTTCTAGAACCGTCCCCCCTGCGATATTCAAGGGATTCCTGTATTAACAATTTGGTCCCTTCAAAAGAATAGTTATTATTACCTATTAAACATGATTTTTGAGAGCACATCACTTATAAATCATTGTTATCCCTTTCATGACCCTCTTCTCCAGCTCTGAGATTTACACTTCTGTTCTCACTTAAGCTCATCACAAAAATATTTGTATCTTAATAGATCTTGCATATTTGTGAGGCATATATAATGCCATTGGGAGCACATGCAATATAGAATGAAACTGAATTATTGATGATAGATGCAAGATAAATATAAATGTATCAGTTCAACAAAGCTGTGATATATTTAAAATTAAGAAAATGCACAACTGCACTGGGGAAGCGTAAATAACTGGTAAAATTGAAGCAAAAAAATGGGAATCAAGGGCCTGAGTTCACTGATGGAGGACAAACTGGGAAAGTTTGAAAACTAAACTATGAGTCTATTTGAAAAATCTTGGGGAAAAAAATCTCCCTTTCTTCTTTCCAAAGAAATGTTTAGAATTTCTCATCTCATCTTTAAAGTTTATATAACATTGATCTAAGAATAGGCTGACTTTCTAGACCCTCTATTTTCAGAAAACGCATGTTAAGTAAGAGGAATAAACCCTGGCATCTGACAAGTATACAAATACACCATTGCTGCAGGTATTTCTGACCACTGCAGGTAGAATGCAGATCTATATGTGTGCAGCATTTATGCTAATTCTGTCTGTAATTGTGCTTCTGGATAAGGAGTGATTTATGTATTTGATGAATCTCCTAAATTAATAGTATACAGGTAATGTTTGGAAAGGCGAAAAAGAGAAGTGTCAAATGACTGTGAGGCAGTAACTGTAGCTGAGCTGCATTTGCATTAACTCGGTCTCTATGAGAAATCCTTAATGAGGTTCACTTGAAAACAGTCTAAAGCAAATTGCCTGGATTCTGCTGTAAGGAATAATTGTGCTGTGACTAAAAGGTGTGTCAGTGTCAAGAGCAGTGCTTTTTACTTCTACCTTGTAGGAATATATTTCCCACTGTACTTTTTTTATGTCAGGATGTGTGCTCATGCATGTGTGGAGGGCACTTAAGTATCGTTTTTGTTTTGCACATTAGTTTGTCAAGCTGGTAGAAATGGTTCTTACAAATAAAAATGAGCCTATATTGAATCAACTCCTTTTGCAGTATACAAATATGTTGCTATTACTTAGTATTCTCTCATCTTAACTTCTTGTTTCTGTAGCTATTTTAGGTTGCATCTTGATGGAGCTTTTTTTTCGCTTGCAGACAAGTTTATTGTTATTTGTTGTGGTATAAACAACCCCAGATATGTTAGGAATTCTCTCTCAATTGATATTTTTACTCTGAGAAAATTCTAGGAAAACTTGTAATTTAAGGACTATCAGTGGCAATAGAAAGAAAGAAGTATCTAAATGAAAATTTGTTTTTTACCCCTGAAATGTGGTTACACAAAAATTATTTTTTGACTCCATTCCCTTCAGGGTTTCTGAAGGGAGATAGAAGTTAAGGATTAGCATGCAGAAAATGCCCTGAACAATGCTCATTACATTTTCTTTTTCTCTGTAGTTCACAAAGGTAAAAAAGTAGCTCAGTTCAGGTTGAGGTTATACATCCCACAAAAATTCTGCAATCACTACAGTAGCCTCTGATGCCATCATAAGTGCATGGACAATATGGCATAACACGTACTGTGTTTTTTAAGGAATAAGTCTTACTTCCAGAACCAAAATAAACCTATAATAACTTTAAAGCAATAAGACAGTCTAATTGCTTAGAGACAGTTCGCGTGACCAGATTATAGTATGTCAGTTCTTTTTAGATCAATCTCTTCTAAGTAAACAGACATCCTTCAGCTCCTGAGTATTTTCCTGTGGCAGTCTGCTAAGAAAAACACAAAAAGAGACCTATGTGACATCACTCTTTCCACTAGCAGTTCTCCATGATTTATTTGAAGTCACAAGGATTACTCATCTGCCAAGACAGAGCTACAGAGCCTGCTCGCCTGCCCGCTTGCTCTGTGTGGAGGGTCTATTGTTCTGTCACAGCACTGGAGAGATTGCTGTGGGTTGACCTTGGTTAAGTGACCAAAATGTGATTTTGCAAATACTGGTTTACTGCAGTAACACACACACACACAGACACACACAGAATATTATGAGTTGGAAGGGACCCACAAGGATTCAAACAACTTCTTGCAAGTTGCTTTTTTTCTTTACATGTTCTGAGTGAAAGCGATGAGGATTGGAATTTCATGTAGAGATTGCTCTGGAGAGGGTTTATTACTCCCATCGGGTTTTTTTCCTAAGGCCTTGTGCTCTCTTCTGACGCTCTGAAGACAGAGATGGTTGTGCCTATTAAAAAAGAGTGTTAACTGCTACTTTTCTGAAGAAAAGTGTAACTACATAAATATGCCTTTAGAATCTTATGGAAGCATGGCCAATATTGGGTTATAAAACATACCTTCTTTATCGCTATAATACGGGTATTTATGTCATCATTTCCAAGAGGTTTCAAATGTTCATCTGAATAGATCTCTCCAGTTTAACATGCCTTTAAACAGTGCTAGACCTAAATAAGAATACATACTACATATTTTCCTTTAGTATGGTCTGAAAATCTGAACATTACTATCTGAAGTTGTCAGGAAGCTAAGAGACAATAACACAAAAATTAAATAATTAAACATTGTAATTTTTAATCTAGAAAATAAGTTGAAAATGGATACTATTCAACATTCAGTATAGTGAAGGTAAGAGCATAAATACAAGAATAGCACAATATAATGCAGCTGTGTCCTGAAGGGAGTGGAACATCTGAACATGCTTCTTTTCCAGGTGCAGTCACATTCACAGAATGATGAGATGGGCCAGGCTGGAAGGGACCACAGTGGGTCATCTAGTCCAACCTCCCTGCTGAAACAAGGTCCTCCTAGAACACATTGCACAATTGCATCCAGTTGGTTCTTGAATATCTCCAGGGAGGGAGATTGTCTCTGGGCAATCTGTTTCAGTTACTTACGCAGTTGAGAAGTTCTTCCTTATATTTGGGTGGAAATTCCTGTGCCTCTGTTTCTGCCTGTTGCCTCTTGCCCTGTTGCTTGGCAAAACTAGAACAAGCCTGACTCAAAAACTAACAGCTGTTGGGAGAGAAAGGACTTTTTTGTTCGTCTGAAGTAGTAAGAGGGAGAAAGCTTGAACATGAGTCAACTTTCTGCTACAATGGAGTAGCAGAAACATTATAAATTTGTATTGAGAACCAGGCCTTTTTATGACTGACTGACCTCTCCTGAATTTTTAATAGTAGGTGATATGTTATCTTCTAAGTTAATTCATCTGCTTTTGCTTGGGTTTGTTATTTCACTGGAGAAAGACCAGAATGATCAGTGTGGGGTTCATTATGATCGAGAGAGGAAATGAACAGATCCTTTCCATTACAAATTATAGGAACAGGATTTTATTGATTTTCCAGTATTTATTTATTTTATATTTATTGTCCAGTAAATGATTTGAGTAAATGTGCTTAAGAGATGGAAAAAAGGTCACTTATTCTTTAGCTTTGCCAATGTATGCTTTTCTTTTTTCTTAATAAAATTTTATTATTTTAGCTAGTCTAATTTCAGTGTCTCACATAATGAAACTTTGAATTATTTTCTTTTATATTACTGAAAGGACTTTTTGGAAAAGGCAGTGATACTTTTTACCATTTTGTTTGTGGTCAAGTATTCATCTCACAGATTTCCTACTTATAAATATTTTTATGGCTTTTGGCAATTTAATTATAACTTAGTTAAAAATTAATAACATAAATGCAAAAATATTTTATTAAATTAGACCACTATAATCTTATTATTGGAAATTTAATCAAGAGGAAGTATTAAGTACAGTTTTGTTTGTGTATAAATTTTAGTCAATATTACTGTGGGTAGAAACATATGTCTTGGCATAAATAGAGACTTCCTTTAGATAGCGGAAAAGGTTAACATATGGAAATTTGTTGGTGATAGCTCATTTGGTGGATTATTTTTGAAGGAAGGGGACAGTGTATTTTTTATTGGTCATATGTGAAAGAAACTTTATCCATCTAATGTCACTTTTTAGTACTATTTGAGATTAGAAAGTGGCACTATGACAAAAATACAGTGCAGAAATGCAGACTGGATATCTTAATAGAAAAAACCCATTGCATCTAGTTGGTTCAAAATTCAGTGCAATGTCCTTTGACATACTACCAGTTCTGTATGTGAAGGAGTTTAGAGGAATGTCCTTCCAAACAAAAATAAAATGAAAGGGAAACAACAGGCCTGGGAATATGCAAGAAGACACTGTAAAATCACAATTTAATCGGAAGGATATAAAAGTAACTGAAGCTGTTTGGGGCGAATTTCTCTGTGGGTGTGTGTTTGTGCATCTACATATACTTATTTAGTTATAAACATTCATGTGCAGAAATAGCGACTTAGAATGTTTGTATATAAGTGAGAGTAAATGCAGAAAGGGCAAAGCCAAGTATCCTGGAGAACTCTGACATGGTCTAGTTGGCGGGGTGTTGGACTAGATGATCCTGAGGGTCCCTTCCAGCTCAGACTAACCTGTGAACCTGTGAACTACAGCAACAGAAATGGTGATTGTCTCCAGGTTTAAAACTCAGCGTGGGAATCCTGGGTTTATACTTGGAACATACATTCACCTCCATTTTTCACATGTAGTATTCCAAGTATGACAGTCAAATATAAGTCATCAGTAGCTATATATTCTCAGATGTTGCTTGTACCTACAGTTATCACAGCTGAGTGAGCAAGACTTGTACTGGGGATTCACGCACAGTGGTACAGCACTGGAGGTGGTCAGGTTGTCTCATGAATCCTGGGCAGATACCTACAGAACTTTTAAGTTAGGGTCTGCATTTGATACTGTTTCCATGTCTGTCAAAGATATGGGTATCTAAACCCAGGTTTAAATTTAGGTGTTTCTCACCACTGGGCATTTTGAACTCTGGTTAGTGTAGAACATCTAATTCCACAACGGTCTTTTCTTATACAGAACCTAGACAGGAGGAGCAGCATTGAGCTAGTTCACTGTCTTGAAGGCAGGGATATATGCACTCAAATCCTTCCTCTAAATCAGGCAGCGAACTGGATCTCTGGAGTTGGAAGAGAACTCTTTAACTACTAGACAGAGCAATGAAGGACAGCAACTGCTGGTTGCCTGGGCTGTAAGAGGGACTGGTCAGGTTCCTTCAGGCAAGATTGGGAAAGCAGTGATGAGCTGTGCATTGCACCAAAGCTAAGACATTAAGCAGCTTAATGTTGCCAGAGCTGGAATAGTTGCACTCTGCCCAGCAGCAAAGCTGTGCTGTTTGCAATTTGGGAGCCTCAGGGGCCTGGACACTTACTGGAGTAGGCAGCAGATCAGAGCAGGGGTTTGAAGGCATAACTTCTTTTTTGAAGTGTTCATAGGAGGCAAAATTATATAATACATTCAAGCCTAGTCTTTTTGCTTTTTTGGTCTCATTTTATGAACTCACTCTTAAAATGATCTCTAAACTCCAAGGAAATAAGACCAGATCCCAGCAAAAGATTTTATGATGTCTTCCAGAAGGAATCAAAAGATCTGTTCCTCATAGTTATTTAGACTGCTGGACCCTCAGGAGGCTGCTTTAGCTTATGCTTCACAATGTCTCTACAGAATAGGAAATTGCATGCAAAGTGACTGCATGCAATTTCAGCTAGAAAAATTGAGGCACATAGGGTTAAATTTCAAGGTAAGCTGGTAACATCTTGGCCAGTGAACTCATGTGCTGCCGGCTTAATCCTTTTTTTTCGACCATATTCTTTGAGAGATGCAAAGAATAATGAGTTATAAATTAACAGATTGGTAAGAAATTCAAGGAAGTTAAAAGATCACAAGAAGAATGTGTGACAATCTTAACTGTCTTAATGAGTGCAATTTTCAGTAAAACATTAAAATTCGTATAGGAGTTTTCTAACCAAGACAGGAAGAAGTCAGTCTTTAATAAGCTGGCAGCACCAATTAGATCTGCAGTTAGTTGTAATATAATGCTTTTACATGAGGTCAGTACACAGGTAACTGCATTATTAATTTGGTGAAAGGGCTGGAAGGGTTCAGAAGGCAAATTCAAGAGAAAAAGGCTATTTTTGAAATGTTGTAGAAGGAGCCTAGGAATATGGAAAAATTTCTAGTCACTCTTTTTTCCAGTTTGAAGAATTTGAGTTGCTCTGTAAACATTCACAATTCACTGCAATGAATTGTATAGATGTAATACATACAAATAAAAATATAATCTAGGATGTCTTTTTTTTCAGATGCCCATACTCAGAAGAAAGGAGAATATGTTTGACCCTTCCCTTCAGTTAGTATATATTACAGAATAGAAAGTAAATGTAGATGGTTAAATACATCTGAGTCAACAAAATAAGATAAACTAATCTGAGGATGGCTATGTATTTAAATCTGAGAGGGGCTGTATATTCAAGAGTTAAATTCTAGCCCACTGGAAGATGATGAGTCAATTCATACCTCTACAAGGCCACATATTTACCATAGCAATCTGTCTTCTGAACACAAATGGGTGTTCATCTTTGAGTTAAATTTAATGGTGTTCAAAACCCAGAACAGCTCAAACAGCAGTTTTGCAGTTCAGTTAACCATCCAGGCCAAGCTTTTTTAAAAGCAGAGCTCTGGTTTGGTTTTGTTTCCCTCCCCAGAGGCATACTTTTTTTCTCATTCTGCATCCTCAGCTGTTGGTTATCAAATCTCTTCTGGAGAATTTAATGAATAAAAGTCTGTGGGGATTAACTTGATAAGAAGTTCATGTATATCAAACGGTAAAATGCTGTTGTAATGCAATGGTTTAAAATCTTATCAGCAGTAACATATTAATAGTGGCACATTTTTGGAAGGCTTTGCAGGAAAGGATGTAAACAGGCTGGGCACACTGAAGGGAACTTGGCCCTGGCCCCTGCTCCTAATGTGATAATTTCCTTTTTAGCTTGATAGCAGTTTCCTAGTTCCATACCTTACTGAGCAGTTTAATTAAAAAAAAAACCCACACCACAACAACCCAGAAGTATAAGAAGTTGAAGGATGTTGGAAATATAAGGCATGTTATCAGCATTTTCTTGGGGCATGGGATCTACAGTAATAGTTTAACTGGTGTAGCAACTGCCCTTTCTACAGAAGTGACTCACACTTGAATGATAAATATACTCAAGTGTTAACTGCTGCTCCATATGGCTCTGACTTAAACAAAGGGTGTCATTCAAGGGCCATAAGATTGCCAGGCAGGGAAGGCCACACTGCACTTGGCTCTGGCCCTGCTCTGACTCAGGATAAGGCTGCAGAAAAGGCTCCTTATGTTTCTTCATTTGAGATGCTGGTTATCTGTTAAGGGAAAAAGAATATGTGTTTCTGATAATATGCTAGTGTAATTGCTAATAATTTTTTTCAGATTCCTAGATATGAGGCTGGTTTTGAGAAACACTGAATAGTTGTAGGAGGAGATGGAAAGTTAGGTACTTGTAGCATTTAATCAGTTCAATTACTAACACAAAGTCCATAGAAAAGGAGAAATAGTTAATCAAAATCAGAAAGAGCAGTGATAAAAATATTTTTTACATTTATTTTGGTGCTGTACTTTTCGGGTCTGATACAAAGAATTTTGAAGTCAGAAAATTTTGACCTTGAAGACTTCAGCTTTGGTCAGGGAAAGGATGGCAGGGACTGCAGGCCAAGTGTTTGCTCAGAGTGCTGGATTTAAGCCTTTTTCCTCATAGAATGGTATTGCAGGCTAACTTCACCCACTGGACCTTCAACCGGCCATCTCTCTGCCAGTTTCTTCCTAGAGGACACTGGAATCAAAAGGAAAACTTCAACTGATGCAGTCATTAGGGTAGATATTTTGTACTTACCTGGCACTGCCTTTGCAAGGAGACACAAGAGAGCTTTCCTTTTTTCTCTTCTTTTCAGAGAGAGGTAAGGACAAAAGTTAGTAGCAGTCTCATAGTCATATGATCATAATGTCAGTTATTCGCCAGTCAATAGCCCTTACAAATTAATAGGACCAAGAGCAGCATTGTGTACCAGTTAAGTGCAATGTTTAGTATCAGAACTTAGAACTAAAGATGTAGGAAATAAATAGGCTTGTAATTTAAAGATGCCAATAACAGCAACTGAGAAAAATTGTAAATCTGCTTACTGTTACAATTTTAATCACTAATATGTTTCTCATATGTCCTGATTTTGCTTGTTTAAATTTTGTGGACTAATTTTGTATTACCCAATCTGTATTTGCAAATGATTTATATATAAATAACAACTGATGTCCAAGTATTACGACTAGATCCTTGTAACATCACTTTAATAATTCCATGGATGTTGGTCACGCTGCCCACATGAATAAATGAAAACTGGTTTTGTGTAAGTACTGCTTGCTCTAAGACAGTGAAATTTTTTTGTGGCTTATTAGCTTTAAGCCTGAATTAAGCATTATTCTATTGATGTTATTTTTACTGTAGAGTTGAGTTCTTCTATCTTTTCAGAATATATGAATGTATTATTCATAAATCTAAGTGTTTATAGTACAAGAATGAACACGGTGCAGTTTTAAGTTACATATGTCAGGACAAAAACTTTGTAAGCCTTTTGACGTCTTAGAGAAATAAGGGGCATTTGCACTGTCAAATGATGACACTTGATTACTACCTTCACTTGGTCCCAGAAGTATTATCTTTTGGGTCTCAGATTCTAGTGATACATGGAAGCTACTGATGGATTAGCTTGTTATTTGAAGTGGCGTTGCATGCACCAGAAAGCTAATGAGGGTAGCAATGATATTTTAAGTCTTGTATTATAAATTCATATTATTAGTGCTTAAGTTATAAGACATCAGACTATAATTTGCACTTGTTCATCTTCTGAACAAATATAAACAGCAGAATACTGACTGTAATACAAATACCTTAACTAGATATCTTGAGGGCATAAATAATTTTATTAATATACGCATTACTAAAAAAATAATGCAGCAAAATATCTGCGCAAAATTATGATTTAATTTGTACCTATGCTTCTTATGAAAGTGGAACTGAAGTGGTATTTTAAAACTTCTATAAATTTTGAATTTTCTACTGAGGAAACTATGTAGTTAAAAACTCATTATGGAATGTAGTGGTAGTGTCTACTTAACAGTGTTTTTATTGTGTTCTACACAGCTAGTTTTGAGAGCTTGATGTAATCCTGATTAAGCAAAGAAGGTCCAAATCAGATTATACATCTGTTAGCAATTAGATGGAACATTTACCATCTGGAAACATAGTATTTCCACTGGAAAAAGAATAAAAAACCCCACAACACACTCCGTGGTACAATTAAGGTATAGTTGAATGTAATCCTCCTGTCTCTTCATAGACTGTATTCACACACACTTATAGTAATTGCCCTTTTGCCAACATGTTGAAATGAAGAATGTCTCACGGATGACAAAACTCCTTCAGACTGCCATGTGTTGTGAAAAAAATGTGGAACTATTTTCATTGTGATATCTGAATAGAGAAAATATGGGCGAATCTTTAGCACAAAGAGGATCAACTCAGTGAAATGAATGAGCAAAAGCAAGAATTAAGCTAGGTAATAATTAGAGATAGTTAACAAATAGTCACAGAAGGTGAGTGGTAGACGCTTCATTATAACATATGAAAAATTTATATCACTAAAGAATTTAGTTTTGGAGGATAACCCTACTCTGACAAGAAGATAGATTAGATGACCTACATTCCCCACCCACATTTTTATTTTATGTTTTTCTGTGAGTCTCTTGAGCAATTTAAGTAAACAGAAGATCATATACATAAATGAAATATTTAAAAGGTAAATAGAGTTTTAAAATCACACAAGAGGACTTGCTGAACGAGATATTAAATATTCCTCTCTAAACAATGGCTGCCTCGGGTGAACCTGGTCTGGTGATTCACATTATCTGAGATTAAGCAAATGGATTATGATGTTTTTTCTAACTGCGTATACTTGGAATAAGACTAAGGGTGTTGTTGCATATGGTATAGACAACCATATGTCCCATTTATAAATCTCTGAAAACAAGTTATACTCTCTTTTATTTGCGTAGGACTGTGGGTGAGTATGATATAATTATACGCATTGTTTACCAGCTCTGTGGCATTAGATGTATTCTTATGTATTTAGAAGAAGTGTTCCACTTAGTGTCAGTAGCTTTGTGCATAAACTGAATGAGTGATTTTGTTCATGAGACCATGAGGAAAGGGTTGAAATTCCAATTTCTGTTTGATATTTTTTGAGAATAAATTTCTTAACATTGCAATTGTCAAAATATCTTAGATATTCTGCATCATGTAATGTCAGCTATTTCTAAATTTTATAATATCATTTAAGTATGAAAATCAGTAGAATATTTAAGATGAAATGAAGCTATTACAGTGTGATGACCAGCAGTATGAAAATGTAACTTCTACAATAAGTTGAAGACCAATTGTTCATTGTTCATAAGTTGAGCAATTATTAATTTTTGAAATATTTTTAAACATATTATTGCTTGTAAGATGCAATTATAAGGTAGCTGAAAAATTCATGAGAAATTTCCACTATTAACATTAATGGTAAAAAGTATTCCTACATGGCGTACTATAGCACCCTGAGTTCTCTGCTGAAACTATCTGGTTTATCATTCATTTTATGTTTTTTCTAAGGAAAACATTTTTCTTAGTTTTGGAATTAAAATTATTTTGTGTTTACACTGAAAATTCTTTTTTTTTTAATATGTGTATTCCGTCTTTGTTTATTTTGGATTTCAGTACTTCCACAGTGTCAAGACTAAGTTTAATAATTGCATGTAAAATATATTTTATTTTTCTTCCAAATATTACTAACTGAATGTTTTACAAAAGTGCAAGAATCCAGAACAGCTTCTGAGAGGCTAATTCAAAAGTACTTAATCATCAGAAAACCCATCTATCTTATCTCTTGTAAGAGGGAATAATCAAATAATACAGATGAAATTTCAGTCCGTTTTCATAAAGAGTGGGAAGTATAGTACAAAGCAGCTGAGGAGCTATGTCGGTTTACCTCTGTCTCTGGCCATTGTTGATGGTAATGCTTCTCTCCCCAGAGACACTGGTTCTCTTGGCTAGTTAAAATGGAGTAACATCACGTTCAGTTGTCTCAAGACCTCTACTACTGTCACTCCTGATTTTGCTGGAGTAGAACATTTGCTCTCCAAAGAGAGTAGGAAAGTTTGTGTTGCAGCTAGCAACAATGCCAAAATGTCCTGATAGATTTCCTCTAGGAATATCAGTCTAAATGGAATGACACATAAAGCATAAAATGGCCAGTTCAAATTGTGTCCCTAGTCTTAACTCACCTGTTAACCTTTCAGTTTAGAAGTGTAATGAAAATTTAGGCAGCTGTTGCATAGATGTGTCAAAAAAGATGAGCAACTATAGCTCAGTGATTTCAGTTGAAGTGGAGCTTCTCCCTACTACAGAATGTGAACCATTTCACTGGCCATCATGGACTGGGTTCTGTAGCCGACCCTGAAAATTTCTTCTTGCATAATTCTTAATTAAATACATATTTATTTCTTTTTAATTTTTTAGAAAATAATTTATTTGTTTTAAATGTAGTTGTGATTACCTAAATCAATCATGGAGTACATCATTCTAGTGCAGACATCTTTAGTTATGTTTTAGTTTTACACTTAGAGTACAATTTACAGCATAAATAGTGTCTTAAAAGGAGATACTTCCAGTTTTCTGGTTGTTAGTAAAAATAAACATTTGAAAAGTTATTAAATCCTAGTCAAGGCAAAACACCCATTCTAAAGTCCTGCATTATTGGAAAAACTGTAAGAACATAGTAAGATAAAATCTTATCAAATCTGACTTTTTTTGAACCTTGACTATCTTGAAAAATAACATTTTCTTATCAGTTTCAGAACTGATGTATGTAGTAGTAAAATAGTCAAAGTACTGCTTTCCATAGCTTGATTAATCTATAGTAGCCAGAAGGGATTGTTCCTTTAGCTGGTATGGCAGCTAGATCGAGGTGATATTGTCAAATAAATAAATTTATATCAATTTGATGACAAACATATTCCCTGAGACTGCTATGTACCTTTTCAGTAAATCTCCACTAAAACTGTTTCCTTGAGGCTGAGTAGTGAACTAACCATTTCTGCCATGTGTTTCAGTCAAAGCAAGCCAATTATTACCGTAAGTTTAGTCATTTAAAGGGTTGTCATTACAGTATCTGTATGCAGATTGGATTAAAATCAAAAGACTGTGGTGAGAGTACTCTTATCTTCAAGCACTATGATTGTCCATAGCTACCAGAAATAATCTGTTGTTTAAAAGACCAGTATTTAAGTGTCCTTTTTAAGGCTACTTCTCCTGAAGGATACCTGAAATATTTTGATTTATATAGAATTTATAAAGGTTTTAAGGATTTTTATTTTACTAAAAACATCTTATTTGGTCAGTAGACTTTGTCCCTCAGTATAATTGCAAAGGTTGTAATGAACACGTATCATGAATAGAAAAGCAAACGAGCTGTCAATTTATGATGAAATTTTACTCTAAAACGTGTTTTGTGCCTTAATGTGATAAGTATAGTAAATCAAGATATTTTTCTCTAACTCCAGTGGATTTGCCTTGTGATGAAACTAGATCAGAATGAAGATACAAGACCCAAATGAATTGCTTCATCTTTCAGTTTTGTTATTTTGAACTGAAAAAGGGTCATGTTGAGGCACAAATTGCTCCCTCCCAATAAGAAATTTTCTAGTATCTGAAATATGAAAAGTTGTCATTATCTTCATTCTCAAGAAAGAATTAAACTAATAAACCACCTAAGGGCAGGTCTCATACCAAAATAATAAGAGATTTGAAATTACATTGGAGAGTTTGGGGAATATTTGCAAGCAGAGCTATGCTAACTTAATCTGACAGTATCGGAATCTTTGTGGAATTTAGAGATAACATCTTGGATTCATTTAAATCCAATACTTTCTGGCACAACTTTCTGCTGTTAGTTTCTTATAAATCCTCTTTCTGCACCTTTCAAAATGATGATTGTATTATTACTAGTTATAGGGAACGTTTTACATCCATCTCCTCTTTCTTCCAGATTGCTGTCAAAATGAGCGAAACACCTTCAACTAGTTACTCAGTGAATCAGCCAAACTCCTCTGAGAGCGACCAGAGTTTATCCACGCGCCATTTCAATGTCACTGAACCTGTTGTGGCAAAACGGATTTGTTTCTATAAAAGCGGAGATCCGCAGTTTAATGGGATCAAGATGGTTGTTAATACCCGGTCTTACAAAACATTTGATTCCTTGCTGGATAGTTTATCCAAACGGGTACCATTACCTTTTGGAGTAAGGAATATTAGCACGCCAAAAGGGAGACACAGCATCACCAATCTGGAGGATCTTGAAGATGGAAAATCTTACATTTGTTCCCATCAGAGGAAAATGAAGCCCATCAATCTGGAACAGGCGAGCAAAAAGCCACTGCCCTGGCAGATCAGCAGGCCTATCAGTGCTCGTCGTCGGGCTGTGCAGTTAGCAAGGGAGAATGAAGACAGAGCTGGCCATCGAGAAAGAAAAATAACAACTCCCAAAAAGATGCTTGTTTTCAAAAATGGAGATGTAAGACTTAGGCGCACCATAGTTTTGGGAAAGAAAAATACACAAACATTTGAGGCCTTTCTGGATTATATAAGCGAGTTAATGCAATATCCAGTTGCAAAACTATATACTACTGATGGCAGAAAGGTGAGAATAAAGATTCATACTGACAATTTTTTTTATGATTGCTTCTAGGTAATTTAAAATTAAAGAGACAACTTTATCCATTATAAGGTTGGAACACAGGCCCAATGTAACATTTGGTGCCTCAAGGTTCAGTGTTGGGACCTGTCCTGTTCAATATCTTTATTGATGATCTGGATGAGGGGATGGAGTCTATTATTAGCAAGTTTGGGATGACACCAAGCTGGGGATAAATGTCGATCTGGTGGAAGGTAGAAGGGCTCTGCAGAGAGACCTTGACAGGCAGGATAGATGGGCTGAATCCAATGGCATGAGGTTTAACCAGTCTGTGTCGGGTCCTACACTTCGGTTACAATAACCCCATGCAGAACTATAGGCTGGGGGTGGAGAGGTGGGTGGAGTGGCTGCAGGATGATCAGGTGGAAA